>SJYV01047052.1:422893-526784 GCA_006410875.1 Neotragus pygmaeus
TCAATATTTCCTTACTGCTTTGTTTTTTGTCTAGATGACCTAGTCATTACTGAAAGTGAGGTACTGAAGTCCTCTTTATTGTTACATCACTATCTGTTTTCACTGCAGATCTATTAATACTTGCTTAGTATATTTAGGTGCTCTCATGTTGTATGCAAATATATTTACATTAGTTATATGTGCTTGACAAACTGACCTCTTTACCATTATATAATGACCTTCTTGGAGAAGGCAATGGCACCCCACTCCAGTACTCTTGCCTGGAAAATCCCATGGACAGAGGAGCCTGGTAGGCTGTAGTCCATGCGGTTGCGAAGAGTCGGACACGACTGAGCGACTTCCCTTTCACTTTTCACTTTCATGCCTTGGAGAAGGAAATGGCAACCCACTCCAGTGTTCTTGCCTGGAGAAACCCAGGGACAGGGGAGCCTGGTGGGCTTCCGTCTATGGGGTCGCACAGAGTCGGACACAACTGAAGCGACTTAGCAGCAGCAGCAGCAATGACCTTCTTTGTCTCTAGTTACAGATTTTTTATTTAAGTCTATTTTTTCTGATATAAGTATGGGTACCCCTGCTAATTTTTTATTTCCATTTGCCTGGGATATCTTTTTCCATCCCTTCACTTTCAGCCTATGTGTGTCCTTAATGCTAAAGTTAGTCTCTTATAAACAGAATATAGCTAGGTCTTGATTTTTTATCCATTCATGCATTATATGTCTTTTGATTGGAGAATTTAATCCACTTACATTAAAAGTAATTATTCATTGGTAAGAACTTACTATCACCATCATCTTAATTTTTTCCAGGTTAGTTTTCAGTTCCTTTTTTCCTCTTTTGCTATCCTTTGTATTTGATGATTACCCATGGTGATTTCTTTTTCTTTTCTTTATCTTTTGTGTACCTACTGTAAGTTTTTGCTTTGTAGTTACAATGAGGTTTACATAAAACTGAACTACTGAGTGAAATTAGCAATGTCGCATGTTCATTTATAAGGTCAACATACAAAATATCAATTGTGTCTATTTGCTAGCAATGGAAATCAAAAAAGCACCATTTATAACAGCTTTAAAAAGACAGAAAAAAAAGAAAGAAAACGGGTACATCTAACAGAAAATGTGCAAAGCTTATATACTGAAAATCACAAATTTTTAATGAAATTAAAGAAGATTTAAATAAATGGAAAGACATAGCATGTTCGTAGACTGGAAGATTCAAATAGTAAAGATGTCAATTCTCCCTGAATAGATAAATAGATTTCCTTCAGTTTCTATCAAAATATCAGCAAGAGTTTTTTTAGGTATATGCAAGATTATTCTAAAATGTACAGAAGGGAAAAGGAACTAGATAGAATAGCTAAAACAATTTTAAAAAAGAAAAAATAAATGGTAAAAATTGGTCCACCCAATTTCAAGACTTAATAGCTACATTCATCAAGATGGTGAGATTATTAGCAGAGGAACAGGCATTAAGATCAATGGAACAGAATAGAGAACTCGGAAATAATAAAAAATACAGTCAACTTACTTTTAAGAAAAATACACAAAATTCAGTGGAGGGAGGTATTCTTTTTAACAAGCAGCAGTAGAGCAACTGAACATTCATGGCCAAAAATATAAACCTTGATCTAAAACTTACACCTTATATAAGAATTAACCTGAATCATAGATTTTTAAATTAAACATAAAATTACATACCTTCTAAAAGAAAAACATAGGAGAAAATGTTCAGGACCTAGGACTTGGTGAAAAATTCTTAGACTTCACACCAAAAACAATTAGTAAATTGTAAACTATCAAAATTAAAATATCTTTGCATTGTAAAATACTCTTTTAAAGAGTTAAAGGTGTAGTTTGTAACAACAAACCACAATCTGGCAGAAAATGTTTATGAACCACATTTCTAACAAAGGACTCATACCTAAAAAATATTAAGTACTCTCAAGACTTAAAAATAAAAATAATAATAATCCAGTTAGAAAACAGACGAAAGATATACAGAGACATTTACCAGAACAAGACTTATGCATAGAAATATGAGCACATGAAAAATTGTTCAACATCCCCAGCTATCAGAGAAATGCAAAGTGAATATGAGATATGACTATACTCCTTTCAGAACAGTCAAAATAAAAAATAGTGATAATACTGAATATTGGCAAGGATATTGGATGAGGAAACTGGATTCCTCATCACTTGTAGGAATGTAGTATGAAAAACAGTTAAATTTCCTTAAAAATAAAAATAAATTCAAACATACGCTTATCATGTAATACAGCAATCTCACTCCTGGGCATTTATCCCAGAGAAATGAAAACGTAGCCACACAAAACTTATGATGTACATGTACATGTATATAATTGTACATAGCAACTTTATTTGCATAGCCACTAAACTGGAACAACCAAAATGTCCTTCAATAGATGAATGGTCAAACAAACTATGGTACATCCATACCACGGGATTTAAAAAAGCATACCAAGGAAAATCAAATAAATAAAAAAGAACTTTTGATACATGTGACAACTTGGATCACCCCTAAGTGCTGAGTTTAAAAAGCCAGTCTCAACAAGCCACATCCTACATGAATCCATTTGAAAATATGCTTAAAATGATAAAATTATGGATATGGAGAGCAGATTAGGGTTGACAGAGTTTAGGCATGGTTAAAGAGAGATGGTAGGGTGAGAAGGAGGATGAGTGATCAGGGTAGATCATTGTTTCAAAGGAATAGTTCATTCTTGACTGCAGAGGTTGTTATACAAATCTGCACATATGATAAAATGGCATAGAAATAGGACTACACAGTGTGCTAACATTCATTTCCAGGCTTTGTTATTTTACCACTGTTATGTCAGAAGTACCCATTGGAGAAAACTTTTTGAAAGATCTAGGGGATTTGTCTGTACTATCTTTGCAAGTTCTTTTGACTCTATAATTTTTTTAAATTAAACTATGTAGCCTAAATACTTTCAGGCCTCTCTCTATCTAATTAAATACTACTTAATCCTCAAAGTCATCTATATCTGGATAAAGAAAGTTTTCTGATTTTCTTTTATTGTTTATAAAAACCATTTTCTGAAACCATTTTTATGGTATATCATTTTATAAACCATAAAAAAAAATCTGTTCATAGCAACTTTCAAACTCATCTGCAAGTGAGATTTGGGTAAAATCTTTTGCTCTCAAGGCTCTCTAACTTATTTTTTTTCTTTAGTTGCAGAGAATAGGGGCTATTCTCTAGCTGCGATGCATGGACTTGTTGTGGCTTCTCTTGCTACAGAGCATGGCCTCCAGGCGTATGGGCTTCAGCAGCTGCAGCACGTGGGCTCAGTAGTTGGAACTTGCTGGTTCTAAGGCTCACGGGCTTTGGTAGTTGCGACACAGGGACTCATTAGCTGTGGCTTGTGGGCCCTAGAGCATAGGCTCAGAAGTCGTGGCACATGGGCATAGTTGCTCTGTGGCATGTGTAATCTTCCCGGATCAGGGATCACACCCATGTCCCCTGCACTAGCAGGCAGATTCTTATCCACTGCACTACCAGGGAAGTCCAAGGCTCTCTAATTTTAAATGAAATGTTTTGATTACATATTATGAGTATAAAATATTTAAAGATGAGATACTTGAACAGATATCTATGTAACTGTAGACCATATTAACTTATGTAAGGATGGGTCTTGAGTATATTTTTTAATGTAGATATATTACATATATCTACATTAAAACATCAGCCAAATGTATGTGGTGGTTTTGTATGTCTACTTAATTTTTAATAATTTCTTTACAAAATTTCATTATATTGTATTAAACCACATAATAATTATTACTTACTCTATAGTTTAATTGAGTATTAGCAGATAGTTAGGAATTGCAAGCTTACTAGCACATGAGTGCTAATTCATGTAATTTTTAAAACAGACCCTCAGTGAAGCATAGACTAATTTTGTCAGAAAGCCATAAGTTGGCTATCCAGGGACTCAGTGATCTCTTAGGACCTACTAGCTATAAAACACTGTAATAAAGACTGTGCAACATCAGGCGACATTTTTGTCTCAGCAGGAGAATAGCTTAATTAGTGAATAGTCATAGTTTAATACAGTTCTACTTGTCATAGCCTCTCAAATTAGACTTTCCAATGCAGCTGTATGTTGTTAACAAAAGATATAACTAATGCAAAATTTAAAAATTACGAGTTCACATGGTAGCCTAGATACTTGCATTATTTCAACTGCTTACTCCAAATCCAACTGCAATACAAGGAAGATATAAAGAAGATAATAAACCTGTAACAATACTAAAAATGAGAAGAGCCCTTTAGCAACATGATATTTTGACAAATATCTGGGTGACAGAACTATTGAAACCGCATTGACAAAGAGACTAAAACAGGCACAGGAGAAAATGAAAGTGGAAGAGACTTCCATTTTGAAGTCTATCTCCATTTTGGTAGTGTTTTCAAATAGTTTGTTTTCTTTGGTTCTGTTGTTACATTTACCTTTTTTAAGCTTTTTGCTGAATTTGTTGATATGTAGAGATATATCTTTAATTTTTTTCCCATTCGAAGGACTGATGCTGAAGTTGAAACTCTCAATACGTTGGCCACCTGATGCAAAGAAATGACTCATTGGAAAAGACCCTGATGCTGGGAAAGATTGAAGGCAAGAGGAGAAGGGGACGACAGAGGATAAGATGGTTGGATGGCATCACTGACTCGATGGACATGAGCTTGAGCAAGCTTTGGGAGTTGGTGATGGACAGGGAAGCTTGGGATGTTGCAGTCCATGGGGTCACAAAGAGTCGGACACAACTGAGTGACTGAAATGAGCTGAGCTGAGCTGAGCTGAGTATTCACATGGCCCATCTGACTTAGTCTGGGTTCCTCCCAAAAGGAGAGTCTGGGACGCAGGTTATCTACTTTTGGGGAGTATCTTCTCAAGGTGCAAGAGTGAGGGATGAGGGTCAACACAGAAAGACTAATATTCAATTCAAGTATTACCCAGTGTGCCATAGCTTCTGGAGACTAGGTATCAGTGAGGGACACAGAGGTGCCTTCAACATGTGACTCAATTGAATCTCAAAACAGAGGAGAATTCATCCATTAGCCTCCCATTTCTCTCCATGTGACATGGATCAAGGACAAGTATTCTCAAGTAGGATTATCAGAAAAGCCCCAGCACAGAAAATATCTCCTGAAACTCAGCACATACTTGTGATGGGGAGCTGATAGCAAGGAGGTCAAACTTGTGCAGAACAATGACCCAGTGAGGCCTGGAATCACAGGTCATGCCAAGAGGTTGTAGGAGAGCATTCTGGTGCTGTCAAACACACCTTCCATTCAGCACTGATTTGAAGCACTCAACCACATATTGGGTTTGATCCCTGGGTCAGAAGGACCCCCTTGAGAAAGAAATGGCAACCCACTCCAGTGCTCTTGCCTGGGAAATCCCATAGACAAAGGAGCCTAACAGGCTATATAGACCATGGAGTCACAAGAGTCAGACATGACTTAGAGACTTAAACCACCACCAACCACACATTAAATTTCCATAGATATATGAAGTCTTGATTATCTTCCACTGGTCAATTTTATTATTCCTGTGCCAATAAAGCTGTTTTCTTTTTTTAGTCCCTTCACTGTATAAATTGGTATATAGTGGGAATAAATCTCATGATTATACTATTTCAAAAATACAATGGCTATTTTCTATATTTTATATCCCAAATGTACTTCAGAATCATTGTCAGAAAACACACCAAAAAATCCTGTCAGGAGTTGGTGTTGTATTGCTTTGAAACCACAGATTAATTTANTGTGCCAATAAAGCTGTTTTATTTTTTTAGTCCCTTCACTGTATAAATTGGTATATAGTGGGAATAAATCCATGATTATACTATTTCAAAAATGCAATGGCTATTTTCTGTATTTTATATCCCAAATGTACTTCAGAATCACTGTCAGAAAACACACCAAAAAATCCTGTCAGGAGTTGGTGTTGTATTGCTTTGAAACCACAGATTAATTTAAAGAGACTTGAGAGCTTTATGACATTATGTTTCCCCATCCAAGAACATAGTTTTTTTGCCCCATTCATTCTAGTCTTTTTTTAAGTCCTTTCGTTTAAATTGTATATATCTCTTTGTACATGTTTTGCATATCTCTTGCTAGGCTTATACATAGGTACTAGGAAGCTGATTTTTTTTTAATCACATTTTATAATTGGCATTGTTGCGTTAAAAAGCTGTGGAAATATTTTATGTTGTTTTTTTGATGTGACTATCTTATTAAACAAACAAGTCATCTGTTTTGATCATTTTCCATGTTGTTAATTCAGTGGAGATTCTAGGTATTCAACCTGACACTACAATTCCTTTACATTTAAACAGGTAACTCAGTTGGTAAAGAATCCACCTGCAATGCAGGAGACCCCAGTTTGATTCCTGGGTTGAGAAATTCCCCTGGAGGAGGGCATGGCAACCCAATCCAGTATTCTTGCCTGGAAAATCCTATGGACAGAGGAGCCAGGTGTGATACAGTCCATGAGGTCACAAAGAATCGGACACAACTGAGCGACTAAGCATAACAACAAATTCATTTTAATTTCAATAAGCTTATAAACCTGTTCTTCCTAAAGTCATCAGTTGCTTCCCTGTTTCAAATTCATGGTTACTTCTTCAACTTGCCTCCTATTTGCTTTTTCACCTGAATCTCATAGAGATGACCACTTCTTCCTTCTTGAAATATTCTTTTCTTGGTTTCAGTGATAACAGTCTCTTTTAATATTTCTTTTATTTTTCCAGTCACTCTTTTCCAATCTCCTTCTTCATCTTGCAACTGAACTTTGAGAGCCTCCTGATTTTGTTCCAGGCTTTTGTTCTCACAAAGCTTCCCCTTGTAAAAGTCCTATCAACCCATAAGTTTCAGTTCAGTTCAGTTCAGTTCAGTCGCTCAGTTGTGTCCAACTCTGCAACCCCATGAATTGCAGCACACCCCACCTCCCTGTCCATCAGCAACTCCCGGAGTTCACTCAGACTCACGTCCATTGAGTCAGTGATGCCATCCAGCCATCTCATCCTCTGTTGTCCCCTTCTCCTCCTGCCCCCAATCCTTCCCATAAGTTTAAATACCATCTATTGTACGTTAACCCTTAAACTTACATTAGCAATTCAGTGACAAAGTAAAATTGTGGCAGCACAGAATTGCCCCCAGTGTAGGTAAGAAAGAGGTGTTTTGCCAGAAGATAATTTAAAATAACAAAACAGACTAACAGTTTGTTAGGGGAAGCATGATGACTGAAACCGCCTACCATGGGCAGGTACCATAATAACCATTTGCATGAGTTACTTTATAATAGGAGGTACTGGTAAGAAACACAGAACTAACAGACACTATCAACCAGAAGAGTTTGGGAAAGGGCAAAAGGAGATGACACATGACCTACCATCTCCCAGAATCCTTTTCACTGGCACTCATCTTGGTTGAGCAATGGCTGCGCCACCAAGAAGAAGCCTGCGTCAAAACCATTGGCCAAAGACAACCCGGAAATTAATCCCATCACCATAAACCCCAACTGTGAGCCACGTGGCAGAGCAGTCCTCCTGGCTTCCCTTACCTTACTGCCATCTGCCTGGGCACCCCTTCCCAAAAAATTCTCTTGTTTTGTCAGCCCCTGTGTCTCCTCAGACAATTCATTTCCTAGTGTTAGGTAAAAGCCACTTTTGGGCCTTGGAAGGTGATCCCCCTTCCTGCAACATTTATTATTTATCACCATTCACTGAAAATTTTAAACATCAGTGATAAAATACTTCTTTCTGGAAGAGTTTAACAACAAAACTTGATGGGTTAAGTTCTAAACAATTGCTCTAATTATTGTTGAGGTTCAATAATGTATATGTAAGGATCAACCTACCACATCATAATTTCATACCCTTTAATAAAGAGTACATTCTACTGGAAATTATCTGGGTCAGCCCCAGGTTTACCTGGAGTCACCTAGACATATTGCTTTTGGGATTGATTTTCATAAAGGTTAAAAACAGTTTGAACTTGATTCATACGTTCTCCAGATCCAATGGTACAGCAAACATATTCTCACTTTTAAATAGCATATTCCAAATAGCCAGTGATAGCACAGTAATTATAAAGATGAAGAAACAGAACTTGAGTTATTTCAGTTCTGTTATTCTATGTGACCACTTGATATTTTAATTCAGGTTTGCAGGTTTTCAATTGTAGAAATATTTCAAAACCTCTATAAACAATCCTGAAGAAACAAAGACATGAACATTATTTTAATGTTTAGAATTTACTATGAAATAGGATTTTTATGAATCTACCCCAAACTTAACATTACATTTAAAGTTCTTTTTGTGCATCTTTTGCTTCATGGGAAAGAAGCTTTGTGACAATAAAATGAAAAAAAATAATTCTTTAACTATCCAGGAGGAACATATATTACCAAATTTTGCTGCTCTAATTACTGAATGAAGCATGTATGATAAATACACATATTCTTTGACAAATTTGTAGAAAGTTCAAAAATAGAAACTATAATGTCATTATCCATTATGTTTGCAAAACAATGAGTAGGTACAACTCATTCCACTTTTCTCATGATACTTTAATTAAAAGTATTGTTATATTACTTTTTCTTTCTGTGAACCAGAAATACAATTACTCAATAAAAAAAGTTTTCCCTGTAATCTTTCTGGCTATTTTTATTATCTGTTTTGTACCAGAATTAGTACTGAAACTAATTTGGTCATATAGAGAAGAAGATCATTTTAAAATATTATCCTTCCATCTTGGTATATGGTGGTCAGAACCAGACCTTTAGTATTCAACGTCTTTTTCTTGACATTTCCATTCTAAGTCATTTCAAATCTAACATATCTTAAACTGGACATTTGATATTCTTGCCAAAATCCACCCCTCCTGTGTTTTTTCTAATCTCAGTAAATGATATTTCCGTCCTTCCCTCTGTCTATTTTAGAAAGTGAAGAGGCGTATCTGATTCCTCTCCTTCCCTCACGACTCCTCATTTAACATCCATCACTAACTTCTGTGGCTTCTTCCTCCAAAATAGACCCGTGCTCCAGTCCTAACTCTAATAAATCTAGTCTAAAGAATGTTAGTGGTGACCTAAAATAAGGAGAAAAAAGTACATGGTAAAAAAAAAAAAGTGAAACCAAAGTCTTTTTTTTTTTTTCTTAATGTTTTCTGAGATCCATAGTGATGAGAGACCTTAAGGGCACACAAGGTAAGACTGAGTGTGGGTGGGAGGGAAAAAGTGAATGTCCTTCCCAACATGCCTCACCCTCCTCCGCTCTAACAGATCCCTCTAATTATACTGAAAGCTTAGAACTCTTTTCAAATATCAACATAAAGTCCATTAGAAAAGTACAACTCAAGTGACATTAAAAATTATAAAAGGAAGAAGAAATAAGTAGAAACAATGACATGAAGAACAGATGGGACAATGGAGAATATAGTCCACTATATTGTTGTGGGGAAATAAAGGTTTTTAGAATGAATAACTTGTATAAGTGATTTGCACAGCAAGCCTAGATATTTCATTTAGCTTCAGAGAACTTCAGCTGTATGTGTTTGCTTTACTGTTATAGTCCCATGACTTAAGGAAAAAGATTAATTTTGATCATCTTTGCCTTTTGGTATATCAAAGAAATAGAACACTGCTAATTGCTCAGATAAAAACCTTATATATACCCCACTGTAAGTTTCAGTTCTCCTTGCTGAGCTTTTTATTCTCATGTATTTTGATGCAGATGACATCACCCTTACAGCAGAAAGATAAGAGGAACTAAAGAGCCTCTTGATAAAGGTGAAAGCTGAGGGTGAAAAAGCTGGTTTAAAACTCAACATTCAAAAAACGAAGATCATGGCATCTGGTACCATCACTTCATGGTAAATGGATGAAGAAAAAAATGGAAACAGTGACAGACTTTATTTTCTTGGACTCCAAAATCAGAGGATGGTGACTGTAGCCATGAAATTAAAAGATGCTTGCTCCTTGGAAGAAAAGCTATGACAAACCTAGAGAGCATATTAAAAAGCAGAGACATCACTTTACTAACAAAGGTCTGTAAAGTCAAAGCTATGGTTTTTCCAGTAGTCATGTATGGATGTTGAGAGCGGGACCATAAAGAAGGCTGAGTGTCAAAGAATTGATGCTTTCAAACTGTGGTGTTGGAGAAGACTCTTGAGAGTCCCTTGGACTTCGAGAAGATCCAATCAGTCAATCCTAAAGGAAATCAGTCCTGAATATTCACTTGAAGGACTGATGCTGAACCTCCAATACTTTGGCCCCCTAATGCCAAGAGATGACTTATTGGAAAAGACCTGATGCTGGAAAATATTGAAGGTAGGAGGAGACAGAGATGACTGATGAGAAGATGGTTGGATGGTATCACCAAGGCAACGGACATGAGTTTGAACAAGCTCCAGGAGATGGTGAAGGATAGGGAAGCCTGGCATGCTACAGTCCATGGGGTAGCAAAGAGTCAGACACAACTGAGCAGCTGAACAATTTCGGTGTTGCTTAGAATTTAACCTCATAAATTTCCACTGGACCAAACCCAGGTTGAGAATGTTGATCATGAGTCTCTTAAAATTCATGAACAATTATCAAGACTAACTTTGTTACACTTCTGACCCAGACATTAAGCTGGGGGTTGACTTTGAGGGATCTGGGATGGCTTTCAGAAGCTTTATGTGTTTATCCACCTCTCCCCATGGAGCTTCACTCAGAAAGAACAGCTGCATCGAATTCCAAAAAATAAACTTCTAAACCATGAAATCACTAGACGCTAGGTGAGTTGGGCCAACATTCTTATTTGAAAGAGAATTAAAATTCAAGAGCATCACTTTGGCACTACTCAAATGTGATGTGTATTTTATGGTTCATAATTAAGAGTATGAATGCATTTATGTCACCAGAGACCACACGTTCAATTTTTACTAAATTGGATTCATAGAACTTGGATATATGAGGGTTGTATTAAAGCTGGACAATAAAGCAAAGAAAATCTTACTTTCTTTAAGTGTAAATTGCTCGAAGAGAAAGCCTCAGAGAACATTGGTTCCTTTTCTGTTTTTGCTTAAAATTTACTAGACCTTGGTGATGGTTTGCAAAAAAAATAAAAAACATGACACAATTCTTCACCCTTCCAGGTACCTCCTAGGACCTTCACTGTAAAAAATTTTTTTTAGATTTTTTTTATATGGACCATTTTAAAAGTCGTTATTATTTATTTTGTTACAATACTGCTTCTGTTTTAGGCTTTATACTTTGGGATCTTTTTTTTTTTTTTTTGCCACAAGGCATGTGGGATCTCAGCTCCCTAACCAGGGATTCAACCCTCACCCTCTGCAATGGAAGGCAAAGTCTTAACCACTGGACCACTGGGGAAGTTTCATCACTGTAAACTTTGTAGGGTTCTCCTACTCTGATGCTGAGTCTGGCCATATCATTTGGTTTGGCCAGTGGATCTCGGCAAATGTAACACAAACAGAAGCTTGAAAAGCACTTGCATGACTGGGCTTCTCTACTCCTTGCTGCTCTAAGATTTCCAAGAGAATATTCCCAGGTGAGAATAATGAGAGTTACTGTAGTCATTCCAGACTCTCTAGGTCTGCCAGCAGCCAGCCAATCGCCAGACACATGAACTAACCACATGAGGATGAGCACAGTTGCCTGAGTGACCCACAGCAGACAAGTAAGCCAACCCAGCCCAGATCAGCTAAGCCCCTCCAACACATAAGCTAGCTAAATAAACAGTTGTTGTGTGGGTATAACTGAAGCTTCATAACTGGGTATTATACATTATTATTGTGGTATTAGATATATGATACACCCTTCTCATCTTTTAAACAGATTTCAAAGTACCTTAATAGGTTCCACAAGGTTAATATGATATATTAAAGACAGAAATATCACAGAAGAATCCAAAGTATCTTAAGTCAGAGGATTCACTTCAAGTGCCTGCTCTGTTACTTACTAGTTTTGTGACACATGGAAAAGTATTTAAATTCTCTGCACCAGCCAACTGGGTAATGGTGAGGATTAAAAGCTATGTTATCCCAAACTTGTTGTATGACCCTGGGCAAATTACTTAATCGCTGAATCTTACTTTGCATTAGTAAAATGAGGTTTAGAATGGTTGTTTTCCCTCTAGAGTAATTGTGAAGGCTTTTTTTTTTTTTTTAAGGATATAAAGCACTTAACCGAGCTTAGCAGTTAAAAAGTGCTCAATATGTATTAAAATTTATCACTTTATTATTATTGTTTTATTATTTATTTAACCAGTAAAAGTGCTGAATTTGCATTAAAAAAACTAAAATACTTTAACTTTGCACTTTAAGGTTTGAGTTTTACTCTGCCGAAATTAATGCTAAGCTGATCAGCCCTGAAAAATATTTTATTTACACAATCCTGTTAAATAATATAACTTTTATATAAATTCTTTTTCATCTGTTGTAGCTGTGTAAATCTTTTTAAAATGCAATTTATTTAAGTTTTTCTGACAAAATTCTCCCCCAAAACAGCATTTCCAATGGTGACAAATTGTGTACTCATATATTCCCTATATCTGAACACTTTCTGCTACCTCACAGGAAAATAGATTTTCATGTTAAAAAATAAAGCCTGTTATTTTATTTTATCTATTAACTATACTTTTCATTTTGACAACAAAAGCAGGGAGCATGGTGGCTGAAAGATTTCCGCTAAAATGCACTTGTTACTCAAGGAGGTCTTCAGGGCCCCAAGTGTAAGAATCTGTCTCCCACGGCCTCCTTTTATTAGCACAATGAATTGTTTGACAACAAATTAGCTAACTGTCGCTTTGGAAGCTGAAAAAGTCTCTATAGCAAGAATGAACTTTAAAACCTGGTGATTTAACCCAAAAAGCAGAGAAGTACACTATCTTTGTCAGCCAGAGGGCCCATCTGAAATACCTTGCAGGAAACCTGAGGTGCTGAGAGCCCTGTGGGTGAGACCTAGGACAGAAAAGGCCACCCTGAGTATTAGGATGCTGAAGGGGGAAATATGGAGGTGAAATTAAATAATCTTGGTGAATCGTTTTAATGAAGGTTTTTAATATTTACTTATCTATTATTTATCTGGCTGCATTGGGTCGCAGTTGCATCATGTGGGATCTTTGTTGCTGTCTCAGTGGTGCCCAGGCTTAGTTGCTCTGAGGTATGTGGGATCTTGGGGCTTCCCAGGTGGTGCGAGAAGTAAAGGAGACACAGGAGACAGGGATTCTTTCCCTGGGTCAGGAAGATCCCCTGGAGGAGGGCACAGCAACCCACTGCAGTATTCTTGCCTGGAAAATCCAACAGACAGAGGATCCTGGTGGTCCATGGTCCACAGGGTTGCAAAGAGTCAGACACGACTGAATCAACTTACACACACACACACATACACACACTCGTGGGCTCTTAGGTCCCCAACCAGGGATGTAACCCGCATCCCCTGCGAAAGAAGGCAGATTCCAAAACACTGGACTGCTAGGGAAGTCCCTAATGAAAGTTTTAAAGTCAATACTTCTGAAATTTTTGTGACTTTCTTTTACCCTGTGTAAAATAAAGCAAGTTGTATGAGGGTTCCTATGAGACGGCTGATTGCTGGTGCAAGTGACAGAATTTGGGCCTCTAGAAAGTCTATGCTGGTAGTGACGTAGGGTGGCAAATATGAGTGTCCCAAATCAAATGTAACAGAGAAGGAAGAATGAGACAGTCTACAGAGCTCAGTAGAACCAGAAACAGACAGGAATCCTTTTCAGCCTAGAGACAGATAAGTGTTATAATATTCAACAGCTCTAGTATCTGAAGGCAGGCAAAATAAAAACAGTTGGCAATCAAATCCCAGGGGCTAACTGAGCCCTGCAAGACCTATAGAAAGGATTTCTCCATTTTTGTATTCTGAGGATAATGATTAGAAATATTTTATGATTTTATTTTTCACTAATGTGTGGCAATATGAGATATAATGTCATTGGGGGGAAATAAATACCCAAGAGAACATCTTTTCTACCTCTGAATGTGAGCTGGAGCTAGGGAGAGGCCTCCAGCAAACTGTGCCCCAAGCTCCAAGACCTTCCAAGATGAAAAGCAGGAGAGAGAGTTCTAGAGGGCAAGAGGCTGCCTTGGATTTAATGCACACAAACACAAGTGGTCCAGAAGTGAGGATGGAGACAGCAGGGCTAATGAGAAAAATTCTGTNTTAAAAAATAAAGCCTGTTATTTTATTTTATCTATTAACTATACTTTTCATTTTGACAACAAAAGCAGGGAGCATGGTGGCTGAAAGATTTCCGCTAAAATGCACTTGTTACTCAAGGAGGTCTTCAGGGCCCCAAGTGTAAGAATCTGTCTCCCACGGCCTCCTTTTATTAGCACAATGAATTGTTTGACAACAAATTAGCTAACTGTCGCTTTGGAAGCTGAAAAAGTCTCTATAGCAAGAATGAACTTTAAAACCTGGTGATTTAACCCAAAAAACAGAGAAGTACACTATCTTTGTCAGCCAGAGGGCCCATCTGAAATACCTTGCAGGAAACCTGAGGTGCTGAGAGCCCTGTGGGTGAGACCTAGGACAGAAAAGGCCACCCTGAGTATTAGGATGCTGAAGGGGGAAATATGGAGGTGAAATTAAATAATCTTGGTGAATCGTTTTAATGAAGGTTTTTAATATTTACTTATCTATTATTTATCTGGCTGCATTGGGTCGCAGTTGCATCATGTGGGATCTTTGTTGCAGTCTCAGTGGTGCCCAGGCTTAGTTGCTCTGAGGTATGTGGGATCTTGGGGCTTCCCAGGTGGTGCGAGAAGTAAAGGAGACACAGGAGACAGGGATTCTTTCCCTGGGTCAGGAAGATCCCCTGGAGGAGGGCACAGCAACCCACTGCAGTATTCTTGCCTGGAAAATCCAACAGACAGAGGATCCTGGTGGTCCATGGTCCACAGGGTTGCAAAGAGTCAGACACGACTGAATCAACTTACACACACACACACATACACACACTCGTGGGCTCTTAGGTCCCCAACCAGGGATGTAACCCGCATCCCCTGCGAAAGAAGGCAGATTCCAAAACACTGGACTGCTAGGGAAGTCCCTAATGAAAGTTTTAAAGTCAATACTTCTGAAATTTTTGTGACTTTCTTTTACCCTGTGTAAAATAAAGCAAGTTGTATGAGGGTTCCTATGAGATGGCTGATTGCTGGTGCAAGTGACAGAATTTGGGCCTCTAGAAAGTCTATGCTGGTAGTGACGTAGGGTGGCAAATATGAGTGTCCCAAATCAAATGTAACAGAGAAGGAAGAATGAGACAGTCTACAGAGCTCAGTAGAACCAGAAACAGACAGGAATCCTTTTCAGCCTAGAGACAGATAAGTGTTATAATATTCAACAGCTCTAGTATCTGAAGGCAGGCAAAATAAAAACAGTTGGCAATCAAATCCCAGGGGCTAACTGAGCCCTGCAAGACCTATAGAAAGGATTTCTCCATTTTTGTATTCTGAGGATAATGATTAGAAATATTTTATGATTTTATTTTTCACTAATGTGTGGCAATATGAGATATAATGTCATTGGGGGGAAATAAATACCCAAGAGAACATCTTTTCTACCTCTGAATGTGAGCTGGAGCTAGGGAGAGGCCTCCAGCAAACTGTGCCCCAAGCTCCAAGACCTTCCAAGATGAAAAGCAGGAGAGAGAGTTCTAGAGGGCAAGAGGCTGCCTCGGATTTAATGCACACAAACACAAGTGGTCCAGAAGTGAGGATGGAGACAGCAGGGCTAATGAGAAAAATTCTGTAAACAGAAGAGCAAATTATAAGGAAAGCATCACAACGAGACATATGATTTAAGAAACAAATAGTCACTCTTAAAGTTCTGTTTCGTTTGTGCAATTAAAAGACTTCATCTGCTACCGCTGATCAGCAACTCCATAGATCAGAATCACGTTATTCCCACTCCATACCTAAATAGCGATGAGCCATCATCACCTACTCCCTTCCTCTAAGACTTAATTTTTTTGGTCTGACTTTAGAGTTCCAAGCTGAACGGGTCTAACTTTTCTTAAATTTGATGGGGAAATCAATTACAATCAAACCATCTAAAAAGAAACAGTAAGAGGTTTTGAATACTAGTCCCAGAGCTGTGAACAGCCTGAACATGGGCATTTAATTTCTCCTGGGTGAAAGCAAGGAGGCTCAATTAAAGAGATGTTATTTGTTAGTAAGTTTATGACCAGAAACATAGCTCTATAAAAACGCTGCAAGGCAAGAATCAAAAGCAGCACAAAAATTATCACAGGAGGTTCTTTTTATAAAAGTACAGAAAATTCAGAAGTTTTTTCCATGCCTTCAACAACAAGGTGGCCCTAAAATTTTAACATGGATTTCCATCCATCCATTTGGTTGCCATCGAGATAGATTAACACTGTCAAACTTATTTTTTTCCAAAAGGGCTATAATGTTTAAAATACCATTTTCCACACAATCATACACACACTAACATTATAACTGAACTTATTAATTAATTAGTTCAATAAACATTTTGGAGCACCTGTTATATGTATTATTTTAGGTGTTGGGGATAGTTCACTGAAACCAGACAAATACGCAAAAAAGAAAAACCCTAATTTTCATGGAACTTGCATTCCAATGGGGTGAACTGAACAAATGCAACTAATTAAGTAATTATTACTTAATAAACAGATGTAAACACACATATTAGAAGATGTAAGTGTTTTGGAGAATAGAGGGTCAAGGGGTCATGAGATATGTGAGGAAGAATCCAAACTGCTCAAGGTGAGTTTCATTGACCTTCAAAGAGCCACCTACAACAGGGTGAGGGAATGAACCTTCCACGCAGAAGAAACAAGAGGCTGTAATGATGCTGAGTCCATAGAATTGCAGAGTCAGACGCGATTGAGGCGGCTTACCACGCACACATGACAAGCCCACAGCTGACACCATCCTTAGTGGTGAAAAGCCAAAAGTGTTCCTTTTAAGATCAGTAACAAGATAAGGAGTATATTTGTGTCTTGGAAGTCAAGTGAAGAGAAGGCTTCAAGGAGAAGGGATTTAGGTGGATCAGCTGAGAAATGGCCATCAGATTAGCAACATGAAGGAGGTAGAGTGTTGAAGGAGTGCTGTTCTCTGACTGCAGAGAGAAAAGCTATCAGCTGAGAGAGAGGGGTGGGAAGAGGTGTTGGGGGTTTGTGGAGACAGGAAAGTATACAGCTGCTTCCCACGGAAAGAGGAAGAAGGAATGGGTGAGTGGTATACCATGTGGCTTCTGGTGTCAGGATTCCACCTGTGCCAGCAACCAAGAATTTCAAGTGGGGACTTCCTTGATGGTCCAGTGGTTGAGAGTCTGCCTGCCAATTCAGAGGACATGGGTTCAATCGCTGGTCTGGGAAGATTCTATATGCCCTGGGGTCAAGTAAGCCAGTGTGCACCATAACTGCAGAGTCTGCATCCCATAACTATTGAAGCCTGCACACACCTAGAGCCCATGCTCTGCAAAAAGAGAAGCCACCACAACGAGAAGGCCACATACAACTAGAGAAAGACCATGTGCAGCAACAGAGACCCAGCACTGCCGAAAACAATAAATTAATTAAATTTTTAAAAAGTATTTCAAGTGGGATGAGTCAGCCAAAGTATATCTTTTCCTCCAAACACACTGAGCCATGGAAGGTACCCTGGGAGTAAGCAGACAGTGGGATTTAACCAGCATTGAGATGAGAGTGAGGAAACGAGAGAAGAAAGAGGAAATGAGAGATGGCCAAGGATGTCAAACATCTGAGCAAGGGCGTGATGACAAGTGCCCACAGAATGGAAGGTGAGAAAAGAGAAATGAAGACAAGAAGGGAAGGAAGACAAGTGAAAATCAATGTGTTTTTAAGCCCCAACGAGAAGAAAGGAAAGACTGATGACATGAGGGCACCAGAGGAAGTGAAAACGAAAAACAGGTAGTAGTTTGAATGTGGGATACTTAACATTAGAAGTACGGAGTCATATTTACGGGAAGTGCCAAGACTAAGGGTATAAGCATGAGTGTGAGGGATAGAAGGAAGTTGTTGGACAGGATCTTAGGAGGAGAGGAAGTCAAAGAAGTCCAGGGTATTGGAGAAATGATTTACATGGATATGGAAATCATGCCAGATTGTGCCAAGAGCAGTGTTTGCCATGTTAGGGGGAAGAAAAACACATGAAGTTCTTGAAATTTTTTTTTTTAATAGGTGTCCAAGAATGTTTAAAATGACTTAAGGGAGTAGATTAACAAGTCATACTTTTCTTTGAATTAATTTAGGGGAGAAGCTTTAAGTTGTGCTCATATCCCTCATTGTTAAGCACTTGAGTCTCTCAGTTGCTTTTCTCCATGTGCTCTAAGCAACATGTTTTATTTTATTGACAAAAATCTCATTTACAGTTCAATTAATGCAGTGGAGAAAACATGGTACAAGCCAAGCCCTTCTATTCTTTATACTCTGCACTGTGATTCTGGCAAGCCAAAGCCAATTAATTCATAAGAGAGGGCAACGTAGAGAAGATATTTAGTTCATTCTTATTAAGAGCCAGTAATTCCTCCTCCTCATAAGAAAACCTGTGGAAATATTGACACCAAAGTTATCGTATCTTACAGTTCAGGACCCTTTTGAAATTTTAGTATTTTTCTAATGAGATTTATTAAAAATACCAGCCACAAAACTTAAAATTGTATACATACATGCAAACACAGATAGGAAGCACAATGAATAAAATATGTCATATTTTATCCTCATCATTGAATAAGTTTTCATTCATATGCTAGTCACTTGCTAATATTTCTTTTCACAGTGACTAGGACAATTTACTGTGCTATGCTGTTGCTAACAAGTACGTATACCTAAATCAGTTGTGCTAAAAATATAGATGTAAAATAGGGTGCTTGATATCATTCAGCATATAGCATCTTTTGAATATTATTTGATTTTACCCATATTTCCTTCATTAGAGAGTATATCTACTATACACAGTGTGCTATCAATTTTGGTGCAAAATTTTTGTCAAGAGACTTCTTACAAATAAGATATAGTTATATAACTGATGTGTTTTCTCTCTACTAACAACTATATAAAATAATTGATTGTTTTGCTTCCCCTCCGTATGAAGGAAAAAGATGAGGTGTGGGATAAACAACAGTTATTTTTATTAATGCATATCCACTTAAAATAAAACCAACATAAGCTGTGGATAAATAAATATGCTAAGCTATATGTCCTTGAACTGTTAAAGATGGTTTGACATCCTATAATAAAATCTTACTTTCAAATATTTCTTTGTGATATAGACAGGGTCACATAAATTTTTTAAAGTGACTTAGAAATAAATGGTAGTGTATCAGATTCAGGGTCAAATTGTAAGACATTTTCTTAATTTATTTTTATTTGTCAGAAAGAAGGGCTATTTAACATCCAGATAAAGTTGCTGATGTCAAAAGCCTATGAAATTATAAAAAGGATATGAGTTGATGAATAATACCAAAAGAAAAAATCAGTATTGAACTTTATCTTATAGAGCATAACAGTGAAAATTTGAACAAACTTTAGAGGAGACTAAATTGCATTTAATTGTAAAAGGGATTTATAATATTATATGAGATTTAAAGATAATGAGTAAATTAAGTAGTAATTGAAAAATAAGAATTGTTTGTTTTTGCTTTACCCCTCTAATTAGAACAAAGTTAATGGAGGCTAAAGGTAAAGGATCTGGATCTTTGAAAAAGCATGAGAGTTCCAGGAAAACATCTATTTCTGCTTTATTGACTATGCCAAAGCCTTTGACTGTGTGGATCACAATCAACTGTGGAAAATTCTGAAAGAGATGGGAATATCAGACCACCTGATCTGCCTCTTGAGAAATCTGTATGCAGGTCAGGAAGCAACAGTTAGAACTGGNCTTCAACAGTATGTGAACCAAGAACTTCCAGATGTACAAGCTGGATTTAGAAAAGGCAGAGGAATCAGATATCAAATTGCCAACATTCATTAGATCACAGGGAAAGCAAGGGAATTCCAAGAAAACACCTCCTTCTGCTTCATCGAATACATCAACGCTTTTGAATATGTGGTTCACAACAAAATATGGAAAATCTTACAGATATAGGAGTACTAGATCACCTTACCTGCCTCCTGAGAAACCTGTAAACAGGCAAAGAAGCAACAGTTAAAATGGGACATGGAGCAATGGACTGGTTCAAAATTGGGAAAGGAACATCAAGGCTGTATATTGCCACCCTGCTTCTTTAACTTATATGCAGGGTACATCGTGTGAAATGTTGGGCTGGATGAAGCACAAGGGAATCAAGATTGCAGGGAGAAACAGCAATAACTTCAAATATGCAGTTATTATGCATATAGCAGAAAGCTAAGAGGAACTGAACAGCCTCTTGATGAAGGTGAAAGAGGAGAATGAAAAAGCTGGCTTAAAACTCTATATTCAAAAAATGAAGATCATGACATCTGGGCCTATGACTTCATGGCAAATAGGTGGAGAAAAAAATGGAAACAGTGACAGACTTTATTTTCTTTGGCTCCAAAATCACTGCAAATGATGACTGTAGCTATGAAATTAAAAGACACTTGCTCCTTGGAGGAAAAGCTATGACCAACCTAGACAGCATATTAAAAAGCAGAGACAGCAATCACTTTGCCGACAAAGGTCCGTAATGTCAAAGATATGGTTTTTGAAATGGCAGCCCACTCCCAGTACTNTTAAAAGACACTTGCTCCTTGGAGGAAAAGCTATGACCAACCTAGACAGCATATTAAAAAGCAGAGACAGCAATCACTTTGCCGACAAAGGTCCGTAATGTCAAAGATATGGTTTTTGAAATGGCAGCCCACTCCCAGTACTCTTGCCTGGAAAATTCCATGGATGGAGAAGTCTGTTAGGCTACAGTCCATGGGGTCGCAAAGAGTTGGACATGACTGAGCTACTTCACTTTCATGCACAGATGGGAGAGTTGGACCATAAAGAAGGCTGAGCACCGAGGAATCGATGCTTTTGAACTGTGGTGTTGGAGAAGACTCTTGAGAGTCACTTGGATGGCAAGGGGATTAAACCAGTCAATCCCAAAGGAAATTAGTCCTGAATAGTCATTGGAAGGACTGATGCTGAAGCTGAAGCTCCAATACTTTGGCTACCTGATGTGAAGAGCTGTCTCATTGGAAAAGACCCTGATGCTGGGAAAGATTGAGCACAGAAGAAGAGGGTATACAGGACGAGATGGTTGGATGGCATCACTGAGTTAATCGACATGAATTTGAGTAAGCTCCAGGAAATGGTGAAAGACAGAGAAGCCTGGTGTACCGCAGTGCATGGGGTCACAAAGAGTTGGACCTACACTTAACATCAATTTAAATACACCTTTTACTATCTTATGACTTAAATAAGACTATGATTCAATTCCTAATAGATGTAAATCTTCAGGTTTACTTTTTTCTGCTGTCCATCATTATTCTATTGTAAAGTGCAAAACAACAGATGGGGGACCTATAATCTCATGAATCTGAACCATCGCAATTTCCTAACCACCCTGTTTGCCTGACTCAGAACTCCATCAAGCTGTGGGCTACTGGATGTTTAATTCATACATATTTGGCAAGGTTTATCTCATCTGTAACTTGAATAATACATTCTCCTATAATTCAAATTTGTGTTACTACTACCAACACAACAATAATATAAGCGCAACATCTGGTGTATGAAGTGGAAAGGCTCTAAAAAGGAACACTTGAAAAACAAAAGTATAAAGCCAAACATCTCAACTCTTTCCTGAAATCTGTGCCAGGTCTAACATTGGGTCAAACGCAGCTGCCAACCTCTCCTGCTTTTGAAGTTCCACGTACTTCATCTCTTCTTTCTTTGGGCTACAAAATCCGTTCCATCTTACATCTCCCATAATAGGAGTGAAGCAAAAATGAAGAATCTCTACCACTCTCCAAATCTCACTAACTCTTTGGAGTTCTGCAGCAGGGAGTCCACATGGAACCCAGTTCTGTACAGGACGTTGTCAGTTAAACTCATAGGCAACAGAAAATAATGGCCAATTTTTTTCAATTCCACTCTCACGGCCCACCATGAGTTGTGGATTATGTAAAGTTAGGAAGTGACTGACCATAAAAATCGCACCAAAGCCTATACTGATGCTCATTCACTCTCAAAGTGCTGTTCCAACTCTGAGTAAGAGGCTAGGGAAGTATTCTAGTTCTAACAATGTATCCCTACTGAGCTGTCCCCTTTCTGATGTGAAATGTGGAGTCCTGGATTCCAGGCTTTGATAACAACTGCTAGAAACAGGAGGAAACCTCAAATCAAAAAAGAGGAACCTCTGCACAGGCATGGTGAAGTATGTAAAATGGACAGTTATGTGCTATTAATTTCCTCTTCTTACTGAGAAGTTGAACCCCCAAAAGGTAATAGAGTGCATGGGCCCCCAGAATCAAGACCACATAGACCAGCCTTCGTTGTGAGTCTCTTAAGTTCTAGTCAATGCAATACATCCAGAAGTAGTGGTAAAACTTCTAGGAAGTACTCTGCTGCCAAAATAAAGATGAAATGGCTGAAGCTGAAAGAGGCATTTTGGATGTCAAAATGGAAGTTGATGAAGAAACTAGGTAGATGAAGGAGTATAGATACATGTATATGTATGGCTGTATCTCTTTTGCCATCCATCTGAAACTATCACAGCATTTTAAATCAGCTATACTTCAACACAGGATTCCTAAATGGCTCAGTGGTGAAGAACCCACCTGCCAATGCAAGAGACATGAGAGATGCAGGTTTGAGCCCTAGGTCAGGAAGATTCCCTAGAGGAGGGCATGGCAACCCACTCCAATATTCTAGCCTGGAGAATTCCATGGACAGAGGAGCCCGGCAGGCTACAGTCCATGGGGTCACAAAGAGTCAGACAGGACTGAAGTGACTTAGCAGACACGCACAAACACCAATACAAAATAAAAGTTAAAAAAGAAACTAGGTAGCAGAAATCTCGATCTGAATGATCATGGAAGTCCTGGATCTCTTATCCAGACGTTTACATAATAGAAAAATGATTGTGTTTTATTTCAGCCATTGTTATTTATGTTGCCTGTCACAGGCAGATGAAACTAATCATAACTAATACATTAGAGAAGGCTAATTGTCTCATTTTATTAGACGCATTCAGAAACAATTATGAAAAACTCTGTTTCCCAGGTGTTCCTATGAGACGATTTCAACATTATATGCATATCAAGGAGCATAATAACACTGGAGAATGTAATTAATTCAACCCATTTTGCTCCCTCATCCATCTTCTCTGAATCCTACAGTTCCCTTTCAAGCTTTTAATGCAGTGTGCTAATCATTACAAATGTTCACAGCATTTCCGCTTCACCTTCCTAACATCTGTGGGCTTGCCCTTCCCTGACCACTTGAATCAGGTGACTCTATGGCTAGGTTGGCCAATGAAATATGAGCAGAAGTAATACATGTCACTTCCATGAGAATGCTTTAAGAACCTGTATGTCTTTCACAATATAGAAAGACAGTAGAGATTTCTACTGTCTCTACTGACAGTAGAGACTTCCTCCCACAGTAGAGATTATAAGAGTATTTACCAAGATTGTGCCTCTGTCACTTTGAATCCCTAAATAAATGTTATGATTGCCTTTGGCAACCCACAGAAAAGAATGATGCAAAACAAGAACTTTTATTTCACTGAAACACTAATATGCTGGGGGGGAGGCGGTTCTTGCAGCAAAAGTTAGCTTATCCTGATGATATATGCAATTCTCTGAGCAGATATTATGATGCAAAAATCATCCTGTGCATGACTGTATATGGAGGAGCAGGCAGAGAACTGAATTTAACACTTTTTTAAAGATTGAACCAACTGAAATGTCAAATTTCTCTCCTAAGGGTTTTCTGTCTCCACTGGACTCTCCAGTACAACCATGCAAACACTTTCGGGTCTCTTCCAATAAGTGCATCTTCCCATATGTGCCTTTTCAAGACATTGACTCGTGTATCTTCTTAGTTTTGTTTCAAAATACCTATGAAGGTAACTCTCTACTACCTCCTGCCACCTACTCAAAGCTCTCATCATTTATATCCAGATCATTCCCAAATCCCCTGCAATTCTTATCCATACCACTCTGCTGAAAATGCTGTCTGTAAAAATATCAATGATTTCATACTTACCAAAACTACAGGCTTCATCCTCCTCAACAATTTTGCCCCTTGGGCCCCTGATGACATTTCTCCATAGTTTAATGATAAAGCTCCTCTAGAGAGGCTTTTCCTGGTCCTCTTATCTCTCTAACCACTTTTCTCCATCTTCTTCCTGATTGCTTTTTCTAACCTCAGCCACCACCAAGATTCTCCCATCGATCTCCTTTATATTTACTCTTTTTAAAAAAAATCTCTCCAGATGGGCTCATCAACCCAATCATTTATGAACTGATGTCTCAAAATCTGTATGTATAGCCCCCAAATCACTCAGCAATTATTCACAAACTTCACAGAGCTCTCGGTTCTCATAACTAAAGCAGAAGTCATTATCTTTTGCCTCAACTGAGATATTTTCTGGGCTTCCCTTGTGGCTCAGCTGGTAAAGAATCCACCTGCAATGAGGGAGACCTGGGTTTCATCCTTGGGTTGGGAAGATCCCCTGGAGAAGGGAATGACTGCTCACTCCAGTATTCTGGCCTGGAGAATTCCATGGACTATATAGTCCATGGGGTCGCAAAGAGTTGGACCCAACTGAGCGACTTTCACTTTCACTTCTATCTTCTATAATATCTCAACCTAATGGGCTAAAACCCCCAGTGATTCTGGACTCTTCTTTCTCCCATCTCCAATCAGGTCCTTCAACCTATTTCTTTCTCTGCATTATAACTGGTAATTCTTTTGTTCATATTTGTTTCATCTCTACTTGCTCTCTGCATAGCCTCCTTACTGATCTCTCTGCCTCTTTGTTTACTTATGTGAACTCATTTATGAGACCACCTAAATTCAGTTCAGTTCAGTTCAGTTCAGTTTAGTCGCTCAGTCGTGTCCGACTCTTTGCGACCCCATGAATCGCAGCATGCCAGGCCTCCCTGTTCGTCACCATCTCCCAGAGTTCACTCAGACTCACGTCCATCAAGTTTGTGATGCCATCCAGCCATCTCATCCTCGGTCGTCCCCTTCTCTTCCTGCCCCCAATCCCTCCCAGCATCAGAGTCTTTTCCAGTGAGTCAACTCTTCACATGAGGTGGCCAAAGTACTGGAGTTTCAGCTTCAGCATCATTCCTTCCAAAGAAATCCCAGGNGCCCACCAGGCTTTCCCATCCCTGGGATTCTCCAGGCAAGAACACTGGAGTGGGTTGCCGTTTCCTTCTCCAATGCATGAAAGTGAAAAGTGAAAGTGAAGTCGCTCAGTTGTATCTGACTCTTAGCAACCCCATGGACTGCAGCCTACCAGGTTCCTCTGTCCATGGGATTTTCTAGGCAAGAGTACTGGGAG
Source organism: Neotragus pygmaeus (assembly GCA_006410875.1). Lineage (NCBI taxonomy): Eukaryota > Metazoa > Chordata > Mammalia > Artiodactyla > Bovidae > Neotragus > Neotragus pygmaeus. The sequence goes on from SJYV01047052.1 coordinate 448,455, forward strand.
TGGGGTGCCATTGACGGTTACTAGCAAACAAATCAGCCTGATATAAAACACTAGAGTATAGCTCATGTGACCTTAAAAGGTAGGATGATGTATGTCTTGCTTTCAGGAAAATGGTACCCACTAGTGTATTAGATTCTAACTATCTGGACCTCCTTCTCCTTAACTCAGAAGATGCAGCTGACTTCAATGAACAGGGTGCCATGAGCCTCTGTCACCCTCAGGAGCTTAACTGCACTATCCACCAAGAGGCAGATGTTTCATGGTCCTATTACATCCAGTGCTCCACTCTCAGCTTGACAGATATTGAAATCCCTAAGATGTGCACTCCATATAACTCCATATGTAACTCCATATAATCCAAGATTCCCCAAATTTATGTTTCCACTCTAAGTAAATAAGTGTTAATCACTCAATTGTGTCCAACTCTTGTGACCCCCCTGTACTGAAGCCTGCCAGGCACCTCTGTCCATGGTATTACTCCAGGCAAGAATATGGTAGTGGGTAGCCATTCCCTTCTCTAGGGGATCTTCCTGACCCAGGGATCAAACCCAAGTCTCCCACATTGCAGGCAGATCTTTTACTGTCTGAATCACTAAGAGAAATACCATAGACTACCTTGAGGGAAACACCATTTCTATTAACTTATTTATTTTCTTTAATATATTGTTTTTGTTCACGCCACAAGGCATGTGAGATCTTAGTTCCCCAAATGGGGACTGAACCCATGCTCGCTATATTGGAAGCACAGAGTCTTAACCACTGGTTCACCAGGGAAGTCCCTCTATTGACTTAAGTTGAAATAGACAAGTCTACTATTCATAGAAATAAACTGTATGAAAAAGTGCTAAAACAAACAAACAAACAGAAAGACCCTTCACTTATACATAAATGGTTGTGTGAACACTCCCTCCTCCCTGGAGAAAGCCTTGGCCAAGGACGCCTGGGGCCGTGACCCTCCTCATCTTGCAGTTCCCCCTCACGCCTGTGGCCCACACGGCTCCCCATGCCCCACCATGGTTACTTCTGTGTACCATACCTTGTATGCCAATTACAAAGAAGTCTCAAACTTGAAATTTCTCATTGCCCTGAATTCAGTCTGTCTTGGATGCACATGCCTGTGCTCAGTCACTCAGTTATGTTCAACCCTTTGAAACCCCATGGACTGTCACCCATCAGGCTCCTCTGTCTGTGGAAATCTACCAGGCAAGAACACTGGAGTGGGTTGTCATTTCCTACTCCGGGGATCTTCCCAGCCAGGGATAGAACCTGCTTCTGTTGCGGCTCCTGCACTGGCAGATGGAAACTTTACCACTGCACCACCTGGGAAGTCCCATCTTGGAGGTACATTTTCATTAATTTAACTTAATACCAATAAGAGGAGAACAAAAAGGAATCAAAGAGAACACAGGCTGTGTTTTAGGTAAGACATTCAGTGTAGGATCTGCCCTGACGAAGGAGGCAGCTTTTATGCACTCAGAGGTCTTTGTGATTGAAGACACAAAATGTAAACAAAAATGTAAGTTCAACTTTTTTCTTGTTCCAAACAGACCTTAAATGCACATTTTATATTTTTCTTAGCATTTTTCTGAAGTACTTCCTTGCTCTGTCTGGACCTTCTGATAGTCTTCTCAGATATTACAGGTGTATGACACACTTGTCTCTTCATCCCGTGTTCTTCTAAATAACATTCAAATACAAAGTTTTCAAATACCTGATCATCTGAGAGCAAACTAAACAGCCAAAAGACCTCATCAAATACTGCACCTTTGCTGTCTCAACAACTCCTTTGTGACGACATCCCTCTCCTGATTACTTCTAACTAGATCATTTCATCTTCACTAACTTCTGAAATTTTGAATGCTCACCCATCAAACTTTTTTTCTTAAACCTTTGGTTTTTCATCAATGCAAAATCCAAATAAGTGAGAAAATAAATATTACTAAAGAAATAAAATCATCATCATAATCTCAAAAGACATTATTAAAGGAGAAATGTCCCATAACAGAACCCAGAAGCTTCAAAGTTAATTTCCAGGTTCTACATTACTTCATTGTTTTATATTTTCATAAGTTCTTCCAACAGATAGAACAATAAAGAGAGATAAAGCCATGGGTCAATAAATAATGATTACAAAAAAGTTACTTCTCTATGCTCTAACAGGTAAATAAATTGTATCTTGGAAGTGGTTTGATTTGATTGGCTCAGATCTTCAGTGCTTTGCTAGAAAAACCAAGAATATTTTAAGTTCAAGACTTCTAAGGGATCAGGAGACTATGGACAGTTTCCTAATCAGAAGCAACACACATGATCCAAGCCAGTCAGCTCATGACTGTCTGGTCAGCTGGTTGCCTGGATAAGACAATATGGATGAATCCTCACAAAGAAAAACAAAACTGCTATAATAAACATCTCACTGAGGAAATGTCATTTTCATACATATTTGCAGAGATTTTATTCATTCAAATTAGATGCTTCCAAAATGTTTGTGTTGATTCAAATCCAGTGGAATTTGTACATGCAAATTCCTTCTCCTAGTTAAGTCATTTACGCTTCTTTCTTTGAAAAGGGTCAAATGCAGCTTCCTTCAAGAGAACATACTCATGACCTTCTCTCCACCTTCAGGAGGAGTTATGGGCATCTTCTTGGGGAGCTCTCAGTGACTTGCTCACATTTCCCACCCAACTATGGAATATGAATGTTTACATACCCAGTGGCTCAGTGGTAAAGAATTTGCCTGTAATGCAAAAGATGTGGGTTCAATCCATGAGTTGGGAAGATCCCCTGGAGGAGGGCATGGAAACTCACTCCAGTATTCTTCCCTGGAGAATCCGAAGGACAGAGGAGCCTGGTAGGTTATAGTCTACAGGTTGCAATGAGTAGGACACGACTGAAGCAACTGAGTACATGTACTCTACACATAATTTTTGAAATGCCATTTAACAATAGCATCCTCATGAACCCAATGACATAACTATTTGTATTTTGTCCCCAGAAGAAAGTGCTTTCCTGAATGGCAGAACTGGGGATTTCCCTCTGTGTTTTCATTTCATAAGAAGTTTTCTCCACACTACTGGGACAAAGATCTTTACACTGAGATTCAAAAAATCAACAAAAGAAAGAAAAGAATATATATTTTAGTTTGTAAAATCATATCAATCAACTCTGAGTCTTCATATACATACCTGGTGGTCTGAAAATTAGCCCTATTAATGGAGAAGGAAATGGCAACCCACTCCAGTGTTCTTGCCTGCAGAATCCCAGGGACAGGGGAGCCTGGTGGGCTGCCGTCTATGGGTTCACACAGAGTCGAACACGACTGAAGTGACTTAGCAGCAGCAGCAGCAATAGTATATCATGGAAGAAGGCTCCAAAATCACTGCAGATGGTGACTGCAGCCATGAAATTAAAAGATGCTTACTCCCTGGAAGGAAAGTTATGACCAACCTAGACAGTTTATTAAAAAGCAGAGACATTACTTTGCCAACAAAGGTCCATCTCATCAAGGCTATGATTTTTCCAGTAGTCATGTATAGATGTGAGAGTTGGACTATAAAGAAAGCTGAGTACTGAAGAATTGATGCTTTTGAACTGTGGTGTTGGAGAAGATGCTTGAGAGTCCCTTGGACTGCAAGGAGATCCAACCAGTACATCCTAAACAAGATCAGTCCTGAGTGTTGATTGGAAGGACTGATGTTGAAGCTGAAACTCTAATACTTTAGCCACCTGATGCAAAGAGCTGACTCATTTGAAAAGACCCTGATGCTGAGAAAGATTGACGGCAGGAGGAGAAGGGGACAACAGAGGATGAGATGGTTGGATGGCATCACTGACTCAATGGAAATGAGTTTGAGGAGACTCCGGGAGTTGGTGATGGACAGGGAGGCCTGGCGTGCTGTGGTCCATGGGGTCGTGAAGAGTCTGACATGAGTGAGTGACTGAACTGAACTGATGAAAAGCATTTCTCCAGTTCTCTAAGATCATGCAAGAAGAGTCCCAGGGGTTTTAGACAGACCAACACAGCCAGGTATGTCCTGCTCTCCAATCTGCTTAGGACACAGTTGATACCATCTGAACTTACAGAGCAGCCCTCTGCCCCCTGCTAAGCCTGGACACAGAAATCCTTTATGAACAGTCTCGAGGTCTCAATGGTTTAATGTTCAGGCCATCAGCATCCATGTGTCAAAAATCAGAGGCTCTTTATACTCTTAGAATGCTGTATGAGAGCCCATTCCAGGTACCCCCACATGTGTGCATGCAGGCATGCTAAGTTGCTTTAGTTGTGTCCGACTCTTTGCAACCCTGTGGACTGTTATTGCCAGGTTCCTCTTTCCATGGGATTCTCCAGGCAAGAACACTGGAGTGGGTTGCCATGTCCTCCTCCAGGGGATCTTCCTGACGCAGGAATCAAACCCGCGTCTCTTACATCTCCTACATTGGCAGGTGGGTTCTTTACCACTAGCGCCACCTGGGAAATCCATAGGTACCCCACATGCACTCCTGATTGTCCACCTAGTGTCTAGGGTATTTTTTGTTTGTTTGTTCATTTTTGGTTTTTTGGCCACAGTGTGCAGCGTGCAAGATCTTTATTCCCTGACCAGGTGTCAGAACTGTACTCTCTGCAGTGGTAGCACAGAATCCTAACCACTGGACCACTAGGGGCTCCCCACGCAGCACTAGTGGTAAAGAACTCGCCTACCAGTGCAGGAGACTTGAGAGACACGGGTTTGATCCCAGGGTCAGGAAGAAGGAAATGGCAAAACACTCCAGTATTCTTGCCTGGAGAATCCCATGGAAAGTCGGACCTGGCGGGTTACAGCCCAGAGAGTGAGACACGACTGAAGTGACTTTAGCATGCGTGCATGGACTGCCAGGGAAGTCTCTCACCTCAGTTCAGTTCAGTCGCTCAGTCCTGTCTGACTCTTTGTGACCCTATGGACTGCAGCATGCCGGGCTTCCCTGTCCATCACCAGCTCCCACAGCCTGCACAAACTCATGTCCATCGAGTCCATGATGCCATCCAACCACCCAGTCCTCAGTTGTCCACTTCTCCTCCCACCTTCAATATTTTCCAGCATCAAGGTCTTTTCCAGTGAGTCAGTTCTTTGCATCAGGTGGCCAGGGTGAGGAGTTTCAGCTTTAACATCAGTCCTTCCAATGAATATTCAGACTGATTTCATTTAGGATAGACTGATTGGATCTCCTTACAGAAAAAAGGACTGTCAAGAGTCTTGTCCAACACCACAGTTTAAAAGCATCAATTCTTTGGCACTCAGCTTTCTTGATAGTCCAACTCTCACATCCGTACATGACTACTGGAAAAACCATAGCTTTGACTAGACGGACCATTGTCAGCAAAGTAATGTCTGCTCTTTAATATGCTGTCTAGGTGGGTCAGGGCTTTCTTTGTGGTTCAGTTGGTAAAGAATCAGCCTGTAATGCGGGAGACCTGAGTTGGATCCCTGGGTTGGAAAGATCCCCTGGAGAAGAGAGAAGCTACCCACTCCAGTATTCTGGCCTAGAGAATTCCATGGACTATATAGTCCATGGGATCATGAAGAGTTGAACACGACTGAGCAACTTTCACTTTAGGTTGGTCATAGCTTTTCTTCCAAGGAACAAGCATCTTAATTTCATGGCTGCAGTCACCATCTGCAGTGATTTTGGAGCCCAGAAAAATAAGGTCTCACTGTTTACATGTTTCCCCATCTATCTGCCATGAAGTGATTGGACCCGATGCCACGATTTTCACTTTCTGAATGTTGAGTTTTAAGCCAACTTTTTCACTCTCCTCGTTCACTTTCATCAAAGCGTTCTTTATTTCTTCTTCACTTTCTGCCATAAGGGTGGTGTCACCTGCATCTGAGGTTATTAATATTCCTCCCAGCAATCTTGATTCCAGTTTGTGCTTCATCCAGCCCAGCATTTCTCATGATGTACTCTGCATAGAAGTTAAATAAGCAGGGTGACAATATGCAGCCTTCACATACTCCTTTCCCAATTTGGAACCAGTCTGTTGTTCCAGATCTAGTTCTGTTGCTTCTTGACCTGCATACAGATTTCTCAGGAGGCAGGTCAGGTGGTCTGCTAGTCATCTCTTGAAGAATTTTCCACAGTTTGTTGTGATCCATACAGTAAGGCTTTGGCATAGTCAATAAAGCAGATGTTTTTCTGGAGCTCTCTTGCTTTTTTGATGATCCAACAGATGTTGGCAATTTGATCTCTGGTTCCTCTGCCTTTTCTAAAACCAGCTGGAATATCTGGAAGTTCACGGTTCATATGTTGTTGAAGCCTGGCTTGGAGAATTTTGAGCATGTGAGATGAGTATAATTGTGCAGTAGATTGAACATTCTTTGGCATTGCCTTTTTTGGGGGATTGAAATGAAAAATTGACACCTTTTCCAGTCCTGTGGCTACTGCTGAGGGTTCCAAATTTGCTGGCATATTGAGTGCAGCACTTTCACAGCATCATCTTTTAGGATTTGAAATAGCTCAACGGAATTCCATCACCTCCATTAGCTTTTGTAACTCTTGTAAGTCTCCGCTAGGTTTTGTAAGTCTTCTGTTTCCTGTGATTTGAGTTCCAGATTTACCCACAAAACTCTTCTACATGCTTCCTCTGTAGTTCTGCTGATGAGGATAAAATGTGACAGGCATGCCTGAGTGCTGATTCCAGCCTGCATGACAGTTTGTTTTCTTACAGTGGAGTAATAAGTTGGCATTTCGGTTCTGTAATAAGCTGGCATTTCACTAGGGAAGTCTCTCCCTTCCCTCTTTTTCCCTTTAGCCTAGATCTCCCTTGTCTCTCCTCAAGGTGAACTTTCCCCTAGGGAGAGGAAGTAGCATAAGGACAATTTACCTGATACAGTGATGGCTGTTTTTTCCCGATGTGTAAGTGGGAGAGGAGAGGTTAACCACAAATAGTTTCTTTTTATTTTATATTAGCTCACTTGTTAAGCATCCTTCAGAGGAAAGGGCTAGTCAGTCATGTCAGCAAAAATAAAAACAAGGGCTCACTGAGGCAAACGCTGGAAGCACTAATTCAAAAACACACCGGAGAAGAGGCAACCTTAGCTGAGCATCTTCAGGTGTTGTAGCTCCTCTGCAGCATGGATACATTTTTGAAGAGTCACTGTGTTAGGTCAGCATTCAAAGACTTTTATTTCCTGTGAATGAGTTCCAGATTTGCCCCCCAAACCCTTCTCACTGTAGCTTGGCGTCCTCTGTAGTTCTGCTGACGAGGATAAAATGTGACAGGCATGCCTGAGTGCTGATTCCAGCTGCATGACCGTTGTGTTTTCTTACAGTGGAGTAACAAGTTGGCATTCCAGTTTTGTAAATTAGTCTCAGAAGCTTTGATAATGTGCACCTTTGTCTAGAGAAATGGATTCCCTATGTATGGCTGACAATACATGGGAGGTGGAAGACAAGATCGGGGTCATGCTACCACAGACAGCCTTGGGAGACCACAGGGAAGCTGTTCCCACACGCTCTCCCAGAGTCAGAGGCTCTTGCTTCATCCCTTTTTCATTCTGAACTTATACAGGAGCTCGGTAGCCTTGAATTGTTGAATGATTAACCCTTTTCCACTCTGGCGGCTCAGCAGTAAAGAATCTACCTACAATGCAGGAGAAACAGGAGATATGGGTTCAATCCCTGGGTCACAAAGATCCCCTGGAGAAGGAAATGGCAACCCACTCCAGCATCCTTGCCTGAAAAATCCCATGGACAGAGGAAACTTGTTGTTGTTATTGAGTCACTTCAGTCATATTCAACTCTTTGCAACCTCATGGATTGTAGCTCACCAGGCTCCTCCATCCAAGGGATTTCCCAGGCAAAAATACTGGAGTGGGTTGCCATTTCCTTCTTCAGGAGAACTTCTCAACCCAGGGGTCAAACCAGCACCTCTTGCAGTGGGAGGCAAGTCCTTTACCACTGAGCCACCTGGGAAGCCCACAGAGGAACCTGGCAGGCCACAGTCTGTGGGGTCCCAAAACAGTCGGATACAACTAAACAACAGCGGCACTGTTTAGGTTACAAGACAAGTCCCCAAGCGTTATCTTATTTTTTAAAAAAGCCTGCATTTTTTCAACTGTAGTTCAATGCTAGATCTCTGCAATGATCTCTGAAATTTTCTTTTAATATTTATTTATTTGGCTGTGCTGGGCCTTAATTGTAGCATATGGTATCTTAGACCTTCGCTGTGGCCTGCAGGCTCTGGTTCCCTGACCAGGGATCAAACCTTGGGCCCCCTGCATTGGAAGCGCAGAGTCCTAGCTGTTGGAACACCGAGGAATTTTCGAGTATTATCCTTTTTGATTCTTGACACTATTAAGGGGGCATATGAAAGTTTATCTATCCATTTTATAGATGAAACAACAGTGCCATAATGTTTTGTTGATTTGGGGTCACAATGCAAGCAATCAACCAAGCCACAACACACTCAAAAATGTGACTGCAGATATTTTTAACTTGGACATATCACTAATGCCTTGTTACCAAAAAGGTGCCACTCAAAACACATGTAAACAAATAATAATACAAATAACTAACAGTTAGGCAGCTCTTACTAAGTGAAAGGTACTGTGCTAGGCAATTTACATGCATTAATCTGTCCAGTCCTTATGAAGTTGGTACAAATTATTATTCTCAATGTACAAGTGAGGAAAATGGACCTCAGAGAAGTTACACAGCTTGTTCAAGGTCACATGGTTAGGAAGCAGGAAAGCTGGAAATTAAACCTGAACACTCAAAACCTATGATTTTACCCTATGTTATACTAGAAATATACGAAAACCCTTGCCTGGCTAGACACCATAAATCTTGAATTCTTCTTCCAGCTTGATTTGTCATGTGCAAAAGGCATCTTTTCCACTTGGTTTAGTAGCCAAGTTTGAGATTTGGTTTCTATGCTCACAACTCATCAGGCTTGTGCTAGGAAATCTGTCACTTCCTCCAACTCCACCACATGTGCCAATTTATACTTTCTAAGATAAGGACAATCCCAAGAATTGACACCTAAACTCCCAATTCTAGATTTCCTTATTCTGATTCAAACTGCTTCTGAGAAATCCCAGTTATGACAGACGACATGAGATGAAATTTTACGCTATTGAAAGACAATTCCATCAGAATACCAAGCACTGAATAATGCCCCACCTTCACATTTCTCAGATTTCAGATCTACTTATTAGATGTCAAGCTGCATTTCAATTGAAATAGGTATCTCATGTAATGGAAAGTTTTGTGATATATGTTAGAGTATTCTCTCCCGCAGGTCACCCACCAAAATCATCCATGTTACTCTTTCATTCAATAAATATTTATTATTTATATTTACTTATATTTATTGAACCACTAATTCAATAAATATTTATTGAACCACAAGTTTAGCTGATTCCTTTGAGAAACAAGGGAAAGGCATAGTCATTGTTGTCAACCTCTTACTACTTAAAATATGTACGAAAGTGAGTATTAAAAGCATTACTAATTGTGGGGCTTCCCTGGTGGTTCAGCAGTAAAGAATTCACTTGCAGTGCAGGAGATATAGGAGACATGGCTTCGATCTCTGGGTTGGGAAATTCCCCTGGGGAAGGGCATGGCAACCCACTTCAGTATTCTTGCCTGGAAAACTCCATGGAGAAAGGAGCCTGGTGGGGTACAGTCTGTGGGGTCGTGAAGAGTTGGACACAACTAAGCGATGGAGCACATTATTAACTGCAGAAGGTGAAAGGAATGGCAACCCACTCCAATATTCTTGCCTGGAGAAAATCCCATGGTCAGAGGAGCCTGGAGGGCTACAATCCATGGGATCACAAGAGTTCAACACAACTTAGCGACTAAACACCCATGCATTTAAAAACTATAGACGTTGAGAGGAGGGATTGTGCTCTGTAAAGAAAGCTGCATTTGAGCTGGAGTACCAAGGAAAGACCCTATTCCAGGTTAAGCAAAAATCAAGATCAAAAGATGGGCTAAGACAAAGCAGAACATTCATCTAGCTTGGTTGGAGCAGTGGATGGATTGAAAGATGTAGCAAGGAATCATCTGGAAGCCACTGCACCTTGAATGTACAGCCCTGCATTTTACTCTGCATTAACCAGTGGAAGGGAATGGCATTCTTTTTGTTACATAGCAAGTGGTTAAAAAAGAAATGCTGGAGTCAGACAGATTTCCAGCTTCGGCAGAGTATTTCAGTACTCTGAGAAAGTCACATAACTATTCTAAATCTGTGTTTCCTCATGTGTGAACTGATAATGGATATAAAAACTATATGTCAAGAAGTTGTGATGATTAAATAAAGCAATGATTACAAAAGGAGACTTGACATTGAGGTTGGTGATAGTAGGTGCTAGGAAATGTTGTTATTCAGTCACTAAATTGTGTCTGACTCTTGCAATCCCATGGACTGTAGCCTGTCAGCGTCCTCTGTCTGTGGGATTTTCCAGACAAGAATGCTGGAGTGGGTTGTCAGTTCCTTCTCCAGACTAGGAAACAGTATTAGTGTTAAATTAGTAAATAGTCCAAGACTTTTACATAACTGACTCTGTGCACACTGAAACAATTTCTGACTCATTTTTGCCCCTTCGCTTGTGACAAAAGGGCTTCCATGTCTGTTCAGTTGAGCATCTATGAATACTTCTGTCTCTTCAGCTCTCTTCCTATTTCTGTGATTGCACTGGGCTTACTGGCAAACACACCACACTGATATTTTATATTCATCTTCTATTTAGGTAAAACCTAAGGGACTTTTAATAAATACTATACCTGCCATGGCCAGCCTCCTGAATCCTGTCCTCATGTGATTATTTTTTTCCTAAATGTAGAAATTTACACCATCAATGTTCATTTAATTTTATTCATTTCGATCAAACTTTTGCTTACAGAACTCTTCCTAAAAGTACTAATATGATCTAATATTTTAACTATACATCACCTGAACATTTGATAAGCACTGGAAAAAAAAGAGAGTTAGTCTTCCAGTTGTGTCCGACTCTTTGTGACCCCATGGAATGTGGCCTGCCAGGCTCCTCTGTCCATGGGATTCTCCAGGCAAGAATATTGGAGGGAGTAACCATTCCCGTCCTCAAGGAATCTTCCCAACCCAGGGATTGAACAGATCAATCCCTGAGTCTCCTGCATTGCAGGTGGATTCTTTACCGTCTGAGCTACTAGAGAAGCATTGAACTTATCACTAAAAATAGGTTAGAGCAAAAAAAAAAAAACTTCTGAACTAGATGGCTTTATGGGTCCTCTCTGTTTTAGTAACCCATTAATCAGCACTATTAGGCTACGATCATTCAACTGGGTAGACTTTTCTTAACGTTTGCACATCTTTTTTGTTCAAAAGGCTATCTGGACACTGGGATCATATACGCCACCCAACTAGGATGTAATTTACTTGCTCCATTATCTGTAATAAAAAGGTAAACTAGATGTTGTTTCCATGACTGTTCTTTGTTAACATGAGCTGCATTTCTGTGATCACTGTTTTCTTATCTAAACATTTCTCAAATATTTGTTTCATATCCATGCTTTTCACAAAGTTCCCAATGTACACACAGAAGAAGGCTTGCGTACCAGGAAGGGTCTGACCAAATGTCCTTTCGGGAGCTTTTCCAGGGAAGTCAGTATGGATTCTTGAATTTATAAATTACTGTGTGAGGAGGTAGCATGGAGTTGGCTCAGGAGACAGTGCAAGGCTTTTAGCTATATCTATTTAACACAACATGAAAAATGTTAATCTACAAAACCTTTTATGAGGCAGACTAACTTAGGAATTATTTGTTTTATTTTTAAGGCATATTTGGAGGTGTTTTGCAAGGAAGAGAACATATTCTAAGACTTTAATTTTTACGTGCAACCATCATATATGCAAAGGAAGAATACTACAATCAATTCTGTTTTAGAGGTCATTTCATTCAAACACAACACCTGGAAATTCTGCTATTTAGAAAAGGCTTTAACAATTAACAGTATATTAAAAAATATATATATCGAATGCAAAGATTTTATTTTACCCAGCAACCAAAAGGAGTTGCTCTATCAAAAGGAGTCAAAAGAGACTTCTTTTGACCCTGACCACGGGTTCCCTCTGTACTTCATTGTCCCAAATCTTTTGTCCTAAAAAGTCTTCACAGAACGAACACCTTGGTAGCTTGTTCTGTCACCTCTACTGCACTTTGCCCCATAAATTGGGTCAATATACTTCCTATTCTCAGCCTTTTCTTCTGACTCCACAGGATGCTGGCATCACTCCAAACCTGCTGGGTCCCAATCCTGGTTTTATAGAAATTAAAAAAATAAAATCGATGAGAGAGAAAAAAAAAATGTTTCTAGATAGCTCAGCTGACATAGCCACAGGCAGGACCTGGCTGGTGCAAGTCGGTATTACTCACATGACCAGTCAGAGACTTTGTTATTTCACAGCACACCTTGCCATCCACGTCTCTCAATTGTTGCAATCAGTGCTAGTGCTTCAGGGTGAAAATACATAAATAACAAATGTGGGCTAGCGCAGGTTCTGGCTGATGCTGGGAATACATACACAACAGCAGTACAGCCTGCCGGGGTCTAAATCGACTAATCAATTCTTGATTTTTTTTTTTTTTTTGCCTTTTCTTTCTTTTTTTGTTTATACTTTGTCAGCTAATAGATTGTGACCCATGAAATTGCTTCTTTGAAAAGGAGCTTGCTCTAGGTAATACTTTTCTCTCTGAAAAGAAAATCTACTGACTATGGCATCATTGGGTGAGAGCCCCTAGCATGGGTTACTACAAGGCAAGAGACAAAAGGGTAGGGTTATCTAGAAAGTAAGAAGGAGAGACTCCTTACTTTGAAGTAGGTGGACTCTTTAAAGGATGTTAGAAGCTACCTTCCCATGCAGTAGCCTAGGGAGGCTAAAATGCATCCAAATAGCCTCATTCAGAATGGGAAAAATAAAAATATGAACCTATCCAACTTGGCATGAAAAACATAAATGGTTTTGAATAATTGAAAGCAAGCAGAAGACTGTACCACATTGCAGCCAAAACTCAAAACAGCATGCTGGCTCCTGCTACATAGAAAAGCAATCTAGGGCATTATCTCCTATGTCATTCTTTCTCCTTTCCTAAGAAACTCTAGCAAGAGGATTTGTGTTTTAAAGATCAATGCCAGATATGAGCACCATGAAGAATGAGTAGGCATATCTTAAAGTGTTGAAGAGGCAGGTTTTGACGAGAAAATAAACCTATTCATAATTTGAAATCCTGTCTTTCCTCTGTGCCAAGTAACAGGCTTTGTCATCCATTACAGAAGCACAGGATGTTTAAATGTTAAAGGAGCAAGAGGAAAAGGAGGTTGCTAGAGGCAATTCCATTTTTATAATCTGTTTTAAAAGTAAGAAGAACATCATTTTAATAACAGAATGAAATACCCGTTTTCACCAAAAACAGTAGAATTTTATGGCTTTGTTTCACTATGCTAACCTCTCCCAAATCAGTTCTTATTTCCTACCACTGCACTGTAGCACAATCCAGACTTTGTACAAAATATAACATATATTTTCCTCATGCATGATGTCCAAATTAGAGTCACAATTTGACAGCAGTTTAAATCATGCAACCAAGTAGGTTTCCTTTCTAAACAGGAATTTTGTCAGCTTTGTAAGGTAAGAGAAAAACTATAAAAACAATTGGTGAAGAAATAACAAGAGCTGATGGATTGTCACTAGGACACAGATTGTTTGGAACAAAAGGTTAATTCCATCAACAGAAAAATTACAATCAGAGCAGAAATGGCTGTAATCATACAGAATTAGGTAGTAGGGACAACACATATTGGAAAGCAATAGGAAACTGAACAGAAGTGCAACAACTGGCAGATAAAAACTTGTTATCGAATAAGACCAGAGAAGAGAATGTATGACCAATAAATTCCAATTTGATTAAGAAAGTTATAAGTATCTGGGGAAGAGAAAGAAGATGGCTCTTTACTGATTGTGGAAGGGGTGTTTGTTGATTGCATAGCCTCTGAGCTTGTCAAGTGCTCCAGGCTAACCAAAACACTTCATCACACCTCCTTTTTCTCTCCTACATGTCAAAATGCCATCTACTCCCACTTTCTATAGGTGCTTCCTCTACAAAGAGAGATATGGTTCATGTCTGAAAGCTAAGCAGATGAAATATAGGTGTAGAAAAGTCCACCATGATTGGTAAAATAAACCAGGTGTTCTCTTTGATTAACCACTTGTTTCATCCATTTACTGAAATGGAGTCACCTCTCAACACTTCCCCTAGAGCAGGAGGGTGCCCAGTGGCCTGGGCCCAACACTATGTAACAATGCAACTAGGGTCACTCCCTACAGTGGGCAGCAAAGTGTCCCGGTACAAGGTGGGGCCATATCTAAATTACTGAAGATGATATTTCAAACCTTACAGGCCTACCACACAATTGCACCCTAAGGATATGGCTGTTCCATTGGTTGATAAAGTTCAGCTAGCATCTATAATTAGTTCCATCACATCTCATTTTCACCTTCATTCCATGAGGAGAAGCCATCCAAGATGGAAGTCCAGAAAGGAGAAAGATTATAAGGAAATTCATATTTATTGTGGCTTATTTTTACACTTTCAAAAGTTGAATTTACACCATTAATGGATCTAAAGGAGTTATCTTGTTTTATAGGATTCTTAAAATTTAATGAGTTTTTTCCTTTTTATACAAATAATGCCAAGTGTAAAAAAGTGAAAGAAAAGAATATTTAGTATGAATTTACAGATTTTTTTTTTTGGCTGGACATAGCAGAAAAGTCACAATCTATAAAAAAGAAATTTTACTGTAGATTTTAATTGCTATTAATCTCATTATTCTCTTTATCATCAACTAATTTCATTAAGAATTTAGAAGAAGGTCTATTAAATGGGGTCATTATACTTCAGACTAGATCAGCTGGTTTTATAATATGATATTTGGAAAAATACCTTTTAATTAACTAACTAATTAACTGGTCACTCCATGAAGCCTCAGGATTTCTGTCACTTACATAATTCTCTATGAACTCATTTTTCTTATTCTAAAGCTTCAGTTCAATTCAGTTCAGTTCGGTCACTCAGTTGTGTCCGACTCTTTGTAAACNAGAGCCTGAAGTCAGGCAGGTTGATTCCTCCAGTTCCGTTCTTCTTTCTCAAGATTGCTTTGGCTATTTACATTGGTGTATTTTTAAATCCACAGTTTTTTTTGTTCCTTATTACTGGTGCACACATTTAACTGGATATTGTATTCAGGCAACTTGCACAATTTTCCTATTATTTGAAAATTTTCTTTGTAGACTCTTGAATTTTCTATGTGGTTAATAATACTACCTGAAAATTATTATGGTTCTATTTCCTCCCCTAATTCTTGAGGCCTTCAATTTCTTGTTCTTAATATACTGTACTAAGATCTTTAGGGCAATACTGATTGAGGCATTATTATAAAATGACTAAGTCACTTTAAAAATGAAACAGTTGCTTCTTATGACATTTAAAAAGTTTATTAGGGACTTCCTTGGAAGTCCAGCCATTAAAACTCCATGCTTCCATTACAGGGTGCTCGGGTTTGCTTCATGGTAGGGGAGCTAAGATTCCATCTGCCTCACAGCCAAAAAAAAAAAAAAAGTCTTTTAAAGATGACATAGTTCAAAATCTTTGCGGGCTCCTTTCTGCCAATTTCAATTCAGCACACAAAATTTATCTTTTTATTGTAGGCTTATGTCCATTTCTAGAAAATAAGGACCACAGCTTATCACCCAATCAAAACACTAAGATTTTGCTTGATGTTTCTTATTGTTCCTGAAAATTCAATTCACATTAAGAATTTTTTAAGCCACTTTAATCTGAAAAAAAAAAAAAAATAGTGCTAGTTCTACCTGAGTCTGATAATGACTGCTTATCCATCTGAATCACTAGAGCTTCCACTGTGGTGGCTCTCGTCACTCAGATGCTTCCCATTGAGATCTTCCGTTTACACCGCACTGCTATTACTCTTTTTCTACTTTGTGTTTACCCCTTCCATCCCCTACCCCATGAAAAAACTCTATTTTAAACAAGAAATTTTTGCATTACAAGAAAGAAACTAAGGAAGGAAAGAAAGATGGGAGGGAGGAGCACAGGCATGATGATTTGCTGTATCGGCTAAACAGATGGAGTGATGTAATGCTGTGATCTGAACTTAAAATTGGTAGTCTGGGATGTATTTTTAAATTTCATCTCTGCACCTATGAACCTGGTTGACAATGGCAGTGTTACTTATAAATAATAATAATTTGAATTTCTTCATCTTGTTCTGTCTCATTTGCAAAAACCTCATTTCATTTCCATCAAAATTTCAGAGAGGTTGAGAACATATTGATATTATTCAGGTCTCTATCCTTAGCATTTAGCTGACACAATGACAGGTATATATCAGGTGCTCATTAAGTTTGTTATGTGAATGAATAGATGACTTAATGGATGAATAAGTCTTCACTACAACTCTGAAAGTTACATATTACCCATTTACAAATAAGAAAACCAAAATTTAAGGTTTGATTAATTACTTTCTGCTGTCAAACATAGCTGAATAGCTACTAATAACCTGTGTTTGAGTATAAACTTAAGCGGATTTATTTCAAGGGTTCATCCCAGCAATGATTCTGGTTTCTTTTGTTTGTAGCTTTATTTGATGGTTGTTACAGAGGTGGGAAGAAGAAAATTTACCCGGGTAATGACTACCATTTTCACTTCTTTATTAATTAGAACAAACTATTCTAGTTATACATATTCAAATTTAGCATTGTGGTAATAGCCCCTCTAGTCTACTCATGTAAAACAGGTATTAGGATGGTATTTTGTTGTGTTATATTTTATTGTTCTTGCAATATGAACCATGGAAGAAAAATCAATGGATTATCTGTGTGTTTTTCCTTATTCTCCCAACTTTTAATAATTTTCTGCACTTGGGAGGATATACAGACAAAATGAAAATGCTAGGCCTTTTAAAAATAAAGTTATTAGCACATTTAAAACTTATGATATCACTGTTTTCAACTCTTATGTTTGTTAAAAGAAAAGTCTTATGAGAATTGCTAATAGCAGTAATTAAATGTGTTGATTGGATATTTACCAATGTCCACAGTACTTCATTTACAGTTTGACACTTGGAACCTGCAATTTGAGCTCATAGTCCAAAGAGACCAGTATAAGCAGCATTTCTCTCTTTACTCTTATTTGCTAAACTTTTGAGTAAATAGAGACCAGAGGGCATCATTAACACATTGGCTGTTCTGCCTTGATTGTGATAGGAAATAATTTCACACTGTTATTCATTGGGGAAGTAGTTGTACTTAGTGGAGACAGGAAAACATTTATCACAGAATTGTGTTTGAAGAACCAAATGTTTGGGGAATTCTACAGATTATTAAGCAAAATGCAAATCTGAGAAAGAAAACTTCAGCTGATGCAAGAGAAGCAAAATAGTGACCTCTGTCTTAGTCTACCTTTTCATTTGATGTAAATGTGTTTACAGAGCTGGTATCATGAATGAAAAACAAAAAAGCACTTATCTGGAAGATTTCAGAAATCTCAGAAAAGCCATTCAGCTAACATTACATTTCAACTCTGGTTGTAGGTACAAGAAAACTCTTACCTATATACTCATTTTGTTTGTCCCTTAAGAGTAATTTCAAATTTTAGAATTGTAGTAAGTTATGTACATCGAGTAAATTAAGATTCTGTGTCAAAAAAGGGTATAACACGCGACAAAGCCAACTTTTGTCTTCAGTTCGGTTCACTCAGTCATGTCCAACTCTTTGCAACCCCATGAACTGCAGCACCAGGCTTCCCTGACTATCACCAACTCCTGGAGTCCACCCAAACCCATGTCCATAGAGTTGGTGATGCCATCCAACCATCTCATCCTTTGTCGTCCCCTTCTCCTCCTGCCCTCAATCTTTCCCAGCATCAGGGTCTTTTCCAATGAGTCAGCTCTTCGCATCAGGTGGCCAAAGTACTGGAGTTTCAGCTTCAGCATCAGTCTTTCCAATGAACACCCAAGACTGATTTCCTTTAGGATGGACTGCTTGGATCTCCTTGTAGTCCAAATGACTCTCAAGAGTCTTCAACACCACAGTCCAAAAGCATCAATTCTTTGGTACTCAGCTTTCTTTATAGTCCAACTCTCATATCAACACATGACTACTGGAAAAACCATAGCCTTGACTAGATGGACCTTTGTTGACAATGTAATGTCTGCTTTTTAATATGCTGTCTAGGTTGCTCATAACTTTCTTTCCAAGGAGTAGCATCTTTTAATTTCATGGCTGCAATCACCATCTCCAGTGATTTTGGAGCCCCCCAATATAAAGTCTGACACTGTTTCCACTGTTTCCCTATCTATTTGCCATGAAGTGATGGGACCAGATGCCATGTCTTAGTTTTCTGAATGTTGAGTTTTAAGCCAACTTCTTCACTCTCCTCTTTCACTTTCATCAAGAGGTTCTTCTGTTCCTTTTTGCTTTCTGCCACAAGGATGATGTCATCTGCATATCTGAAGTTACTGATAGTTCTCCTGGCAATCTTGATTCCAGCTTGTGCTTCCTCCAGCCCAGCGTTTCTCATGGTGTACTCTGCAGAGAAGTTAAATAAGCAGGGTGACAATATACAGCCTTGACGTACACTTTTTCCGATTTGAAACCAGTCTGTTGTTCCATGTCCAGTTCTAACTGTTACTTCCTGACCTGCATATAGGTTTCTCAAGAGGCAGGTCAGGTGACCTGGTGTTCCCATCTCTCTCAGAATTTTCCACAGTTTATTGTGATCCACACAGTCAAAGGCTTTGGCATAGTCAATAAAGCAGAAATAGATGTTTTTCTGGAACTCTCTTGCTTTTTCGATGACCCAGTGGATGTTGGCAATTTCATCTCTGATTCCTCTGCCTTTTCTAAATCCACCTTGAACATCTGGAAGTTCATGGTTCACGTATTGCTAAAGCCTGGCTTGGNCACAGTCAGAGGCTTTGGCATAGTCAACAAAGCAGAAATAGATGTTTTTCTGGAACTCTCTTTCTTTTTCCATGCCACAGCTTTAGGCTCTTTCAAATTTTCATGAGACAGCTATAAAATGCTTATTCTGCTAACCAGTTTTATTAATATACAATATTCCACAGTTCTCTCTCATAAACAAAATATCCATTGTGGTGTCCCTGAGAGTGTCTCTGTGCCCTTCCTTAAAATATAAATCATCTCCACTCATTCTTTTTCAAGAAATTGTATTTTTACTTAAGTAATAAACTATATTCTCTTTTCTAAAAACACAACAGGACAGGACGATACCTAGCACATAAAGCCTCATTTGCCACCACATCAGCCCCTATTTCTCTTCTCAGAGGAAATCAGAGGGTGAATCCTTTTACTCTACTTTCCACAAATTCATATAAATGCAAAATACACACATACAGATATATGTTTGCATGTTACATATGAGAATGGTACATATAAGACCTATCTGTATACTCATATATACATATGTATACATATACACAACACACACACATAAGACAGGCAAATATATTTACACCAATCCAATGATATCTTCATGTAAAACTTCTGTTCATTTTCAAAGACTTCACTAATTTACATCCCATCAATAGTGTTAGCTCACATTCTGGCCAAACATAGTTCTCATCAATTATTTCAAATTTGTCAACTTTATGGAAGAAAAGTGTCTTTAGTATTTTAATTTGCATTTAGAAGGGTATTCAATTTCCCATGTTTATCATCCATTTGTGTACCTTCAACAATAAATTGCCTGTCCATTATTCCTTTTCCTATTTGTTTATCTTTTACTTTAAATCCATAGTAGCCCTTTATATTTATACTAATTTATCCATTATCTACTAATGTGGGGCCAACATTTTTTCCTTTTTTTAATTTTTGAGATATTTTTAATAGAAGTTTTAAATTTTATATCAAAAACCTGCCAGTCATTTTGAAGGCTTTTGTGTTTTGTGGTTTTTAATGAAGAAATTTTATTATTATGTTAAAAAATAATTGAATTATCTTTTCATATTATTTTGTTTATGTACATTATCTTTTCAACTTCCTGCATACAGTTTCTAGGGAAATACCCATTTTTTTCTGGATTTTTCCACTTGTTGCCACACAGTTTATCCATTATTTTTAGAAAGTGCTTTAATCACGTCAATATTGATAAATAAAACCATTCCAGTTTCTAATTTTAAAAGGGTTTATTCCATGTTTCACCAGATCAGATTTGCCAACGTTAAATGTATTTTATCGATTTTTTTTAAAGCATAAGCTTTTACTTTCAAGGTTAAAATAACTAAAAATAGTTCAGGGGCTGGCCCTGCGCAATGGAGTGAAAGAGGGGTCGCAGCGCCTTTTCCTGGAAGCAGAGGGGCGGGAAGCAGCACCAGAAAGGAGATGGTCCCCAGGATCCTGAATTTAAGTCTGGACCAGAGCTACCGCATGGGGGAGGTCTGGGGCCTTTCCGCAATGGCTCACCAGAGCAGGTTCCTCTCTGGCTGAGGATCACTGGAAACCACAAAAAGTCGAATGGACGGACGCAGAAAAGCTGGAGAAGATGAGGGATCACTAACGAAAGGAAGAAATATTCCCCCCTGGCCTGGCTCTTACTCCCAGAAACTTACCAAACCCCTGCTAAATTAGCCTGCAGACACCATGCAGATGGCACATGAGATCCGGCACATTCACGTAGCAAACTCTGGGCAGCACGAGCCGGGCTGGATAACTTGACTTTGATGGAGTTTAACATCCGCGAGCTGTCTCCCCACCAGCGCTCCATCCCAGCAACAAAGTCCACACGCACCTGCAGCCTTCTGAAACTGCCCCTTCTCGAGACTTCAAGGGAGAGGCTGGCCTGTCCAGGCCGGTGTCTGGGGCAGGAGGTTCCCAGGTGACGTGTGAGCGCTCAGGACCGGAAACAGACTCACATTTCTGGAGTTCTCCAACTGCTATGGAACGTCTGAAAAAAGAGCCGTGACTCAAGGAGAAGCTTTACAGCTTTGTTGGAAAGCAGCCGTTAGCAGCCGGCTTGTGCTTAGTCCTCGACACCTTCTGTAATTCCACACNCAGGTGACGTGTGAGCGCTCAGGACCGGAAACAGACTCACATTTCTGGAGTTCTCCAACTGCTATGGAACGTCTGAAAAAAGAGCCGTGACTCAAGGAGAAGCTTTACAGCTTTGTTGGAAAGCAGCCGTTAGCAGCCGGCTTGTGCTTAGTCCTCGACACCTTCTGTAATTCCACACTTGCCCCAAGAGCCTACTGAGCTTTCATGCGGAAAGAAAAAAGCTTTGGCAGACCAAGGGATTTCCCCAGCAGAGCCTCGGGTCTCCTCGCAACTGTCAGAGGCAGGTGGGTATTCCCACTTCGGAATCGTCTTGCGCAGGTGAATGTTGGATAAAGTCACTTGTTGCTTTCACAAGCAGCCAGAGTAGTGATTTTGCCAAGACCTTTTTTTTTTTTGTCTGCTTAATCCTGATCTTGAGATAAATTTAGAATCGCCTACACAGGATGATCACAAAGAGGAGAGTAGATGAGTGGCTTGTGATGGTTGACCCGTGTTTATCATCTAAGTTAAGCCCTGATACCCAGTGAAGCTATAATTTTTTTTAAGTTCAGAAATACTTTAAATTTTGTCATTAATTTTATTATTGATTTCATTCTATTTTCTTTAGTTTTATTATTTTCCTAGCATCCGAATTCATGTTAATTTCTTTTTCCTAGTCAGTTTATTTTTAAACATATATATGTTTTTTATTTAAATAGCATATTTAAAACTTTATCTTTCTTCTGAATAGATTTTGAGCTATTTTGATATCAAAATAATCCTGCCAGTGGCATCTGTGCTTTGATATTTGCACACAGTCTGAGAGTTGCCTATTAATAGAAAATTTCAAAGTATTTAAATATATTTTCGTGATTAATATGTCTGGTTTTCTTTAAACTAGTTTTATACTTTAATCTAGTTTTATACTTTAGATTTATTGCACTTCCTTTATATTATACTTTATTTAATTTTTCCTTTTTATTTTAGAGGTAAACATCCTGGTTTTGTTTTATAACTATTAAGCTTACATTTTAGAAATATTAGCCTTCAAACATCTTTATTTATGAATATTAATGATTTGAGGGCCTATCCTAACCTCCTCTATGGAGAAGGAGAAAATTACCATTTTATTCCACTTCTACCCTTCTATTCTTTAAAATTTTTGTTATAATCTGTATTTAAACCTTGATTATAATTTTTAAGCTATTTTATTACTAGAACTTTGATATAATTTTGCAGTTTTCCATCATTTTTTCTGAACATCAGAAATTCTTGATTAAAATGGTAACTTAATTGTGTGCCACTTGACTTAAACAGGACTTTAAATTCCTAATAGTTGTTTTCAGAATAGAATAACTGCTGGCTTTTCAGTCTTCCCCTTTACTTTTCCCAATATAAATGGAAACTTGATTAGGTTCAGATTTCTTATGTCACAACCTGGTCTTTTAAAATCCCTCATAACAAACCTTTCAACCTGGTGTGTCAAGAACAGGTTTAGGAATGCTGACAGGGCAGGAATCCACTCAGCCTGAAGGTGGCTGAGCAACACCTAGGCAGCTGGGGTACACTCTAGTCACCGGACTGCAAACGGCCCTGAGCACTGAGCAGGTAACATTTCATTTTTCTGGTGCCATGTTGCAAAAATGTTGGAAAATTCTGCTGTAGGTCTTGAACGGTTGCTTTGGAGAAGTTTGAAACCCAAGTAGTTTTTCTTTCATTCTATTTAATTTTTTTCTTCATCCTGGATGCCTGCAGTTTCTTTTTTATTGTTAAGTACCCCAACTTTATCAAAGTGTGCTTATATTCAGTCTCTGTTAATTTGAATCTGACAACTTATGGGCTGTTTGAGTTTACATAGTAAGTCTATTTTCAGTTTAAGTGTTTTATCTCATAATAGTTTTACATATTTCTCTTAGGTCATTTATTCTGATTCTTCTTTGGAAACAAACAAGTTTCCATATTTTTTTTTAATCTTTTGTGCTTATCATTTTTCAATTTATCATTTGCACCTCTTTTTGCTTTCCCCTGCCTACAAGGCACCACCTTAAGGCTTCCCTGGTGGCTCAGAGGTTAAAGCGTCTGCCTCCAATGCGGGAGACCTGGGTTTGATCCCTGGGTCGGGAAGATCCCCTGGAGAAGGAAATGGTAACCCACTCCAGTATTCTTGCCTGGAAAATCCCATGGACGGAGAGGCCTGGTAGGCTACAGTCCACGGGGTCACAAGAGTCGGACATGACTGAGTGACTTCACCTTCCTTCCCTTCCACCTAAGTTAATCTTTTAGATAATTCTTGATCTTCTGCCATGTCCGTCCTATTCTTTACTTTGTCAACAATAGGTAAAACATTTATTTCACTTTTTAATAAATGTTATGACATTTTTATTTATTTTACTTAATCTTTATATTGCTTTATATCTCTTGGTCGACACATTTTTTATCCCTATCACCTTATGTCATCTCTTTTTTATATTGTCATATATAATTGCAATATTTTATAAAACTTGCTTGGTTTTAAAGTTTTATATTGACTAAACTATAAAAAAATATGTATTTATTTATTATGTTTGTGTTATTTATTTTTTCTTTTTGTTACCAAATCTCTTCATAGGCATAAAGTGACTTTACTTTGTTTTTCCTTCATATTTGCCAGAATGGTGATATTTCTAGACAGGCATCTATTTTTTTGCAAAACTGAGAACTATATGATTTGCAGAACTTTCATTCTTTGATTGAACACCAACAATTTCCTCTCATTCGATCGAAAGTTGGACAGTTAGTTGATTGGTTGTTTTCTCAGTTATCTGAGAGCCTGAGGAATACAGACAAAGAATTATGGCCAGTGGGAAAACTGTCTTTCAGTGTTTCTATAAATAGAAAAGATAAAAATCTCTTATACTGCACATCAGATCCAGCATCTTAGTGTTATTACCAACTGCCTAAAGAAAGAATTTCTGTGTTTCTAAAAAGGAAAACTAAAAGAAAAAACCTGTCAAAACCTGCTTACCCTCTCTCTCTACCCTCCACCTAAGCTCCGGCCTTCTGGCATATATATACACTCAATTCCACCTGGTTGCCATCAATCTCACTACAGAAGAGCCCTGAAGTTTTGGCAGTTGCCTTTTCTCTTCCAAAGTAAAAACTCTAGAGCACATGTTTAACTTTCTATGTAACTTAATTCCATGTTTTGCTGTTTTTTTTGTTTTGTTTTGTTTTGTTTTTTCCCTACTCAGGTAAACTGCTCCTCAGACTGATATGAGGGATACCTTTAGAATAAAGGTCAAAACTTGCTTTCTGTCTCCATTGTACCCAAACATTGCTTGACAGATAACTGTTGAGTATTTGTTTGCTTACTTACTCTCATGACTGATAGGTTGATCAAGAAGCTCCTATTACTACCAGCAGCCTGGTGTATGGGATTCCCATTTCAAATGTAGATGCATACTGCTGATTTTAAAGAGTCCTAAAGCTTAGAACCTGTGTTGATTATATTTCAATACACCAGTAAAAGAAGGAACATGGAACTTGTATCTCAGTACACATCCCAACGCTTTGTTCTGTCTGATCTGCTATATTTCACTTTATCTCCTTTGAGACAATAAAAAGATAAGTGACCAGTAAGGAATCTGTAGATACAGTTGCAGCATTACTTTAAAAAGAAAGCTAAGTGTGGGTACTAGGTCAGAGGTGAGGTCTGTTCAGAGCCAGGACCTTTCCTGGTGGGCTATTTATTTGGTCAATGAAAATCTAGTCCAGTGCTGGCTTATATAACTTTGGGCGATGATGGACATGTTTTATATCTATAAATATAATATAGTAGCCATTGGCCACACATGGCTGTTGAGCCCTTAGAATGTGCCAGAATGAGAAACTGTATTTTTAATTTTATTTTAACTAGCCACATGCATTGAACAGCCAACACCTGGGAAAGTCCTTGACTTGTCTTTAGTCAACTTGCCTCTCATAAAATCCAGTCCTTCAGCAATCCCCAGTTTCTTTCAAGGAGACTTGAAGCAAGTTATTAACTTTCTCATAGTTTTGTGGGTTTTGTTTGGTTTGGTTTTTTGTTTGTTTGTGTAGATAGATAGATCACTCTAGATCTTAAAAGACCAAGTGCATTAGATCTGGAAGGTTGAAGGAAGGAAGTGTCAACCTCTTTCCTCCAGGAATTCTGGGTCTTGTCTCCCAGCTACACCACAATTTATGGTCAAATATGAATTAGTAGGCTGATTTGAGGACACTGTAAGTTTGACAAAGGCTTTAGGAAGAAACTGGGCTCTTTTCCCTTCACATTGTCTTTTATTCCCTCAAGACACTTCCACTCGTGGAAATATTCTAAAGAGTCAGCCATCACGCGATCTCGCTAGTCTTCATCATCCCTTCCCCAAAACTAGCAAGATCTGCTCTCATAAAAACAAACACCTAAACCTCAAGCTGTTTGTTAAATGTGTGAGTTTTGCAGTTGCAGATATTCAATTTCTAATCTCATTGTGTCTCTAAAATACTGCATTTTCACTGCTACTTATCAAATTCTACTTTTGAGTTAAAAAATTGTTCTACCTAATGACCTATTTTATGCAGAGCATGTGGTTAAAATTAAAGTAATACTGTTCATTCCACATACAAAATATTTTTCATCTACGGAAAAAAAACGTTGATTATTCCCAGAGAACGCTGCTGTGCAGTAGTTACTACTTTACCATTTTGCAAATGAAGAGGGAGACGAGGATATGAAGAGTGACTAAAAAGGAGAATGACTGTATGTGGAGCCCTAGCTAGAATCAAAGTTGGACTTTTAAGGATTTTTCATTTCAACCTCAGACCTGTCCTCACTCTATTTAAAATTATAACTATAATTCACTTTCAATTAACTGTGAATATGTTTTATAAAACAAACAGGCTTCCAAAAGAAGAAAAGAAGGAAGGGAGGATAAGGAAAGAAGGAAGGGAGGGAGGAAGAAGGAAAGAAAGAAACTTATAAGACATTATTAATAGCCACATTGTGCTATTAATTCCATCAAATATTTTGTTTTAAGTATTCATACTCAAAAATAAGTATGTATGGAACAAGGAGTATTGCTACTTCCTCCACCCTGGTTTAGTTACCCAGAAAATACCATGAAACCACACATCGCTTGGTTTATAAATCATCCACACACAGAGAGTACCCTTTGCTCTCAAATCTGTTGCCTGTATCACCTGCCTTATCACTATAAAGATAACTATACTTAATGGTGTGTGGATGGATGTGTGTGTGTGTGCACGCACATGTGTGTAACTATTTCAGGAATCTTTACATTCATAAAAAAGAGCAGAGGTTGTTTCTCTTTTGAGAACCATCTTTGAGGATGTTATTCCAGAGGAGAGTCATGGATATAAATATCCTGTCCATACAATTTCAGCTATTCCAATGTCTTTTCTTCTTAAATACATTTTCTTCTTTAATATGTCTCAGAAATCCCTTCTCTCTGTTATCATCCCTAAAATTCTGCCAAATGGAATTACATTTTAGTTAACAGTAATTCTCTTTCAAAACCCAAATATCTTTGAGAAAATTATAGATCTGTCCCTCCACTGACACCCCAACGAGCTTTGTTAAGGAAATTAATTTGTGAGGGCTTCAGAAGAACAATTATGTGCACTAGAACAAGCATGGATAGGCATGCAAAATGTAGACTAGTGGTCCTCACACTTTTTTTAAACTTTTTATTTTATATTGGAACATAGCCAATTGACAATGTTGTGATGGACAACAAAGGACTCATCATAAATATACATATGTGCACTCTCCCCCAAACTGCCTCCCATCCAGGCTGCCACAAAACATAGAGCAGAATTCCCCATACTGTACAGTAGGTCCTTGTTGGTTATCCATTTTAAATATAGCAGTGTGTACATATTGACCCCAGACTCCCTAACTATCCCCCCACCTTTCCCCAGGTGACCATAAGTTCATTCTCTAAGTCTGTGAGTCTGGTTCTGTTTTATAAATCAGTTCCTTTGTACCACTTTTTTTCAGATTCCACATAGAAGGGATGTCATATTTCTCTTTCTCTATCTGACTTACTTCACTCAGTCTGACAATCTCTAGGTCCATCCATGTTGCTAGAAATGGCATTATTTTTCATACTTCAGAATGTGTAACATCAAATTCTAGACTTGGGGAAAATGCAGAATTTTTGGCTCCAAGTCAGAGATTCTAAATTGGTAAGTTTGAGGTGTGTACAGGGATTTGCATTCAAACAAGTGTCTCTAGGTGATGCTAATGTGTGTTATTTGGGTCTAGGAAATGGTATGCCCTGCAGGTGTGCACCCTACATGATGCTCTGCGCTTCCCATTTTCATAAGGGTTTAGGTGATTTGAATACACAGACCATAGGGGAACCTGAGAAAAGAGCTGAAAGGGAGGGAGAGACGAATATTTGAAAATGACTCAGTGTCGTTTCAAAATTTCATCAAAGGTTGGCTTTGCATCCAGGAGAGCAGCAACCTCCCAGTTTTCTTCCTCCTCCTCTTTCCTCTCCTGCTCTACTTCTACAAAAGTCACTACTGTTGCAGTCTAGAATCTGTCTTGTGCAAACTGATAGTCTATAGACAAAATATTTTTTTCTGTTACCTCGGGAATCTGTTGATTATTTTAACATTACTTCAATAAGAAAGTTTGTAAAGTATAAGCAATCCAACACACCCCTTCCTAAAAAATAGAAACTTAAATGTATACTAAAAAGGAAATCAGATGGACAAAATGCCAAGAAAAAAAGCAACTCTACTTTGTTAAGAACCAGCATGTAAATTGATTATGGACGCGCTGAGTCACTCAGTCATGTCTCACTCTCTGCACTCCCATGGACTGTAGCTCACCAGGCTCTTCTGTCCATGGGATTCTCCAGGCAAGAATACTGGAGTGGGTTGCCTCCTCCAGAGAATCTTCCTGACCCAGGGATGGAAACCACATCTCCTATGTCTCCTACATTGGCAAGTATATTTTTACCACTGAGCCACTCAGGAGGCCCCAAAACTGATTATATTGCCTATCAAAATAATTGCAGTTATTAGGAGTGTATGAGAGGATTATTGCCACACTCTGGGGTTTCCAAAGTCTTTGTAGCTGTTCCTTAGAATATTTCCATTAAAGTGCTCTAAATTTTTTAAATGTAATATAAATTCACAATCAGATAAGTACAAGAGAATATTCTGAGGCCGTTTAGCAATGATTTTGGGCTATTCATCTGCTGCTTTCCATTAAGACAGTCAAACTGTTACATCTTTATTCTTTTATTATATAAAATATAGAACTCAGGCTTGCAGTATCATCCAGGAGTTTGTTAGGAATGAAGAATTACAGTCCCCACCTCAGATCAACTGAATTCATACCTACATTTCAGCAAGATTTTTAGTGACTTATATGCACATCAGCATTTGAGAAGCCATGTATTATTTCACAGCATGACTTACCTCTGAAGGAACTCAGCCCCTGTGTGTGTGGATACTCCCCAGTGTTGGTGATATTGACTATCTTGAGTCTGGGTCTGAAACGTTCAGACATTATGACTTTAGAATTGATTTTTAGAAATAAATCCATTTTTATGAATGCAGACTTCTACCAAAAAATTAAATTATTGACATTTGAATTCCTACTAAGGAGCCTAAACAAGGCGAAGTTCCCCAGTTGGTAGTTGACCAGTAAGGAGAGATAATGGCAGTCTCCCTTTTCTTTGTAAATATTATTTATTTATTTGGCTGTGCCAAGTCTTCATTGTGGTGCTTGGGATCTTTTGTTGTGGCACACAGGCTTCTCTCTAGTTGTGGTACCTGAGCTCCAGAGCGTGGAACCCAGTAGTAGCGGTGCTCTACTAAGTTGCCTCACCCATATGGGATCTTGGTCCCCAGACCAGGGATCGAACCTGCTTCCCCTGTATTGGAAGGCAGATTCTTAATCACTGGGCTGCCAGGGAAGTCCCTCAGAGTCTCTTTCAATATAGAGTAGGACCAAGAATCTTACTAATTAGGATTTTTAAAATACATGTTAAAAAATACACGATACTGTAAAATAAATGCATTTTCCACCCTTATACATCTATCTGATGGCTGGGCACTTTCAATCAAAATGTAGAAGAGAAAACTGTTACCTTGAGAGTCCATGAACTCCTCTACATGCCTTTGGTCATAGAATCCAGAAAGAAAGAAAATGTAGTTGCTCAGTCATGTCCGACTCTTTGCGACCCTATGAACTTTAGCCCTGGCAGGCTCCTCTGTCGATGGAATTCTCCAGGCAGGAATACTGGAATGGGAAGGCATTCCCTTCTCCAGGAGATCTTCCCAACCCAGGGATCAAACTCAGGTCTCCCGCACTCCAGACATATTTTTTTTACTGTCTGAGCCACCGGGGAAGGCCCAGAAGCAAAATTTAATTCCTTACTTCATGACTCTCCACCTTAAGCATCTTAAACCCTCAGTAAAAGACATCAACAAAGTTTGAAAATGCACATAATAAAATGGAGGGAAAAAAAGAGATGGATAAAAGAGGTCATTCATAAGTGACATTTTAAAATTTGTCTTTTTAGTTTATAAACTATTTATTTTGCTTGGTCATTAGCTCCTAGAAATCAGACTGCAGATCCTGAAGCCTATATAGCTGGCTTTGCTGGTGAATTAATCCTATTAGCTGTGTTAAGTAATTATTGTACCCTAGGTCAAGGACAGAGTTTCTGTCCTTTGAGGACTCTTTCCCCTACATAATTCCTTAACAGTTGCTGCAGCCCATACCCAAGCCCATTAGCCTGGAAATATGTGCATAAATGTTAAAAGCAAGTTGCAACAAAATAGGTAAATGAACACAAAGTCATCAGCATAGTCAAATAATTCAAAGCACGTCCCTTTAATGAATTCACGGTGCATGGGATGAAAAAGCTTTTTATTCACCATAATAAAACACTATACAATTTTGATGACCTAATTTTTGCTCACTTAAATTATTTTTACTTTGATTTCTTGATTTCTTATTGCTAACTTAGCATCATTTCAATTTATGATTGTCTTTATGACAATTTTTCTCATCATTTTTACAAAGTTTCATCCATTTCAGCACTCCCTTTTCCAACATTTTGATGTTTCATGATCAATGACAAGAGCTTTCCTGGTGGCTCAGTCATAAAGATCCACCTGCCAATGCAGGAGATAAGGTTCGATCCCTGGTCTGGAATATGCCCTGGAGAAGGAAATGGCAAGCTGCTCCAATATTCTTGCCTGGGAAATCCCATGGACAGAGGAGCCTGGCGGGCTACAGTCCATAGAGTCACAAAGAGTTGGACATGACTGAGCACGCATACAGGCACTAATCGATTACAATATTGTAGGTAATCAGCTTCTCAAGGACAGAGCTTGGCTGTATCATTAGCATGGAAATGCTGCTACATCTCTTCGACAGAAAAAAGTCACAATTTAATTAAAATTAATTAATCTTTAATGAGTATGTACACTCTCTTATATGAATAGAATAAAGGGAGACCAATATTTGTGATTTAGCTTATATAATTCAAAATCTTCATTTGTGCTGTTTATCACTACATATATTTGCTGTTACGAATAGATAGAGGTTACTGGCAGCTAGACACAAAATTTAAACAGAAAGAAATATAGCTTGAATGTACATGATTTTGCCTTTATTAGTAGTCGGTAGCTTCCCTACCTCTTTAAATACACAAGCAGGCCTATGCAGCCATATGCAGTGCTTGTAGAGTTTCTCAGTGTCTATCATGTAGCTTAATGCTATCAAAGTACTCCACTGATAATGAAACTCAAGGCTCAAAGGACAGTAAGAATATTATTCCATATAATGTATTATGCATCAATAGTTTTAGCTGGGCAAATCCTACCAGCCTCTCAGGCCACCACAACAGAGCTAATGCTAATGAAAAGAATATTAACTGATTCAAGAAATGGGAAAGTAGAAAGAAGAAAGGGAGACCGAAGGGAGTAAAAATATAGCAGTAAAAACACAGGCTCTTCTTTCTGGCCCTTTTTTTTTTTCTTCTAGCCATCTTTGTCTGTCTACCTTTTGTTCCACAAATCTACTCTGTGAATCCTCTGCTATTATCCCTCACTCTCCATTCTGCAAGCCTTCTTTTGCCTCCACTCTTCTCTCTGTTATTCTGTTTTGTTGTTTATTTGTCATCAAGCTTAATTCAAGGTCAAAGTTAAATACTTACTTGTTGCCACTCAGCTCCAGATATTTACTCATCAAATGAATACTTCGAATTCAAACCAATTAGTTTACACACCAATTCAAACACACCAATGACCAAGTGTGTTATTATGATCACACATTAATTGTAACCCTGATTAATATATGTATGCCATGGTCCATGACATTACCTCCACCTGAGAAATATCGTGTATTTTTTTTCTGCATAGAAAAACTGCTCTGTCACAAACAGCAAATTTTATAGAAAATTTTCTGAAGTCCCTTTGCCCTATAATAGTGCCTGTTGTCATTTTCAAGAAAGATAAATTGGATCTATTACCAGGAAATAGTTGCTATTGCCAGTTTTTTTTTTTTTAACACCAAAATTGTACCCTGATCTTTAAAATCCCTTTCTATTGATCTCTCTCATATCAGGTTGTATTAGAAAGATATATTTTAGCCAGTTTAAGATCATTTCTCATCATTGCATAAGAAATGAAACAGACAGTTTCTACTGATGTTTACTCAAAGATATGTGCTTCATTTCTGGGGTGGTGGTTTTTGTTGTTGTTCAGTCACTGAGTCGGGTCCAACTCTGCAACCACATGGATTGCAGCATGCAAGACTTCCCTGTCCTTCACTATCTCCCAGAGTTTGCTCAGATTCATGTCCATTGAGCTATCTAACCATTTCATTTTCTGCCTCCCTCTTCTCTTTTTCCCTTCAATCTTTCCCAGCATCAGGGTTTTTTCCAATAAGTCTGTTCTTCATATCAGCTGGCCAGAGTGTTAGAGCTTGAGCTTCAGCCATCAGTCCATCCAATGAATATTCAGGGTTAATTTCCTCTAGGGTTGACTGGTTTGATCTTGCAGTCCAAGGGACTTTCAAGAGTCTTCCCCAGCACCGCAATTCAAAGGTGTTAATTCTTCAGGTCTCAACCTTCATTATGGTCCAACTCTCACATCCATACATGACTACTGAAAAACCATAGCTTTCATTTCTTGGGCATTATCTGAAAGAATAACACACCCTTAATATCAGGCAGGTTACACAAATTTGCACGAGTATTTTGAGAAGATGACTTAAGAAAATGTTTGAAGTAGCACAGAGAGAAGTTTTTTCAACTTCTCTCTCATTATTTTCCAAACAGCAAGGATTACCAGCACTGCAAAACTGTCTCCATTGAGCTTGAATATCTACATACTCAGTGTTTTAACTTGTGGATTTTTAAATTCTAAAGAAAGATTTGCCCCCGAATAACTTAATTAAACTAACCCAGACTTTTCTGATGGTGCAGTAGTTAAGAATTTGCCTTCTAATGCAGGGGGCATGAATTCTATCCCTGATTTGGGAAGATCCCACGTGCACAGAACAAGTAAGCTTGTGAATCTCAGCTACTGAGCCTGTGCTTTAAAGCCCTGGAGCCACACATACTGAGCTGCTGTACTGCAACTGCTGAAGCCTGTGTACTCCAGAGCCTGTGCTCCACAAGAGAAGCCCCAGCATTGCAATGAAGACTAGCCCCTGCTCACTGCAACTAAAGAAAGCCAGAGCAAAGAAAGGAAGACAGTGCTGCCAAAAGAAAAATAAATAATTCCCTGGTGGCTCAGCTGGTAAAGAACTCGCCTGCCAGCGCAGGAGATTTATGAGAGACACGAGTTCAGTCCCTGGGTCAGGAAGATCTCAGGAGAAGGAAATGACAACCCACTCCAATATTCTTACCTGGAAAATCTCATAGACAAAGGAATCCTGGTGGGCTATAATCCATGAGTGACTGTCCGACTCTTTAAACCAGAACTCTTAAAATCACAGCCATGTATTCTGAGGGTCCCTTTTTGCATCCCACCTCTTTGAATTATAGTCACTACTCAGACTGAGTTTCATCTTCAGGCACATGTCACAGTAGGTGTGTGTTCATGTCTGCTCATCTTTTTTACAGTTGCTGCTCACATAAAGATAGTTCCACTTATGAAAAATGGTGCAGGAGAATATCAGTTCAAAATTTGGAGAATATCGAACTTTAAAATGTGCAACAATAGTGCTATGGAAATTTTGTAATGTAAATTTGGTGGGTGGTATGGAGGAGTGTTATTGTATTATGTTTTATCTTTGGAAAAAGCCTTAACATTTCAGTCAAAGTGACCCCTAATGAAACAATACCACATGATCAGTTCAGTTCAGTTCAGTCGCTCAGTTGTGGCCAACTCTTTGCAACCCCATGAATCGCAGCACGCTAGGCCTCCCTGTCCATCACCAACTCCCGGAGTTCACTCAGACTCACATCCATCGAGTCAGTGATGCCATCCAGCCATCTCATCTTCTGTCATCCCCTTCTCCTGCTGCATCCAACCCCTCCGAGCATACCACATGATAGATAGACAATAGATGGTAGAAAGATAAATATTTAGATATATAGATGATACATAGGATAGTTGTGTGTATGTGTGTGTGTGTGTGTATATATATATATATATACATAGAATTTGAATATGTATGAATTTAAATGTGAATGGAGAAGAAATTGAGAAGACAAGCTTCTTACTCCTTCAGCTCCCTGGCTAAAGACCTCACTTGCCTTCCTAACACTCTGACTCCTAATAGCATCTTGCCTACCTTCCCCTACCCCTCTGTCCCCTCTGATCCAAGAAATTGAATGTTGCAACCCAATAATATGCTTCAAGCAGTCTCTCTCACACAAGTAACATTACTATGATCATAAAGAAAAGAGTCATCAATAATATAACTATTACCTCCCTTCTGTTACTGCCTTTCAAAGCCACTTACACTTTTTATTATTTTAAAAAAAAGTATTTGACCTCACCTGTTTTTTTAGAGAGAGTACAATTCAATACACAGTTGAAAAACTTTTGCAAGCTAGACCTGAAATTATACATTGAGTTGAAATTATGTTTGAAATAGGTTCCTTTATATAGTGTAGAACAAATGGTTTCCAGATGAGAGTCAAAACTCAAAAATAGACCCTAGAATTCAGAACTGTTCCATTGGATTATGGAATCTGTAGGCTAAGGCAAAGTGAAGGCTCAGAATCTGCCAAAAGCCTATATTTTTGGTCTCTTGGCTCCTTGGAGAATGTTTATCATGGATGCTATAGAATTTCTGTCAATTCCTAAAACAACCATAGTCTACTTTTGGAGACCTAAATAAATAGGAAACACAGCTTTTTTTTCATGGAGCATAGCATCAAGTTCAAAAGGAAAGTTTAGGGCTAA
Organism: Neotragus pygmaeus; assembly: GCA_006410875.1. NCBI lineage: Eukaryota > Metazoa > Chordata > Mammalia > Artiodactyla > Bovidae > Neotragus > Neotragus pygmaeus. The sequence continues at coordinate 482,950 of SJYV01047052.1, forward strand.
ATCCATTAGTTGGAACACTACAGGGCAGATCTAGGCAAATCATCTGTATTGTCTCAGTGTTCCTATTCCTTTTCATTTTTTGGACATTTTTTTTGTATTACCAGATGCAATGTCTCCTGCCTTAGGAAAAGGAAATATAAAAAGAGTACATGTGCCTCATTCTTTCACAGAATGCTTTTCTCTTTTGAAACCAAAAAATATTCAGAATCATAAAATAATTTGAGATTTACATTTTTTATGACAAATCCATCCCTCTTTAGAACAGTGAATGCATGCTGCAGCTTACTGATATAGTAACAATGTAACAGAAAAGAGAAAAATCAGAATTTTGATCTGGGAGAATTGGGGTTGAATTCTAATTCCAATGCTTACTAAGTAAGATCTCCCTCAGTTTCATTTTTCTCCTCTGTGAAATGGGAGTAATACCTAGCTTTCAGGGATGGTGGGAGGATGAGATAATGTGTATAAGTTGATAACACAGTTTTTGACACTTAATAGATGGTCAATGCTTCATTACATTGCTGATATTCTAGGAAAAAGTAGAATTCACATGCCTGCCCTCAGATTTAGTCAACAGTACCTCCTTGTTTATATCCAAGAGCATCACAGGTGTGATTTGTCATGGTTAGTTATCTCTGTTCTCCTTCTAAGAAGAAGCCAGGTTACACTGTGGGTTTAGGTGTGGATTGGAACTTGGTGGTCACACTCCTGAAATAGATGGAAACTCTGTACGCAGGTCAAGAAGCAACTGTTAGAACTTTACATGGAACAACTGACTGGTTCAAAATTGGGAAAGAAGTATGACAATGCTGTATATTGTCACCTTGCTTATTGAACTTATATGTAGGATACATCATGTGAAATGCCAGGCTGGATGAAGCACAAGCTGGAATCATGATTCGCGGAAGAAATATCAACTTCAGATATGCAGATGACATCACTCTTATGCCAGAAGGCGAAAAGGAACTAAAGAGCCTCTTGATGAGGGTAAAAGAAGAGAGTGAAGAAGCTGGCTTAAAACTCAGCATTCAGAAAACTAAGAGCACGGCATCAGGTCCCTTCACTTCATGGCAAATAGATGAGGGAAAGTGAAGCAGGGACAGATTTTATTTTCTTGGGCTCCAAAATCACTATGGATGATGAGTGCAGCCATGAAATTAAAAGACACGTGCTCCTTGGGAGCAAAACTATGAGAAGCCTAGACAGCATATTAAAAAGCAGAGACATCACTTTGCTGACAAAGATCCCTCTAGTCAAAGCTATGGTTTTTCCAGTAGTCAAGTATGGATGTGAGAGCTAGACCTAAAGAAGGATGGGCGCTGAAGAATTGTTGCTTTCAAACTATAATACTGGAGAAGACTCCTAAGAATCCCTTGGACAACAAGGAGATCAAACCGGTCAAGGATCAAACCAGTCAATCCTAAAGGAAATCAGCCCTGAATATTCATTGGAAGGATTGATGCTGAAACTGAAACTCTGATACTTTGGCCATCTGATGGGAAAGTGGACTCATTAGAAAAGACCTTGATGCTGGGCTGAAGGCAGAAGAAGGGAGTGGCAGTGGAAGAGATGATTAGATAGCATCTCCAGTGCAATGGACATGAGTTTGAGCAAACTCCGGGTGATAATGGAGGACAGAGGAGCCTGGTGTACTACAGTCCCTGGGGTCCCGTGGTGTCCCAAGAGTGGAGCACAGCTTAGCCACTGAACACAACAGACTACTGTCACATGAAAAATGGCCCATCCTCTTTTCCACTTTCTCCAGTGTTTTCTTATATGCAGCATTCATTTAACAGCTCTTATCATAGTTTGTGTTTAAAGAGGCACCAATAAATTGTAGATAAATATGTAAATGTAGTTCAAAATTGTTTGAAGAAAAATACTCAAAACTTACTAGGAAATAAATCTAACAAATCAGTGTCCCCTTTTCCCATATTTCTCCTGTCTTCTTCCTTGTCCCTCTCTTATCACTGGAAGTCCCAATTCTATCCATTTGTGAAGCTCAGCTCTTCCTTGAAAGACAATTCCTGTCTCTTTCATATTAGCTCAGTTGGTAAAGAATCCACTTGCAGTGCAGGACACCTGATTCGATTCCTGGGCCGGGAAGATCTCCTGGAGAAGGGAAAAGCTACCCATTCCGGTATACTGGCCTGGAGAATTCCATGAACTGTATAGAAGATCCGCTGAAGATGGCTGCCCACTCCAGTATTCTTGGGCTTCCCTTGTGGCTCAGTTGGTAAAGAATCTGCCTGCAATGCGAGAGACCTGGGTTTGATCCCTGGGTTGGAAAGATGCCCTGGAGATGGGAAAGGCTACCCATTCCAGAGTACTGGCCTGGAGAATTTCATGGACTGTATAGTCGGTGGGGTCACAAATAGTTGGATATAACTGAGCAACTTTCACTTATAACTATCACTGTAATATAATGACATGTATTTTTACTATAATTATTCTTTACAAACAAGTACAGTGTTGTTGCTTCTGTATTGACACATGCCAGAAACCTGGGGATTGCTTTCATCTTCATTTCATCTTCTTGCAAGTCATCCTGAGATCACATTGGACTGCTATGTACTGGCTGTTACCTCTGTCACTTCCTTAATCAATGACCTTTCATGGACTGCCACTCCTCTCTTGACCCATGGTAAAGCCTCCAAATTGGTCTTCCTGCCTCTAGTCCTGCACCTCTGCAGTTTTTCTCCCCACCAGTAATAAACTGTTTTATTTAAACCACAAATCTCCACATAGAACCAAGTTGGTAAATCTTTTTTTGCCTTTGTCAGCTTAGTGAAATTCCGAGTCTGGGACATGACTGCCTGTTCTCTCCAGAGAAGATAGGTTTGCACAGGGGCCAGAGTTTGGGTTTTAGAGTTGCCAACTCCTTGGCTTGCAGCCCATACCAGCCGTGTGTCTCTTATACTGANCCTTCAGCTCCCTGGCTAAAGACCTCACTTGCCTTCCTAACACTCTGACTCCTAATAGCATCTTGCCTACCTTCCCCTACCCCTCTGTCCCCTCTGATCCAAGAAATTGAATGTTGCAACCCAATAATATGCTTCAAGCAGTCTCTCTCACACAAGTAACATTACTATGATCATAAAGAAAAGAGTCATCAATAATATAACTATTACCTCCCTTCTGTTACTGCCTTTCAAAGCCACTTACACTTTTTATTATTTTAAAAAAAAGTATTTGACCTCACCTGTTTTTTTAGAGAGAGTACAATTCAATACACAGTTGAAAAACTTTTGCAAGCTAGACCTGAAATTATACATTGAGTTGAAATTATGTTTGAAATAGGTTCCTTTATATAGTGTAGAACAAATGGTTTCCAGATGAGAGTCAAAACTCAAAAATAGACCCTAGAATTCAGAACTGTTCCATTGGATTATGGAATCTGTAGGCTAAGGCAAAGTGAAGGCTCAGAATCTGCCAAAAGCCTATATTTTTGGTCTCTTGGCTCCTTGGAGAATGTTTATCATGGATGCTATAGAATTTCTGTCAATTCCTAAAACAACCATAGTCTACTTTTGGAGACCTAAATAAATAGGAAACACAGCTTTTTTTTCATGGAGCATAGCATCAAGTTCAAAAGGAAAGTTTAGGGCTAAATCCATTAGTTGGAACACTACAGGGCAGATCTAGGCAAATCATCTGTATTGTCTCAGTGTTCCTATTCCTTTTCATTTTTTGGACATTTTTTTTGTATTACCAGATGCAATGTCTCCTGCCTTAGGAAAAGGAAATATAAAAAGAGTACATGTGCCTCATTCTTTCACAGAATGCTTTTCTCTTTTGAAACCAAAAAATATTCAGAATCATAAAATAATTTGAGATTTACATTTTTTATGACAAATCCATCCCTCTTTAGAACAGTGAATGCATGCTGCAGCTTACTGATATAGTAACAATGTAACAGAAAAGAGAAAAATCAGAATTTTGATCTGGGAGAATTGGGGTTGAATTCTAATTCCAATGCTTACTAAGTAAGATCTCCCTCAGTTTCATTTTTCTCCTCTGTGAAATGGGAGTAATACCTAGCTTTCAGGGATGGTGGGAGGATGAGATAATGTGTATAAGTTGATAACACAGTTTTTGACACTTAATAGATGGTCAATGCTTCATTACATTGCTGATATTCTAGGAAAAAGTAGAATTCACATGCCTGCCCTCAGATTTAGTCAACAGTACCTCCTTGTTTATATCCAAGAGCATCACAGGTGTGATTTGTCATGGTTAGTTATCTCTGTTCTCCTTCTAAGAAGAAGCCAGGTTACACTGTGGGTTTAGGTGTGGATTGGAACTTGGTGGTCACACTCCTGAAATAGATGGAAACTCTGTACGCAGGTCAAGAAGCAACTGTTAGAACTTTACATGGAACAACTGACTGGTTCAAAATTGGGAAAGAAGTATGACAATGCTGTATATTGTCACCTTGCTTATTGAACTTATATGTAGGATACATCATGTGAAATGCCAGGCTGGATGAAGCACAAGCTGGAATCATGATTCGCGGAAGAAATATCAACTTCAGATATGCAGATGACATTACTCTTATGCCAGAAGGCGAAAAGGAACTAAAGAGCCTCTTGATGAGGGTAAAAGAAGAGAGTGAAGAAGCTGGCTTAAAACTCAGCATTCAGAAAACTAAGAGCACGGCATCAGGTCCCTTCACTTCATGGCAAATAGATGAGGGAAAGTGAAGCAGGGACAGATTTTATTTTCTTGGGCTCCAAAATCACTATGGATGATGAGTGCAGCCATGAAATTAAAAGACACGTGCTCCTTGGGAGCAAAACTATGAGAAGCCTAGACAGCATATTAAAAAGCAGAGACATCACTTTGCTGACAAAGATCCCTCTAGTCAAAGCTATGGTTTTTCCAGTAGTCAAGTATGGATGAGAGAGTTAGACCTAAAGAAGGATGGGCGCTGAAGAATTGTTGCTTTCAAACTATAGTACTGGAGAAGACTCCTAAGAATCCCTTGGACAACAAGGAGATCAAACCGGTCAAGGATCAAACCAGTCAATCCTAAAGGAAATCAGCCCTGAATATTCATTGGAAGGATTGATGCTGAAACTGAAACTCTGATACTTTGGCCATCTGATGGGAAAGTGGACTCATTAGAAAAGACCTTGATGCTGGGCTGAAGGCAGAAGAAGGGAGTGGCAGTGGAAGAGATGATTAGATAGCATCTCCAGTGCAATGGACATGAGTTTGAGCAAACTCCGGGTGATAATGGAGGACAGAGGAGCCTGGTGTACTACAGTCCCTGGGGTCCCGTGGTGTCCCAAGAGTGGAGCACAGCTTAGCCACTGAACACAACAGACTACTGTCACATGAAAAATGGCCCATCCTCTTTTCCACTTTCTCCAGTGTTTTCTTATATGCAGCATTCATTTAACAGCTCTTATCATAGTTTGTGTTTAAAGAGGCACCAATAAATTGTAGATAAATATGTAAATGTAGTTCAAAATTGTTTGAAGAAAAATACTCAAAACTTACTAGGAAATAAATCTAACAAATCAGTGTCCCCTTTTCCCATATTTCTCCTGTCTTCTTCCTTGTCCCTCTCTTATCACTGGAAGTCCCAATTCTATCCATTTGTGAAGCTCAGCTCTTCCTTGAAAGACAATTCCTGTCTCTTTCATATTAGCTCAGTTGGTAAAGAATCCACTTGCAGTGCAGGACACCTGATTCGATTCCTGGGCCGGGAAGATCTCCTGGAGAAGGGAAAAGCTACCCATTCCGGTATACTGGCCTGGAGAATTCCATGAACTGTATAGAAGATCCGCTGAAGATGGCTGCCCACTCCAGTATTCTTGGGCTTCCCTTGTGGCTCAGTTGGTAAAGAATCTGCCTGCAATGCGAGAGACCTGGGTTTGATCCCTGGGTTGGAAAGATGCCCTGGAGATGGGAAAGGCTACCCATTCCAGAGTACTGGCCTGGAGAATTTCATGGACTGTATAGTCGGTGGGGTCACAAATAGTTGGATATAACTGAGCAACTTTCACTTATAACTATCACTGTAATATAATGACATGTATTTTTACTATAATTATTCTTTACAAACAAGTACAGTGTTGTTGCTTCTGTATTGACACATGCCAGAAACCTGGGGATTGCTTTCATCTTCATTTCATCTTCTTGCAAGTCATCCTGAGATCACATTGGACTGCTATGTACTGGCTGTTACCTCTGTCACTTCCTTAATCAATGACCTTTCATGGACTGCCACTCCTCTCTTGACCCATGGTAAAGCCTCCAAATTGGTCTTCCTGCCTCTAGTCCTGCACCTCTGCAGTTTTTCTCCCCACCAGTAATAAACTGTTTTATTTAAACCACAAATCTCCACATAGAACCAAGTTGGTAAATCTTTTTTTGCCTTTGTCAGCTTAGTGAAATTCCGAGTCTGGGACATGACTGCCTGTTCTCTCCAGAGAAGATAGGTTTGCACAGGGGCCAGAGTTTGGGTTTTAGAGTTGCCAACTCCTTGGCTTGCAGCCCATACCAGCCGTGTGTCTCTTATACTGATCCAAATTCTTTAGTTTTAGTTTCTGTCTGTAAAATTAGGATTATGTGAAGCATTAAATACACTGATGAATTTACAGTGACTAGCAGAGGCCTTCCCACATAGGAATCGCTTGACAAATGGTTATCACTATTTTTTTTTAATATTTATTTATTTGTCTGCGTCAGGTCTTAGTTGCAGCATGCATGGTCTTTAGTGGCATGCAAACTCCTAGTTGCGGCATATGGGATCTAGCTCTCTGACCAGGCCCCCTCCTTCTGAGAATGAGGAGTCTTAGCCACTGGACCACCAGGGAAGTCCCTATGGCTATTGTTAATGTTGTGACCTACCCTCCTTGTCAAGTTCTCCCGGTCCACCTCCACCCAACGGAGATTTCCTGATGGGGTTAACACACTCGCAGACCTCTTCACCTTAGAACGTATAAAACTTCTGCCTTGAGGATTCTCCATCGCTGCTCACTTATTAACAATGATAATAACATTAACAATACAAAGCTCATATGAATCAGTGCCCACAATCTTGGGCATGCAAGAAATAAGACATTTTGGTGTAACTAGAATTAATTTTCTTTTGTGGCCTCCATTTTTCTAAGGAGTGGAAACTTACTATCAATCAATGCTTGAATCCACCTCCCTTTTACCTTCTCCTCGGGGCTGTGTTGGGGCTTCCTAGGTGGCTCAGTGGTAAAGAATCTGTCTGCCAACGCAGGAGACTCAGGAGACGTGGGTTTGATCCCTGGATCAGGAAGATCACCTGGAGAAGGAAATGGCAACCCACTCCAGTATTCTTGGCCAGAAAAATTCCACGGACAGAGGAGAGTGGCAGGCTACAGTCCATGGAGTTACAAAGAGTCAGACGCAATGGAGCACATATGCACATAGAGCTGTTCAGTTCTGAGACATTCACATTGCACCAGAGTGCTGGGAAGGGGCAATTGCAGTGATCTTTATCAGCCTGTGCTTGAATCCCTGGTTATTGTACTGTCTTCATCTAGCTCTTGGTCATTGATCAGGCAATCCTGGGAACTCCGTGCCATTAACCTCCCCTTCTTGGTCACTGGAGTATTTATTCTGCTTCTTCTGCCTCCCTGTGAAACTGAGGTAGTCTGGTATTTCTGCCTAGATCCCCCAGCTGGGGGGTGATTTCTTCTCTGGGATCCTGTCATGTCTGCATGAAGATGCACCAAGTCTTCTTCAAAGCTTCTCCCCACCCTCTCCTGCCAGGACTTTAACATACAAATATTCTCTCTCTCTTTTTTTTTTTTTATTTGTAATCAGAGGATCACTTTACAATGTTGTGTTGGTTCCTGCCATACAACAACATGAATCAGCCTTAAGAATACATGTTTCACTGCAAATGTCTTGCTTTCACTGGCCTAAAGTGCCTTAAGAAGAAAGAAAAAAATTTTTTTCTGAATCCATGACATCAATGACAATCCCTATAATATAGCATGGTGACTGAATGAATAGATAAATGAATAAATATCTCTTCTCCCCTGATCAGGATCGAATTCTTTAAAGAACCATCCTTTCACAGATACATAAGCTAATTTATTATATCATCCTTCTTTTTCTGATAAAATATGTGTTGTTTAATCATGACATTTCATAAGTAGTACCCTAGCATTTGTCAAATTGAAACAGTCTTGATTTGATAGTGTGAATTTTAGTCATAGCAAGATAAAGGGAAAAAAAGGAGTTTGTGGAAGTGTGATAAAACCTATACTGTATCTGTTTGGAGGCAGAGATATCTATGAAGTTTCCTAACTCGTCAACTGAATTTGCTTGAGTTGAACACAAAAGTTAACACGAATTTAGCAGGAAATCCCTATACATGCTGCTGATATTGCTGCTAAGTCGTGTCAGTCGTCTCGTACTCTGTGTGACCCCATAGACGGCAGCCCACCAGGCTCCACCAACCCTGGGATTCTTCAGGCAAGAACACTGGAGTGGGTTGCCATTGCCTTCTCCGCCCTATCCATGACCACATCTAAAATTCATGTACAACCTAACATATTTTTTGGCCAGAATAAACTTTTTTTGTTTTGAACAAAGTAAATGTATATTGGTAAATTGGAGCTGAGTATTACTTAGCTGTCACAGGCAGAGGGACAAGCCAGCTGTGCAGTCAGCACACTGCACAAAGACCCTTGATCCATAGTGGGGCAGAGATGGCTTTTCTTGCTAAACTTAAACCTTGACGTGGGGCTACGTGTACCTGAAGAAAGGGTACTTTTTAAATTCAAATAAAGGTGTAATTAATAGACCCAGAAGGAGTTGACCCAAAGGAACCACCTTTTTCAATTTACTGAAAGGTCTCTCTGGATCAACAGCAGCCTTGACCTCAAGCTCACTTCAAATTCAATATATTCAAATAAGCTGTCCATCCTATGACTCTCTTTTTTTAATTATACAGTCATCATCCTCAGCTTGCTTGTTCAAAAGCAGGGTATTGGTTTGACTTTACTCGCCCGTTTAGCCCCTCAGTCAATCACCAGTTTTGGTGCTCTTTATGAACTGAGGTGAAATTTAAATAAATAAATAAATAGTGTACCAGAGAATATAGTATAAAAAGTTGAGAAAAAGTTAAAAAACAAAAAACACAATGTTAAACGAAGACCAGGTTCTCAAAAAGCAAAGCATTTAGTTTGGGACATAATATATAAAGATATGGATTGATAAGCACAAAAATAAGCATCATCATGCCCATATCCCTGACTCTAGCCCTCTCCTTGTCCTTCCATCCTACTTAATAACCTCCAGCCCCACCAGCCTCCTTCCCCTGTTGTCACCACTATAGTAATTGATGTTTTCTAAATCTTGTGCAAAAAGTCAATATGGACATTTTTAGAAAAGCTTGTTTTCAGTACTGAAAAACATACAAGCTGAATGCAAGCAAAGTGTGTAATATGCAAAGAAATTTTAAGGACAATTCCTTCCAAATATCTTTTTCACATACTTCCAGAAACAATTTTTTAAAGGTATACAGCCTTCTTATATTTTTAAGTTGACATCTAAAACTTTGCTATGTATCTTCAGGTAGTTGCAAAGGATGAAATCTCTAGCAAATTGTATATATTTACTTGTTTAAGGAAAAAAAAAACTTATCTAGCTTATTTAAATATATATCCAGTGGGAAATTACTGTAGCAATTTCATACCCTCCAATATCCATTTTAAAAGTACATGACCCAGAAACTAACACAATATTGTAAAGCAACTATCCTCCAATTTAAAAAGAAATTTTTAAAAAGTACATGACCAAACTGTTGTTTACACCATTTTTTTTTTCTCCTTAACTTCTATTTCCATTCCATTTCACTGTGGAAATTTAACTTGATGTAATATATTTTTAAGCATGAAGTTTTATGTTGGTAACTCATCCATATATTTCTGTTTTCTAGGACAATTAAGATTCTAAATATTTTAATTAACATTTTGATAATTGGTGTATAATTTGTCAAACCAACATAAACGCATCTGATATTTTGATCAATAATTAGTAAGCACACAATGTAAAATATTACCAGTGAAGGAGATGAAACTTTTTAATAATTATCTTAGTATCTCTGAACATCTATTAATTATTGATAGAAAAAGACAGTTATATATCAATTCTATTATTTTTACTTGTTTGTAGAAGTTAGCATTCAGTAGCCTTGTTGAATTAAATAAGTAGTTGAGAATAGAATCCTTCTTTTTTCCTGTAGTAACATCACTCAATTATTTAAACTGCCTCCAAGTTTTATGTGAAAAAATCATACCCTATCAAAATCAAAATTAATAATCAAGTGTCCACCTGGGTAGGTTCTTTACATTTCAGTGAAAGAAATACATTGGAAGCTACTTGTCTTGTAAAGAATTTCTTACCAGGCCCTTCATTACCGGTGCTCACTTTCTTAACATCAACAACAATATTTCAGATTGTCTCCTTGTTTGACATGCAGGACGTTTATTCACCCCAGAGCAATACAACCAGAATGAGATCCTGGATTGGGAAGAAGAAACCTGTTCATTTTTAAAGGAGGAGAAGGGTCATGGTGAGAATCTTCGTGACACCTCAACCACAGATAAATTTTCAGAAAAGTAAAAATGGAAGTTGAGGACTGAGAAGCTAATTTCCATAGAACCATGCCCTTGAAAGGTCTCCATGGAACCTCAAGGATACAAGTACCCCATTTTGAAGACTGCTACCCCTGCCTACGCCTTTCTCATCAGATTAGGTGGCCTAAAGTGAAAGTATTACTCTCTCAATCCTGTCTGACTCTCTGCTACTCTATGATTGTAGCCCGCCAGGCTCCTCTGTCCATGGAATTATCCTGGCAAGCATAAAAGAGTGGGTTGCCATACCTCCTCCAGGGGATCTTCCCAATCCAGAGATTGAATCTGGGTCTCCTACATTGCAGGCAGATTCTATACCATCTGAGCCACAACAATTCTTCTAAAAATAAAATATCACCAACCACTTTCAGTTCAGTTCAGTTCAGTCACTCAGTTGTGTCCGACTCTTTGCAACCCCATGGACAGCAGCATGCCAGGCCTCCTTGTCCATCACCAACTCCTGGAGTTCATTCAAACTCATATCCATCGAGTCAGTGATGCCTTCCAACCATCTCATCCTCTGTTGTCCCCTTCTCCTCCTGCCCCCAATCCCTCCCAGCATCAGGGTCTTTTCCAATGAGTCAGCTCTTCGCATCAGGTAGCCAAAGTATTGGAGTTTCAGCTTCAACATCAGTCCTTCCAAAGAACACCCAGGACTGATCTCCTTTAGGAGGGACTGGTTGAATCTCCTTGCAGTTCAAGGAACCCTCAAGAGTCTTCTCCAACACTACAGTTCAAAAGCATCAATTCTTTGGCACTCAGCTTTCTTCACAGTCCAACTCTCACATCCATACATGACCAATGGAAAAACTATAGCCTTGACTANTACATACTTCCTGTGTGTTCCTCTGCATCTGTTTAAGTACTTCTTTTATTAATTTTTAAAATTATTTATTTATTTTCATTGGAAGGCAATTTACAGTGTCGTGCTGGTTTCTCCTGTACAACATGAATTAGCCATAAGTATAAATAAATCCCCTCCCTCTTGAGCCTCCTTCCCACCACTCACCAGCCTCCTCTAGGTCATCACAGAGCACCGAACTGAGCTCCCTGTGTCATATTTCTTTTTTTTTTTAATTGAAGGATTATTGCTTTACAATATTATGTTGGTTGATATAGGCTGCCATATATCAACATGAATCAGCCATTGGTAAACATATTTCCCCTCCCTGCCTCACACCTCCCACCTCATCCCACCCCTCTAGGTCGTCACAGAGTACTGAGTTTAGCTCCTTGTGTCATACAGCAAATTGCTACTGTCTATTTTATATATGGCAGTGTGCACGTTTCCATGTTGCTCTCGCCAATCATCCCGCCTCTCCTTCCTTCCCATCCCCCTCCCTCCAGCAAGTCTACAAGTCTGTTCTCCATGTCTGCCTTTAACTATGTCTTTTAATTCTCTGATTACTTACCCATTTTCTTTCCTCTTCTATAAGTTCTTGAGTGCCGGAATCTTTTTCCATCCCCTGTGCCTAAGCCTGGGGGGGACTTCTCTGCAGCAGACACTCAAAAGATAATTGCAAAGGTGGTAATCTTTGAAAGAAAAACAACAGTGAAAGTTTCTGACCACTGAGTAGGGCAGGGAGTCTGAGTTTTTCCGAGCAACACATGGCCACAGCCTGTACAGAAGTGAATTGCAGCCTGTGTAGGGAAGACAGAATGGAATTTACTAAAAGTACCATGTGGTCAGGTCGAGTAGAACAGTAATTAAGAGGTAATTATACATGCTTTACTAGTTCCTAATGAGTTGGATTGAAGGGTTATAATGAAAACCCATGTGGGCATTCAAGGCCAGTTTCAGAAGTATGTGACCAGAGTGATTGCACAAGTCTCAGCATTTAAAGGAGCCCATGCTTTGTTCAGAGTTTCCCTGGTTCAGTGGTAAAGAATCCACATGCCAATGCAGGAGACACAGGAGATGTGGTTCGATCCCCGGGTCAGGAAGATCCTCAGTAGGAGGAAATGGCTACCCACTCCAATATCCCTGCCTGGAAAATCCCATGAACAGAGAAGCCTGGCGAGATACAGTCTCAAAAGAGATGGACACGACTTAACGACTAAACAGCAACAACCATGTTTGATTCAAGGTTCTGTTGTCACCGTCTTGGAATGAATTTTTAGTAATTCTCACTAAAGGAGCCCCACATTTTCATTTTTTACTGCCCTCACAGATGAGGTACCAGTCCTGTGTACATTATTTCCAAAATTATTTACAAGTTAACTCATTGGTGAATCTGTATACAAAGATTATTGATGATGCAATGTAATTATTTCCAAGTAATGCGTTAGTTTCTAAAGTGAGTTGTTCTTCCTCTACTCTCTCTTTTCTGTACTTGTCTCAACCTAGGTCTCTCTGATATCAAGCCTGAGACGAAAGCTTAAGTGCCTGTGTTTTGTTTGAGGGTCTGGGGAGTAAAGCTGGGAAGGACAGTAGATTCGTTCTGGTATGCCATGCTTAGTCGCTTCAGTGACTCTTCAGTGTCCGACTCTGCGACCCTCTGGACTGCAGCCTGCTAGGCTCCTCTGTCCGTGGGATTCTCCAGTCAAGAATGCTGAAGTGGGTTGCCATGACCTCCTTCAGGGGATCTTCCCAACCCAGGAATCGAACCCACGTTTCTTAGGTCTCCTGCATTGGCAGGCAGGTTCTTTACCACTGACGACACCTGGGAAGCCCATAGATCCATATTTGGATGTGCAATCGAGTTCCCTACAGCACAAATGCAGAATGCTCATCCCATGGACCTCCTGAGGAGCTCCACAGACTGTCTCCCTGAGGTAGAGAAGTACAACCTATATCCACTGGCTCCCATCCCCCCTGGTGAAGGCTAGCCCTTGAGAAGTGCCCAATTCCTCAAAATTCTATCCTTTCTGACTTGCATTTATATTATCTCTTGAGGTGTCTGTTTGAATCACTTAAAAGAAACCCTCCTGTAAAGCAAAAGTTATGGCTTAGTGCACCAGCCCCAAGCATTGAGTATCATGCATCAAACCTGGACTGGCGATTCGTTTCATATATGATATTATACATGTTCATGTTGAAGTATGGCAAAACCAATGCAATATTGTAAAGTAATTAACCTCCAATTAAAATAAATAAATTTATATTTTAAAAAAAGTTATGGCTTACTCAACGGGTACCTCCAGTGTCAGATGTAGTTTGTAACCTATAGACATAAACAAAGGGGGTGTCAAAATGCAGCTCAGCCTATTCAGATTAGTCTGAGAGCCTGCACCCTTAGACAAAACAGTAAGTGACAAGAGCTGCCAAGTGCCAAGGCACAGTGCCAGGCCTCTCACACAAATCATGCTTGGGGCATTTGACCATGGCCCTCATGGATGCCTCACTCTCCACCATTTCCAAAACTTCCCGCATCTGCCAGGAGAGCACCCATTTTTTGGAGTGAGTTGTGAGGCAGTGGGGAGGTGCTTTGCCTTCACCTCCAGAGAAAAAAGGGCTTCCCAGGTGGTGCCAGTGATATAAAGAGCCTGCCTGCCAAAGCAGGAGACTTAAGAAACACAGGTTGGATTCCTGGGTCAGGAAGGGAGGAGGCATGGCAACCCACTCCAGCATTCTTGCCTGGAGAAATCCATGGACAAAGGAGCCTGGTGGGCTACAGTCCATAGGATCACAAAGAGTTGAACATGACTGAAGCAACTTAGCAAGTACACACCAACGAAAAGAGGAGACTTAGTGGAGATGCCTACAAAATGCGTTATGTGTAGTGTCCTCATGAGTTTAGCAGGTCCTGAGGTGTGGAATCTGACTCATGCCTGATAATTACTGGAGATAATACATTGCCACTGTCACCGGCCTGACCAAAGAGGAGAGAGAATTAGAGGGCTCACTAGAAGCAAACTGTGCTCTCACAAATGGCAGGAGAAAATTGTTATAAGTTGTTCTGTTTTTTTTTTTTTTTCCCCCAAAGCCAAGTAGAATCTAAGAGGGCCTTTGATAACCCCCCAAAGGCAAGTCTTTGTGAGGTGGATGNAAGAGATGATACATTGCCACTGTCACCGGCCTGACCAAAGAGGAGAGAGAATTAGAGGGCTCACTAGGAGCAAACTGTGCTCTCACAGATGGCAGGAGAAAATTGTTATAAGTTGTTCTGTTTTTTTTTTTCCCCCCAAAGCCAAGTAGAATCTAAGAGGGCCTTTGATAACCCCCCAAAGGCAAGTCTTTGTGAGGTGGATGGAGATAGCATGTGATGAACAGCAAACCAGAAGAGACATATAAGCTACATTTTGAAGACTTTGAATGAAATCTATTCATCAAAGGAATCTTGGGGAAAAACATAAAAGCAAAAGAAGTCCAAGGCAAGAATATGTCATTCCTCTGCTCTCCTTACTCTCAAATCTCCTTTAGGGGCCACCAGGAAGTGTTACAGTTTCCAGACCTAAGTAGTAGTAAACTGATGCAAGACAGAACAGCATATTACCTTTCAGAGCTTTAATTATGATACTGAACCAAACACATTGATCTCTACTGTGTTGTTTTTGGTTCCAAAGACAGTCAGGGTTTTTTTGTTTTTTTTTTTAAGTCTCAACATGACAAGAAAAATTTATGTGACCTCCCTGACATTTCATCCATGGACCAGGTAATCTCTTGTCTACAGATGGGGTTGGAGTGGGCCACGGGGAAAATGCCTCCTCCTGTCTTTATATTGAGTCCAACAAATTCAATATATTTGTTAGGACTCCTCAATATTCACTTGATGACTGCATGCCTGAATAAATTAATTAAGTCCTTGTTGAAGACTTCTGGTATTGTCATTGAAGTCAGATTCTAATAAAACTGAATCAGAAGTTCCTACAAAATCGACATCTGCACTGGAAGAGTTATAGGCCAGGTAATCATGAAGACATTGCACCTTTACTGAGCCAAAATTAAATGCATGTGTGTCACTAATTAAGAGGGGGTGTATTTCCAAGTCTTCAATATAGGAAACAGGCAAATTATACAATTATTCTGCCTTTTCCTACAAAGCACTTTGATGTTAAAAGATCTCATTAAGAACTGGTATAGAAAGAAGTGCAATAGCAGAGGAGAATTTATTAAGTATATTTTTTAGTGAGAAAAAATTTATAGACTAAGATTAATCAGAAAAAAAGTTGGAAATATTAAGTGGTTGAAATTAAAGATAAAAAAGGAAGGGGAAATAAATTTGGAGAAGAAACTGGTATGCAAATTACCTTTCCATATTTTATCCCATAATTTATTCCTAACTTGACTGAACCTTACCTCCTCCTCTGCCATATTCCCTGGAACCCATTTCATTTCTTAACTCCGAAAGAGTCTGTCATCCACTCAATGTATCATTTTATTCTCTGTGCAAACTAATTAATATTCATTCAAACATCTGTTACAGAATTTATCATGTAACCAGAATGAAATTATTTATATGTAAGTATTCCTTGCTTTCCCTCCCCTTTTCCCTCTTGTTCTTCTCCCTTTTCTAAAGAAAAAAAAAATGTTTTCTGATTAGTCACTGGATCATCATTTTGTAGTGTGGAATTTAAGTGACAGGTTGAGTTTCTTGAGGAAGGCTGGCAGAGTTAAGGAACTGGTCCCTGCTCAGTTGGGAACATCAAGTGAGTATTCTGAGAAAGTAACATTAGACAGAATTATCTAGTGGAAGAAAAGATGATGTGAATAGAAAACATTAGCTTGCCCTGTCGGTGAGTGAGAGGAAGGGAACTTGGTGGCTTGCCAAGAGAGAGCTGAGCTGTGCTGTGCGTCAGCAGAGAGAGAGTTGGGTTTTGATGGGAATCTGAGAGTGAGGGACAAAGAGAAGGCTTTGGAGCAACTGTGTGATTCGGAGGAAGCTGAAGCTCAGGAGAAATGATGAAAGGGGATCTTAAGAAATGTTGCTGTGGGTTATAAAGCTACTTCTATTAATATTCTTTAAAGGTTGTATGTTGTGAAAAGCACGGTCATTTCCTTATATAAAAGTGACCACTATTCTTTTTTTTCCCTGATTAAAAAGTTTAGATAGTAAGTTAAGGGAGATGTTTATCTGAAAGAATATCTATCTGTACCAGTCATTTCCTGATCATGGGTCTCTGCACTGGCATTGTTCTTGGCCTATGATGGCTTTAAACTTGATCGTGTGTCCTGGGTCTGACAAACAGCTGAAATGGAAGGTCTGACCAAAAGAGATGAAGGGCCTCAACTCCAGAATAAAAATGCACAATTATTAGAGATAAAGCTCTTTTCCCCTTTTTCCTTGTTCCATTCTTTCTGCCTTGAAACAGAGTGGATGGCTGAGGCTGCAGCAGCCATCTTGGACCATGAAAATAAAAGCTAAGAATATTGAAAATCCTACAGACTTAGGTTCTGACTTAAGTTAAATGCTAGTTATTGAACCACTGACCTAATGCCACTAACCACTGCTGCTTTAGGATTTTTCTATAGTATGAGAAGAAGTAAATTCCTAATTGTTTAAGCTCCTTTCATTGGTTTTCTGTTACTTATCAAAGTGTATTTTTAGTTTACCAAGTAGAGATCCTTCTAGATTACTAGCATTATTTCCAGGAATGAATAAAGTATCATTTCAAGCCAGAACTGTCAGCATCCCTGGTATTAATTAGCTTTGTTATCACAAGGCAAAATATCTATATGACAAAGTTGGGAAACCCTCAAGAAGAAAGCCTGTGTTCTGTTAGTTTGCCTGTGTCTAATCTTATAACTTCCTGGCATGCTGCAGTGCATGGGATCGCCAAGAGTCAGACATGACTTGGCTACTGAACAACAATCTTATAACAAATAGTAGGTATACTGTAGTAGCTTACTACATGCTGGCTGAGCAAAAGGCAACAAAGCAATAAAAAGAGGAACTACCAGTTCAGGTGTAAATACAGGTTCTTCAAAGTCAATTGTGAAAAGCTTTCTTTGATCCATACCTTTTCTCCTACCTTTCATCATTAAAAGTTTGAATAAATTAACTCTGAAGTTTCTAAGTTCTAAGTTTCCAAATTCATCTCCCCTTCACATCGCAAAGAGTCAGACAGGACTGAGCAACTTCACTTTTCACTCACATCAGCCCCACCCAACCCAGCCTTCATCTCTGTTGCTTAGATGATCATTNACCAGTCATTTCCTGATCATGGGTCTCTGCACTGGCATTGTTCTTGGCCTATGATGGCTTTAAACTTGATCGTGTGTCCTGGGTCTGACAAACAGCTGAAATGGAAGGTCTGACCAAAAGAGATGAAGGGCCTCAACTCCAGAATAAAAATGCACAATTATTAGAGATAAAGCTCTTTTCCCCTTTTTCCTTGTTCCATTCTTTCTGCCTTGAAACAGAGTGGATGGCTGAGGCTGCAGCAGCCATCTTGGACCATGAAAATAAAAGCTAAGAATATTGAAAATCCTACAGACTTAGGTTCTGACTTAAGTTAAATGCTAGTTATTGAACCACTGACCTAATGCCACTAACCACTGCTGCTTTAGGATTTTTCTATAGTATGAGAAGAAGTAAATTCCTAATTGTTTAAGCTCCTTTCATTGGTTTTCTGTTACTTATCAAAGTGTATTTTTAGTTTACCAAGTAGAGATCCTTCTAGATTACTAGCATTATTTCCAGGAATGAATAAAGTATCATTTCAAGCCAGAACTGTCAGCATCCCTGGTATTAATTAGCTTTGTTATCACAAGGCAAAATATCTATATGACAAAGTTGGGAAACCCTCAAGAAAAAGCCTGTGTTCTGTTAGTTTGCCTGTGTCTAATCTTATAACTTCCTGGCATGCTGCAGTGCATGGGATCGCCAAGAGTCAGACATGACTTGGCTACTGAACAACAATCTTATAACAAATAGTAGGTATACTGTAGTAGCTTACTACATGCTGGCTGAGCAAAAGGCAACAAAGCAATAAAAAGAGGAACTACCAGTTCAGGTGTAAATACAGGTTCTTCAAAGTCAATTGTGAAAAGCTTTCTTTGATCCATACCTTTTCTCCTACCTTTCATCATTAAAAGTTTGAATAAATTAACTCTGAAGTTTCTAAGTTCTAAGTTTCCAAATTCATCTCCCCTTCACATCGCAAAGAGTCAGACAGGACTGAGCAACTTCACTTTTCACTCACATCAGCCCCACCCAACCCAGCCTTCATCTCTGTTGCTTAGATGATCATTCAACCCATAGGAAGCACTTACATCATATTTTTGCATTCATTTATTTTCTATGTGACTGGATCCTTGAATCAAAATACTGATTTTACACATTCTGCATAAATTTACATATTATGTTCAAGCATCCTTAACTCTATAATCTTGTAAAATAAAACCCAATCAATTAGTGCAACCTACTGCAATTGTCTTTAAACCCAATATTCACAGCATGACACAGACTGTATTTTTAAACCAATTAATTGAATCACATTCTGGTTCTGAAAGAGCAGACACATGAAGACAAAGAGCTAATGACAGGCATGGAAAAAGAGAGAGAACCAGAGGAGGCTAGAGCCCCCATATGGATTCAAACTTAACATCAATGTAAACATCAAATTTGAGATTAGAAGTCTAAAAGTCAGAAATATTCATTAAAATGTTTAAGAAACTAATGTCATCAGCAGCTGTTCTCTTGTGATAAGAGATCTCTTCTGGATTTTAAAAAGTGACAATTAACTCTCAGTACAGCTGTATATAAGTTATATTGCCAGATATCATGTAAGAGTTGGATTCTTGCTCCAGTCTACTTTGCTGCTGTCACTGCAATTCTCATAGATGTCTCTTTTTTCTGAGCTATTACCTTTATGGTTGATGTTCAGTCCCTAAGTCATGTTTGACTCTTTGAACCCCATGCACCGCAACACCAGGCTTCCCTGTCTTGTGGTAGTAAGATTACCATCACACAATATGACACTTAATCATCTACAATTATTTCATTATGCTGTTTTCTCTCGTTAATTTGTTTGTAGTCTTTACAAAGGCCAAGATGTGTTTTTGTAGGCTCCTATGTCCCTGGCAACGCTTGAAGGATAGGTGTGCAGTAACTTGAACGGACAGCACTTCCTGAGTTGTGAAGAATAAGCATCTAAGAGCCATTAGAGCTTTGCAGGGATCATTTAGCCGTATTTATAAGTGACTAGGGCACTGACCTGCTAAGGGACAGTTTTAAGGAAAGTCACATTGCAGAAGTAGACCCACAAATGCTGGAGCGAACTGAGAACAACTACTTAAGAGTTCAAGATAGTAGAGGAAACAATGGGAAAAAATGATAAAAGATGAAGAATTATGAGGAAGTATCAGAAGTGATTTTTTTAAAAAAAGGTAACAATAGGAATTCCATAACTTTAAAAATATCTAAAATTAGGAACTCAACGTGTAGATTCAATAATGCCTTGAACATAGCAGGCTCAAAACAAATTTTAAAGATAAAAACTGAATAACAGAAAGAAATTAATAACAATGGAAGGGAGCCTGCAGGACATGTGGGAAAAGCAGAAAATATAATATTTATAGAAATTAGAGTATGAAAAAGAATTAAGAAAAAAAGAGTAGAACAATTACTGCAGAAATAATAACCAAACATTATACAAGGCAAAAAGCTACAAAATCACAAAGCTCAGCAAACACTTCGTAGGATAAATACAAAGAAAACACACATAGACTCCTCTTGGTAAAACTGCTAAGCACTTGAGAAAAGCCTTTGAAGCAGACAGCAGTCGTCAAAGAACACCAATAAGACTGATTACTTTCAGTAATCGACTTCTCAACAATAAAGATGTCTTCAAAGACAAGACAATAGAAAGACATCCAACTGTTGAAAGAAAATAAATACTAATCTACAACTCTGAACATACCAAAATATTCTTTAAATATTAAAGAAATATACTTTAGAGCTTTTTGTTCAATGAAAGTATCTATTGCCACAGACAACTTAAAGGCTGGGGAGGGGCAGTTCTTCTAAAGAAAGATTTCCCTAGACCAAACAAAGCAAAAGAAGACCAGGAAAGAATGAAGCAGTCCAGGAAGGGCAAATATGCAACTAAACTAAAAGAAATATTGACTGGAAAAACAAATATAGTTAATCTACAAGCCAAANAGGGGCAGTTCTTCTAAAGAAAGATTTCCCTAGACCAAACAAAGCAAAAGAAGACCAGGAAAGAATGAAGCAGTCCAGGAAGGGCAAATATGCAACTAAACTAAAAGAAATATTGACTGGAAAAACAAATATAGTTAATCTACAAGCCAAAACAGAAACCAAAAAATAAAGTAGAAAATGTTTTAACTGACTGATAATGAAGATACATTATTATCAAAACTTGGGGGATGCAGCCAAAGCCATGTCCAGAGAAAAATTCATGCATTAGAAAAGAAAAAATCTAAAATTCAGGGACTGAAGCTTTTATTTTAAGGAACCAAAACAAAAATGGCAAATTAAGTAAACATTGAGAAATACAAAAACTGCAAACACAAATTAATGAAAACTTTTAAAGCATTTACTATAAAAAACACATAAAAAGTTGGTTTTTTAAAAATATTAAAAAAATTGATGGAGTCCTGGCAAGGCATTTTAAGAGTAGAGAAAACCCAAATTATCAAATCAGAAATTAAAAAAAGAGAAATCAGTACAAATCTGGAGACACTACAAGTTAGACTGTAAGTAATTTTTTATCAATTAAGATTGTACTTTGGACAATTACATTATTATTTGGAAATGAATAATTTTTAACAGCAAAATAAAGAATAAACTATATTATTGAATTTATAAAACAAAATTCAATTATAAAATAAAAACACACTCATGGGATAAGCAGGTGGTTGCCATGGGGTGAAGGGGTGAAGTAGATTTAGAGATCCAGATCTCCAGCTATAAAATAAATAAGCTACAGTGATGTAATATAAAGCACAAAGAGTGTGGTCAATAATATTATAATAACCTTGTGTGGGGGCAGATTGTTACTTGCCTTATCATGGTGGTAATTTCATAATATATACAAATGTCAGATCACTATGTAGCCCACCTGAAAAGTAATGTAATATCGTATATGTCAAGTGTACTTCAGTAAAAGCAATAAATAGACATTTTAAAATATAATCGAACAGATAGATGGTTAATTTCATTAGTCTTCAGTAAATGCAAATTAAAACCACAATATGACACCAATACACGCCCACCAAAATAGCTAAAAAATTTCTAACACTATCCAGGGCTGGCAAAAATGTAAAACAACCAGAGCTGCCATACACTCATTTAGGAAACTGTTTGATCATATCTACTAAGTATTTGCCTACTTTATAATTCAGTGATTTCAATTCTAGAAAATACCCTGGATAAATGGATACATTCACTCCCCCAAAAAACATAAGCATAAAAATATTCAATACAGCGATACTTGCAATAGTCCCAAATGCTCATCAGCAAAAGAAGCATAAGTAAGCTGTAGGACATCCCCAAGGTGGAATATTATACGGTAATGAAAGTTTGGAGGATGTCCTCAAAAGCACATGGCTGCTGGTGGACCTATGAGCTGGATCCAGGCGATCAGAGATGACTCACACCCTCCCCATCCTTGAAATGTACTTTCTACTTGCCATTCCCACACTAGGAGCTATTTCTAGAACATAGTCTTGAGCAAGTAAGGCATTCCTGAGACCATCTGAATTGAGTGTGTATCTGAACGCAGTTAAGTTCTCTATATAAACTTATAAGATTCTGGCAGGTGGATGTAAGTATCTGCTTATTTTATGGCCACTGAGACAAGCTGACAAGCTACCAATGTGGAATGATCTGCTTCTTTCTTTGGTTTCTCCTTGCCCTCTGTGTACGGGGGTCAATTTTAGATTTTACCTGGAAAGCTTCTGTGGTTTTGAAGCAGCAAAATAAATATACTACAGCTATACCTAACAACGTGGGTGAATCTAACAGAATGTGAGCAAAAGAAGGCAGACACAAAAGAACACATATTGTTTGATTCCATTTTTATACAAGTCAAAACTGGGGAATTGGGAGTTTCCTGGTGGAACTAAGTGACTAAGACCCCATGCTCCCAATGCAGAGACCCAGGTTTGATCCCTGGTCAAGGAACTATGTCCTTCATGTCGCAACTAAAGATCCCACATGCTGCAACTAAGATACAGTGCAGCCAAATGATTAATAAAAGAAATATAAGTATTTTTCAAATGGGAGAATTAATCCCTGGCATTACCTTTGCTGAGTCAGTGACTAGAAGGAGACCCGAGAGTGGCTTCTGAGATCTGAGTCACATTCTCTTAGCCTGGATGCTGGTCTGTATTCTAATGACATGATCTGTTCACCTTGTAAATTTTATTTATGGATTTGTGCATTGTTCGGTCATGTACAACATTACACCTTATAAAAAGTTCAAAAAATTGATCACAGCATATACCTAGGATAGTATCTTGTGAAGAGTCCATGAATGATTGTACTCTGCCAAATAACTGTGTGCAAGACACTCATAGAACTTTATTTATTATAAAATTTAATTCACACACCAAAAAATCAAGGGAGTTGGTATTATTAGTCCAGTTTCCCGGGGAAGCAATTAAGGATTAAAGAGTTTAAGAAACTTGTCAAAAGCACAGTTAGTTAATGACGAGAGCTATAATTCAGTCTATGATCTTCCTACCATGTAATTCTTCCTCCTAAAAGTTATGGATTTTTAGAGCTAATCCATGTTGTAATAATTCATAATAAGCTTAATTCGATGTCACAGATTGGGTTCCGTGGAAGATCAAAACCGNTTCCATTGAGCCTCGACAGAGCATCAAAAAAGGTCCTAGACAACAGGAAAGCATATATAAAACCCAACAGGATGTAATCTGTCATTTGGTAAAATTTGGGCCAGGAATTACTCCTAGAATTTAGAATAATTGCATCACTAACTAAAAAGATAAAAAATGTATCAAAGGCATCTGAAATCACATAGATTTGCAGCTACTTTTGTAAGCAACTGAAAACTTACTGCACAGCTTGAATCATGCTAAATTAATATCAAAGAAAACCACATATAATAAAATAACTTGAGATGGGCAACAAGTGAAATTGGACATAAAGTCAAGATTGAGGTAAGGGGAGATGAAACATAAAGGTATTGGAAAAATAAATGCATATGGTAGATATTTGATTAAGAAACAGCAAGGCTGGTTATAAATATAGAATAACAAATATCAATAAAGTATAACCAACAAAATTGAGAATATTCAAATAAATGAATCAGAGGTTCAGCAGCCCATTTATTTTTCTTGGCATTGGTAAATTTACCTCCGCCATGAGGACTCAGTTTAGAACCTGCAGTGTGATTAATCTCTCAAGTGATGTTTCAGTAGACGTTGAACACAGTAATGCAGGGAAAAAAAAACAAAAACAAAAAACAGTATCGTTTGATGGAATGAGAACCAAACATGTTAACCTCAACATCATAATTAAGGGATGGAAATTAGATAATGTGAAAATGTTAGTTTCAGCCACTGAAATGGATTAGTTTAATCATTATGTTTCAAATCCTAAAAGATGATGCGGTGAAAGTGCTGCACTCAACATGCCAGCACATTTGGAAAACTCAGCAGTGGCCACAGGACTGGAAAAGGTNGTACAGAAATATTGGCATCATAGAAAAAGGTTAAAAATGTAATTGTCAATTCTAATAAAAACTGTAATAACTTACACGTGTTGAATGTTTATTCTGTGTCAGTTATAGTTTAAGTCCTTTTCATGAATTATCTTGTTTAATATTCACATTTCTATAAACTAGGATACCATCAGTCTCTCACTCCTATTAAAGCCATATTGTCGTGGCATCACGGTATAAAATTATTACTTTTATGGGTTAGAAAATCGAAGCTGAGAGAGATTAATCACGTTCACAGATTTAGTCTGTGTTGAGACAGGAGTTGAGCTCAGGAAGTCTGATTGCAGAGTACATAACCATCCCGCATCATCCCCCCACACCTCCGACAGGACTTCACACAGATGTAAAATCAACTTCTCTGTGGTAACCTCCTGACATATTGGATGTGTCTGTTCAGCACGTGGTGTCACCCTGACTCATCAGAGGGAAGTCAGGAGGCTTTGTGACTTGTATTTCTGTAATTGTGTTGTGACTTGCTCACACACAGGGGCTCCCTGTGAGATGCTGCATCTGTCAACTCCTGAGGTCCTCCCTCTGCCCATGTCTACCCTCATCCATCCTTGCAGGTGGTAGGAACCAGGGAGCGCAGTCACAGAGAGTGAGCCTAGGTTGCCTTGAACCATGGCCACACTTCACAGACATGAGAAGCCCCTGCTTTGATCAGCCCTCTGTTCCTGGTTCCTGGGGTTTTCTTCTAAGCAGCAATACTGAAAAATCAAACTAGTAAAACTACATTGGTTTTTCCCTTCCCTGACTTGGCCAGGTCTGCCAGACCCAGAAGTTTTCTCCAACCCATGAACTCAAGAGGAAAATCTTACAAATGTGTTCCTGCCTTAACCTCAGTGCTTTGTTGGTGGTGCAAAATCCTCCTAAACTTTTCCACAAACTTTCCTCAAAGGCAGAATTACTAGAATCGTTGAGTCCCAGCTTCTAATTACTGGGACTTTCATTTGCATATATGTTTTCTCATTAGCATCCGTTGTAGTGAGGCAGGGGTTGTGTTGAGTTGATTGAAGCATTCCAGGTACAAGATTGCCCCAAACGTAACTCGGCTTAGTGAGAGCCCTACTATGATGTAAAGTTTCCTCTATCTTGACATTGACAGAAAACAAACCATCCCATAGTTCTACTCCTTCTCTCCTCTCTTGGACCTCTGTACCTACCAGATCTAACTCTCTCTCTCTCTTCAAGGTCTGGCTGATAAATTCTCTTATCTAATATTGACCTCCCTGGTGGCTTAGATAGTGAAAGAAACCACCTACAATACAGGAGACCAAGATTTGATCCCTGGATCAGGAAGATCCCCTGGAGAAGGAAATGGCAACACAATCCAGTACTCTTGCCTGAAGAATCCCATGGACAGAGGAGCCTGGCAAGCTACAGTTCATGAGTTTGCAAAGAGGTGGACATGACTGAGTGACTAACACTTTCACTTTTCAAAAATAACAGTTAATAGCTTTCTCTTCTCTTTTTCCTCTGGTTAAGATTTCCCAGGATCACTTCCACGTGCATCTCATTGCCCTGTACTTAGTGCTATAACCACTGTGGCACAGTGGTACCTTGGGCATCCATGGGCCTAGCTGTCACTCAGAGGTGCTTTTATTAAAAGCAAGTCAGCTGCAGAGAGTTGGACAAGTTGGGTTGTGGCATCAAGGAGAAAGGGGAGCATTGTTCTGGAAGTCAACTACCAACTACCTTTTAGAAACTTGTTTGTACAGAAAGATGAGGGCTTCTTCCTGCCCCAACCTTCAGCTCTCCAACTAACAGAATTCTCTTGAGGAGCAGTATGTGGTCCACCTTGTTTTGCTTAGTTTAATTTTTCTGTGTGCTGTTCAGCTGATATGATTTCAAAACAGAGTTGGTGCATGAGGAGAGTGACTGGAATAAGCATGCCTGGGGAAGCTGAAGAATTAGAGTGGGGAGAAGAGAAGGAGGCAGCTGGTCTGGGCAGGAGAAAGCTGAAGAAAACATATGGTTAAACAGTTCCTGGGGATTTTTTGCTTTTGTTTTGGAAATTGTACTGTACAAAATACTGAAAGTAATAGTGTTAGTCACTCAGTCGTGTCCCACTGTTTATGACCTCAGTACACTGTAGTCCACCAGACTGCTCTGTCCATGGGATTTCTCAGGCAAGAATACTGGAGTGGATAGCCATTCCCTTCTCCAGGGCATCTTCCCAACCCGGGGATCAATCCCTGCATTGCAGGCAGATTCTTTACCAACTGTTAATGCTATATTATTCTTTTCTTCATTTCCCCTGAGAACATAAATATCAATTGGACTTTTCCGATTTTTAAAACAAGTATTAATTAATTTATTTATTTGGCTGTGTGGAGTCTTAGTTTTGGCACCTGGGATCTTTAGTTGCACCATGTGGGACCTAGTTCCCTGACCAGGGATTGAACTTGGGCCCCCTGCATTTGGAGTGCAGAGTCTTAGCCACTGAACCACGAGGGATGTCCCTGGAATTTTTTTTTTTAAACCACTGTTTATTGTTTAGGGAGAATTCTACAACATGCGAAATTGGCTTTTGGAAGGGTAGGTATGGCTGAAAGGAATTAAGTCACAGTCACATAGAATAAATATACAAACATTTAAGTCAAATTATCTCTGTACCAGCCTTTTGAGGACTCTTAAGTTTTTCTTTAAATGGTGTTCTTTGGAAGGAATGATGCTAAAGCTGAAACTCCAGTACTTTGGCCACCTCATGTGAAAAGTTGACTCATTGGAAAGGACTCTGATGCTGGGAGGGATTGGGGGCAGGAGGAAAAGGGGACGACAGAGGATGAGATGGCTGGAGGGCATCACCGACTGGATGGATGTAGGTGTGAGTGAACTCCAGGAGTTGGTGATGGACAGGGAGGCCTGGCACGCTGCGATTCATGGGGTCGCAAAGGGTCGGACACGACTGAGTGACTGAACTGAACTGAACTGATAATTAACCAAAAGGAANCATCACCGACTGGATGGATGTAGGTGTGAGTGAACTCCAGGAGTTGGTGATGGTCAGGGAGGCCTGGCACGCTGCGATTCATGGGGTCGCAAAGGGTCGGACACGACTGAGTGACTGAACTGAACTGAACTGATAATTAACCAAAAGGAAAGGCACTATCCTCTTTTATGTACTTTTATAATATACTTCTGAACAACTATGAAGCTGGTCTTATTTTATCCTATTTTATGGATGAAAAAACTAAAGTTTCAAGATGAAGTAATTAGACTAGTATTTCACAGCCAATAAATAGCAGAGCAAGAATTTTAACCAAAGAACTATCTAACTCCAAGGCTTGTTCTGCCTTTAATTTTACCCTCCTACATCCTCCACTTTCACAAGGTCATCAGCCTAATTAACTGACACCATTTTGATGGGCTTTATTTCCACTCTCACTAAATTTATGAAAGGCTGATATGTATATCTACATATTCCTGATACGTCTCAGCAAAAATTAATAAGTGATACCTGGGGATGGTGCTGAGGGTCAAGGCAAAGATAAATAAGACATCATTGGAGACCTGAAAGGCTCATGATTTGAGCTCAACTGAATCATTTTGTCATTTGCTTTAACACCATGTTGTTATTTTTCAAAAAATCTACTTGGAAATGTAAATAATGATTATAGTAATTGTTCATTGGTAGATAATGATCAGGGTATTGGTATACAAAATACACAATGAAATGTGATGTGAAAAATCATCAGCCCGACAATATTTCTCATTCTTTGATAGGTATAGAACACGCCTATTATGTTAAGCTATAAAATTTCGCCTGCAAGGTAAAGTTTATTCTATCACCTCTAAAAGATGATGAGATTAACAAATACACATACTGCAGAGTGTAAACCTATTACCGTCATAAATAATCTTCCAGAAACTATTCAGTCAGCAGTTAATTCATCTGTAAACTAAACTCTGTAAATGATATTTTATCTGGAATGCTAACTAGCTCTGACCAGCATGAGTTCACATCGCAGAGATGAAAATTCAAAATGTCCCAGAGTTCCAGAGAATGGATGAGCAAAAAGAACTTGTCGTTGTTTTTCAGCTGTTCAGTCATGTCCGACTCTTTGCGACCCCATGGAGTACAGCACACCAGATCTCCCTGGCCCTCACTGTCTCCCAGAGTTTGCCTACTGCTGCTGCTGCTAAGTCACTTCAGTCGTGTCTGACTCTGTGCAACCCCATAGACGGCAGCCCACCAGGCTCCCCAGTCCCTGGGATTCTCCAGGCAAGAACACTGGAGTGGGTTGCCATTTCCTTCTCCAATGCATGAAAGTGAAAAGTGAAAGTGAAGTTGCTCAGTTGTGTCCGACTCTTTGCGACCCCATGGACTGCAGCCTACCAGGCTCCTCCGTCCATGGAATTTTCCAGGCAAGAGTACTGGAGTGGGGTGCCATTACCTTCTCCTAGAGTTTGCCTAAGTTCATGACAATTGAATTGGTGATGCTGTCTAACCATCTCATCCTCTGTCACCCGCTTCCTTCAATCTCAATCTTTCCTAGCGTTAGGGTCTTTTCTAATGAGCCAGCTCTTCCCATCAGGCAACCAAAGCTCCAGCTTGGCTTTCCCCCTCCTCCTTACGTTCTGTGACAGTGCACCTGCACTCTCCCCCTCCCTTTTCAAGGTCTCCTTTTCAGTCTCCTTCGCCCATCCCTGTACTTGTATGTGATCTCTGAAAGTTTGAGTTTCTTGGCCCATATGCCTTCTCATTCCACTCACTATGCCTAAATGATCTCATCCAATCTCAAGGGTTTAAATCTAGATGCTCACCACCAGATAACTTGTGGATTTCCACTCAGTCTCAAACCCTTCAAGTGATGAGCTTAACACTTACCTTCACCCTTTCACAGCAACAAGGACAAAGAAATCAGGCACAACTACTAGTATCCAGTGCAGTTAACGGGATTCACCTTGGAGCCTGAGATTTGACTTTCCTAGGACAGATTTCCTTCCGGGGTTAATGCCCCCATCAGGGACCCAGTCAGTCATGCAGGGTGTGTGGGGGTGAAATCCAGCCTATGTTCTGCTAGTCAGCAGGTATACTGACATGCTGAAACTGCCCTGAGAAAAGGGCACCTTTCTCTTTAACCAGAGTATCATTTATGCTAGCAGTGATCATATGCCCAGTAGAAAAGAGAAAGCAATTAGAATTATGAAGGCACTTAACTTATTTATACTAACCATTGTGAGTATACAGTTAGAAATACAACAGGCTATTAATAGAATTCAAAACATTCTTGCACTCATAGGCTTGGTGTAATTCTTTTGATATGCAACCCAGTTAACTAGTGATGACAGACATCTAGATACCACTGGCAGTAAAATAAGCACTTGAAGGGAAGATCAACCACAAGGAGGAGGAGAAAGGAAAGAGGAAAAGGAAGGAGAGAAAGGAAAAAAAGAACTATATGTTACAGAACACGTACTCTCTCTCTCTATATATATATATATGTATATAGATAGATAGATGCAGAACACAGCTAAAAAGGGTCAAAACTAGGATTCAAATTGAGGCNTGTTATATACTCGAAAGTTGCTAAGAGTTGATAGTAAATGATCTTATGTTCTCATCATGGTGATTATGTGATGTGATAGAAGTGTTGATTCATTTCGCAGTGGTAATCATGAAATCAACACAGTGTGCATCTTCAACTTACACGGTGTTATATGTAAATTATATCTCGATAAAGCTGGGGATAAAAATCAAATGAGAAAGTTGAAAAAAAAGAAATCTTTGCACTGTTTAGACCACTTAATGAAACAGTTTCAGAATAACTTTTACTCTATTCCTGTAGAGGAGCTAATATCTTTTATTCTGTCACATATATGAGCCATCACGACATTCTTCTCTTTAGCCTTCAAATATAGTGAAACGTCTACTAAATATGCTTTGTTAGTGGCTCAGATGGTAAAGAATCTGCCTGCCAGTGCAGGAGACTTGGGTTAGATCCCAGGTTGGGAAGATTCCCTGGAGAAGGAAATGGCAACCCAGTCCATTATTCTTGCCTGGAGAATCCTATGGACAAAGGACTCTGTGGCTTACAGCTCATGGGGTTGCAAAGAGTTGGACACAACTTAGCTACTGAACAGCTATTAAATATATTAAAACAACAGATATTTATTGTAGCTTTTTCTTCTCTGTACTTCTATCATCTATCCATTGTGGATGTCTTTAAACTGTATTTGGAACAGTAACCCTAACCCTAATGCCAAGTAAAATTAGGGTTAGGGTTAGGGTTAGTTATTTTGACATATCTTTGATGCAGACATCTGTATTTCCTGCTGGCTCAGATGGTGAAGAATCCGCCTGCCAATGTAGGAGATGTGGGCTCAATCCCTGGGTTGGGAAGATCCCATGGAAAAGGAAATGACAGCCTACTCCATTTTTCTTACCTGAGAAATCCCGTGGACAGAGGAGCCTGGAGGACGATGGGGTCACAAAGAGTCAGACACAACTCAGTGACTAAACAAGAACAATACAATACTTGTCATTTTTGTAGTCAAGTGCACAGTGTTTTAANCAGCCTACTCCATTTTTCTTACCTGAGAAATCCCGTGGACAGAGGAGCCTGGAGGACGATGGGGTCACAAAGAGTCAGACACAACTCAGTGACTAAACAAGAACAATACAATACTTGTCATTTTTGTAGTCAAGTGCACAGTGTTTTAATAATTTCATAAAACAGTTGCCAAATCTTTGTCCAATCCCAGTTGGGTTCACGTGTTAAAATACTAGAATAGCACAATTTTCTAGGAAAGACAATAAAATATAAATCAACATGTATTGAGGGTTTTTTTTTGTTTGTTTCTATGCTGTTTCCATTGTGGAATATCTCTTTGAGAATATTCCATACTAATGTTTCTTAAAAGGCCTTCTTCTTCTTTGTTTTTAGTAGACTACATTTTAAAACGATTTTAGCCTCACAGCAAAATTGAGTGGGAAGTGCACAATTCCTATATATTTCTGGCCGCCCCTCCATTTATCTACAACCTCCCTAACTATCCACACCATTGACCAAAGTAGTGCATTTGCTACAGTCAATGAACCTACCTTGACACATCATTATCACTCAAAGTGCAATTTACATTAGTGACCACTCTTGGTATTGTACATCCCATGGGTTCAGAAAACTATATAATGACATGTATCCACCATTACAGCGTTATACATAATAGTTTCATTCCCTTAATAATCCTCTGTTCTATGTCTGTTTAGCCTCTTCTATCCCCCCAACTCTTGGCAACCAGTGTCTTTGAACTGCCTCCAAGCTTTGCCTTTCCTAAAATGTCGTATATATACACCATATAGTATACAGCCTTTTCAGATTGACTTCTTTCACTTATTAGTATGCACTTCTCCTTCT
Organism: Neotragus pygmaeus; assembly: GCA_006410875.1. NCBI lineage: Eukaryota > Metazoa > Chordata > Mammalia > Artiodactyla > Bovidae > Neotragus > Neotragus pygmaeus. The sequence continues at coordinate 514,538 of SJYV01047052.1, forward strand.
TCCATGTCCTTAATGCCTTTATAGCTCATTTCTTTTTAGTGCTGAATAATATTCCATTTTCAGGAGGTACCATAGTTTACCTACTGAAAGACACTCTGATTGCTTCCAAGTTTTAGAGGTCATGAATAAAGCTGCTACAAGCATCTGTGTGCAGGTTTTTGTGTAAGCATAAGTTTTTGATTTATTTGGGTAAATACCAAGGAGAGAGATTGCTTGATGTGTGGTTAAAAGTATGTTCAGCTGTGTAAAATATTGCCAAACTATTTGTGCCATTTTGCATTTCCATCAGCCACAAATGAGTTTCTATTGCTCCATTTCCTATCCAAGATTTGGTGGCGTCAGTGTTTTGGGTTTTCACCAATCATATTGGTGTGTAGAGATACTAATATTTCCTTGTTGCTTTAATTTGCAATTCTTTAATGACAAAATGATGTTGAACATTTTTACATTTTATATTACCTGTATAATATTATTTCCTCTATTTCATATTATTTTCCATCTGTATATCTTCTTTTGTGAAATGTCTGTTCAGGTCTTTGACCCAGTTTTTAATTGAGTTGTTTATTTTCTTATTGTTGATTTTTAACAGATTTTGTATATGTTGGACAACAGTCTTTTATCAGATGTGTATTTTGCAAAATGTTTCCCTTTGTCTGGGCTTGTCTGCAAATTCTCCTGACATTGTTTTTCACAGAGCATNAGGCTTTCTTATCTCTTCTTGCTATTCTTTGGAACTCTGCATTCAGATGCTTATATCTTTCCTTTTCTAGTTTGCTAGGGCTGCCATAAAAAAGTACCAGACTAGAGGCTTAAACAATAGAAACTTATTTGTTCACAGTTCTGGAGGCTAGAAGTCCAAGATCACGATGTCATCAGGGTTGACCTCTGAGGGCTCTCTTCTTGGCTTATAGATGGTCAGCTTCTTCTTGGGTCTTCACATGGTCTTCTGTGTGCAGTGGATTGCCTGTCTTAGTTTCCTCTCCTAATATATACACCAGGGATTAGAACCCACCCTAATGACCTCATTTTAACTTAATTATCTCTTTAAAGACCCTGTTGCCAGTTATAATGTGAACTACTGAAGGCTAGGACTTTAACATATTAATTTATGGCGGGGGACACACCTCAGTCCATAATAGAAACCCTACCCAGAAAACTACACATTTATGGTTCCATTTATATGAAATTTCTAGAAGAGACAAAATTATAGAGACAGAAAGCAGACCCTTTGTTGCCTGATATTAGGGTTGAGAATAGGGACTGTTTGTGTAAGAAGGGAATGAGGGCACAAGAGCACTTCTGGGGGCAATGGAAGTGTTCTAAAATTGGATTGTAGTTTTTTAAGCCGGGAACAACATCATCAGTTCTGTGTTTTAGAAATGTCATCCTGAAACTGGTGTTAAAGAGGGACCCAGATTGGGGTTGGGGGAAGATTGGAACAGAGATCAGGCTAGAGAAGATGTGGATGAGCATGTCTTTCCTTTATATGATGAAAAACAACTTAAAAACAGAAGACTGATGATAAGGAAGGTCTGAAATAGAGCAGGTCCAGGGAGATCAGAAGGATGATGGAGGCATTTCCTCATGGGATAGAGAACAGGGAGATGAAGAGAATCAGTTTGGGGAGAGTCTACCATCTGATTTTGTCTCTTACTCTATGGAGTCTTGGAAGAAATACTGAAAGGTAGAGTACATCATGAGAAACGCTGGGCTGGAAGAGAAACAAGCTGGAATCAAGATTGTCAGGAAAAATATCAATAACCTCAGATATGCAGATGACACCACCCTTATGNCCTTCTCCTAGAGTTTGCCTAAGTTCATGACAATTGAATTGGTGATGCTGTCTAACCATCTCATCCTCTGTCACCCGCTTCCTTCAATCTCAATCTTTCCTAGCGTTAGGGTCTTTTCTAATGAGCCAGCTCTTCCCATCAAGTGGCCAAAGTATTGGAGTTTCGACAGTTTCAACAGCTGGCTCTATTAGACTGTCTTTTTTGATTAGCTCTGTCAAAGTTCAGCCAGGTGTAATCATATACTTATCTTTGACTCCTTTTCTCTTGGTGGGCGGCACTTTACCTGGATGTAATATTCTCTTCTAAATCACTCTGACATACTCATCTTTGTAATGTTTTCCAAACATATCACTACTGCTATCTCTGGTACCTTACAAAGAGTGGAAAACATCGTCTGCAGCACCAGCAATAATGCTCAGAGTTAGCATCGCTGTGCAGATTAGCAGTGTTCTTTCCTTCTCCTCGATTCTGCCCCATGTCAGGGATTTCATTTGTCATTGTGTGTTAAAAGTGAGCTTTGAAAATCATAAAACTTCTATTCAGGAAGTTTTCTTCCCCTGTTTAATTCAATATTTCCTGCTCTGGAATGTCAGAATTTTCCCCCCTAAGCAAGACCAGTGGTTTTCAAATTATATGGAGTGGAATTCATTCTTTTTTTTTTTTTTTTAAACACAATTGTTCAAAAACACACGGTACACCAACTAGGAAAAGGTGAACTGTTTTCTCAAGAAACTGAATTCTCCACTTTGGAAGACTTATCATAGAAACCTTAGGGTCTATAGAACAGTTTGCTAATCACTCCCTTAGGTATTTCTTGTGTAACTTGTGAAAAGTATTTCATTATGTTTGTATTACAACTGCCCCTTAGATGCTAATGTTCTTCAATTTTTGGATCTTCTCGAGGGGATGACCAAGGATGAGATGGCTGGATGGCATCACGGACTTGATGGACGTGAGTCTGAGTGAACTCCAGGAGACGGTGATGAACACGGAGGCCTGGCATGCTGTGATTCATGGGGTTGCAAAGAGTCGGACACGACTGAGCAACTGAACTGAACTGAACTAACTTTGTACGCTTGGAATGACCAGAATTGTATGGAACTGGTCTCAAACTCTGATTCCACTGCTTGCTTATTGTGTGACCTTGAGCAGTCTATTCAAGCTCTCTGTGCCAGGGCTTTCTTATCTCTGAAGGGAAAAGATCATTCCTTGTGATATATGGTGATTTTGAGAAGTAATGAGGTCAAGTTCATTAGATCTCTGACATTCAGCAGAGCTCTCTGGAGGGACCTTGTCTTCTGGACTGCTCTGTATATGTCACAATACACACTAGTAAATCATTCAGACCACAAAATGTAGTAAAATGTAATTATACTAGTGTCTTCACTATTGATTGGTTCTCAGAAATTGTTTGAAAGGCTATTGCCTTTCTGGGGCACTTTTTGATTGAAAGTCACAATTTTTGTTACAAGTTAATTGCCTCTTCAATGTTGACAAAAATTTTTGTCTCACTTTATAAGAAATGTTTGATTTCTGTTAGTGGGACTGTAAACTGTACAACCATTATGGAAAAGAGTCTGAAGGTTCTTCAAAAAATTAAAACTACCACATGATCCAGTAATCCCACTTCTGGGTATATATCCAAAGGAAATGGAAACAGGATATAAAATAAGCATCTGTATTCCCATGTTTATCATATGATTATTCACAATAGCCAAGATATGGAAACAACCCAAGCGTCTGTCAATGGATGAACAAATAATGATGTGTATATATATATATATATATATATTTGCATATATATAATTCAGCTATTAGAAAGACGGAGGTCCTGCCATTTGCAACAACATGAATGGACCTTGAGATCATTATGCCAAGTGAAATAAAGTCACACAAAGAAAGACAACTACAGTATGTTATGTGGAATCTAAAAAAAGCCTAACTCCTGAAAACAAAGGGTAGATGGTCGTTACTAGGGACTGGGGACAGGGGATGGGGAATGGTGATATGTCAGTTGAAGAGTAAAAAGATGACTAAGTTCTAGCACTCTCAAGCACAGCATTGTGACCATAGTTAGCAACACTGTGTTGTGTTATATACNTGGTATTGTACATCCCATGGGTTCAGAAAACTATATAATGACATGTATCCACCATTACAGCGTTATACATAATAGTTTCATTCCCTTAATAATCCTCTGTTCTATGTCTGTTTAGCCTCTTCTATCCCCCCAACTCTTGGCAACCAGTGTCTTTGAACTGCCTCCAAGCTTTGCCTTTCCTAAAATGTCGTATATATACACCATATAGTATACAGCCTTTTCAGATTGACTTCTTTCACTTATTAGTATGCACTTCTCCTTCTTCCATGTCCTTAATGCCTTTATAGCTCATTTCTTTTTAGTGCTGAATAATATTCCATTTTCAGGAGGTACCATAGTTTACCTACTGAAAGACACTCTGATTGCTTCCAAGTTTTAGAGGTCATGAATAAAGCTGCTACAAGCATCTGTGTGCAGGTTTTTGTGTAAGCATAAGTTTTTGATTTATTTGGGTAAATACCAAGGAGAGAGATTGCTTGATGTGTGGTTAAAAGTATGTTCAGCTGTGTAAAATATTGCCAAACTATTTGTGCCATTTTGCATTTCCATCAGCCACAAATGAGTTTCTATTGCTCCATTTCCTATCCAAGATTTGGTGGCGTCAGTGTTTTGGGTTTTCACCAATCATATTGGTGTGTAGAGATACTAATATTTCCTTGTTGCTTTAATTTGCATTTCTTTAATGACAAAATGATGTTGAACATTTTTACATTTTATATTACCTGTATAATATTATTTCCTCTATTTCATATTATTTTCCATCTGTATATCTTTTTTTGTGAAATGTCTGTTCAGGTCTTTGACCCAGTTTTTAATTGAGTTGTTTATTTTCTTATTGTTGATTTTTAACAGATTTTGTATATGTTGGACAACAGTCTTTTATCAGATGTGTATTTTGCAAAATGTTTCCCTTTGTCTGGGCTTGTCTGCAAATTCTCCTGACATTGTTTTTCACAGAGCATAATTTTTAATTTTAATGAAATTCAATTTAGAGTTGTAACTAAAAAGTCATCACCAAATCAAAGGTCATCTAGATTTTCTCCTATCATTTTCTCCAGAAGTTTTATAGTTTCATGCTTTACATTTAGATCTATGATCTATTTTGAATTAACTTTTGTCAAAAGTGTAAAGACTGTGATTTTTTTTTTTTTTTTGCATGTGGTTGTCCAGTTATCCCAACACTCTTGTTAAAAAGACCATCTTTCAGCCATTGTGTTGCCTTTGTCCCGTTGTCAAAGATCAGTTGACTATTCTTGTGTGCATCTATTTCTAGGTTGTCTATTTTAGTCCATTGATCTCTTCATCTGTTCTTTTCCTGATATCACACTGTCTTGATTGCTATAACTTTACAGTAAGTTTTGAGTTGAATAGTTTTGATCTTCCAACTTTGTTCTTTTTGTCCAATATTGAGTTGGCTATTCTGGGTTTCTTGCCTCTCCATATAAATTTTAGAATCATTTTGTCAATATCCACATGTAAACTTGCTGAGATTTTGAGATTGCATTGAATTTATATATTAAGTTGGGAAGAACTAACATCTTGACATTACTGAGTCTTTCTACCCATGAAATTGAAAATTTCTCTTTTATTTTGTTCTTTTAGTAAGAAATTTTCTCATGTAGGTCTTATAAGGTTAGATTTGACTTTCTTTTATAGACTCAAATCTTCTCAATTTTTAAATTTGTAAGCAACCAGGTAGGGATAAGTGGTCTATAAGTCAAGGCTAGAAAATTCCCCAAACAATACATATGCATGCCAATGTATACAGGATGTGTATGAGATACTGGTAGTCACTCAGTCATGCCTGACTCTTTGTGACCCCATGGACGAAAGGCTACCAGTCCCCTCTGTCCATGAGATTTCCCAGACAAGAATACTGAAATGGGTTGCCATTTCCTTCTCCAGGGGGCCTTCCTGACCCAGAGATTGAACCCAGTTCTCCGGCATTGCAGGCAGATTCTTTGCCATTGAGCTACAGGGAAGACCTACGGTATATGTAGGAGATAGGACACAATATTTAACACCAAACAGATTTGAGTTGAAATTACAACAGTTTCTCCTATTAACCACATGACGTTGCTCAGACTACACCACAGATTGGAGTCTCCATTTCTTCAGCCATAATATGGGAATAGTATTATGTCTCCCACTTGATGTGTAACACTGTATCTTCTTTTTGAAAAATAAAGCGAAATTGAAACATGCTGTCTTGAGTGAATGAATGAGGCCTAGAAGTCAAGCAGTCAAGTAGTTGAGTCCAGGAGGAAACAGCAGAGAGTAGAATAAACAATAATACAAAAACACAGCAACTGATTTAGATTAAAACACACACACACACACAAACACACATCCCAGTTCAAAGATTCAGGGACAACAAGCGGTTAAAATCTGGACACCCATCTATTTTACAATTTAGAGCACCTGCAAAAATAATTGCATTTGAGTCATAGGAAGAGATAAAGTGCCCTGAACACTCTTTCATTGAATCTGAGCTATTTATAAAATTGGTTGTATTTGGAAACATTAGAATCTTGGCTCCATTAATGCCATTGGATTTTCTGTTTTATTCACTATTGTACAATGATGTTTACTAGCATATAATGTGAACTCGTGTGCTCACTCGTGTTCAACTCTTTGCAACCCCATGTATGAAAGCCTGCCAAGCTCCTCTGTCCAAGGCATTTCCCAGGGAAGAATGCTGGAGGCAAGAATGGCAAGAATGGGTTGCCATTTTCTACTCTAGGGGGTCTTCCCAACTCCAGGAATCGAACCTGCATCTCTTGGGTCTCCTGTATTGGCAGGCAGTTTTTTACCACTGTACCAGGTGGGAAACCCTATATAGAAGACAACCCAAACACCTGCATAGACTGTGCAATCAGTGAATATTTATTGAATGAACACAAATTACTGAACAAGGTAACAAGACCAAGTTACTTTATAAGCTGGAAGTAGCTAAGTAATACTCCACTGTGTATATGTACCACAGCTTTCTTATCCATTCATCTGCTGATGGACATCTAGGTTGTTTCCATGTCCTGGCTATTATAAACAGTGCTGCGATGAACATTGGGGTACATGTGTCTCTTTCTATTCTGGTTTCCTCAGTGTGTATGCCCAACAGTGGGATTGCTGGGTCATAAGGCAGTTCTATTTGCAATTTTTTAAGGAATCGCCACACTGTTCTCCATCGTGGCTATACTAGTTTGCATTCCCACCAGCAGTGTAAGAGAGTTCCCTTTTCTCCACACCCTCTCCAGCATTTATTGCTTGCAGACTTTTGGATCGCAGCCATTCTGACTGGTGTGAANCCACACTGTTCTCCATCGTGGCTATACTAGTTTGCATTCCCACCAGCAGTGTAAGAGAGTTCCCTTTTCTCCACACCCTCTCCAGCATTTATTGCTTGCAGACTTTAGGATCGCAGCCATTCTGACTGGTGTGAAATGTGTAGAGCAGACTTTTGGACTCTGAGGGAGAGGGAGAGGGTGGGAGCATTTGGGAGAATGGCATTGAAACATGTATACTATCATGTAAGAAACAAATCGCCAGTCTATGTTCGATGCAGGATGCAGGATGCTTGGGGCTAGTGCACAGGGATGATCCGGAGGGATGATGTGGGGTGGGAGGTGGGAGGGGGGTTCATGTTTGGGAGCTCATGAATACCCGTGGCAGATTCATGTCAGTGTATGCCAAAACCAATACAGTATTGTAAAGTAAAATAAATTAAAAATTTTTTAAAATTTGTTAAAAAAGAAGAAGCTGGAAATATTCATACTCTCATGAGGGTGAAATAAAATCCAGTATTTAGTATGGCATAAATAAGATGATACTTTGTCAAGATTGACATGCTTTAACAATATATTGATTGATTAATGGCCTACAATATATCTATCTGCTATAATTTGGAAGTATAATAGTTCAAATGTGTCAAGCAAAAGGAAAAAAGTAACTAGTAAGAGTGAGCCTGTTCTTTTCCCCTCTTGCTTCTTTGAGGTCCTAATGCATTACCTGCTTTGGCTTTGTTTCCTTCCATTATAAATAAAATGGTTTCCTTGGCTGCAAGCTAACATCTGATTAATTCTTGCCTTTGAATAGCAATGATAGTATTGACTTCAGCCTAGGATAATGACTTTCCTTATGGTTTTTTCCTTCAATTTTCTTTATTAAGTTAAAAAAGAGGCCATCGTTTTAGAATTAAAAAGCAGCAAGATATTAAACACAAAAGATATTGCAAATCGTTCACAGAATAGCAAGCTGAACAGTATTTCTTAGAAATAACACGACAGAAAGTCAGGGTTTTATTCAAGAACTCTAGACTAAAATAGGTTAGAATAGACTTTTTTTAATTTTTTACTGAATGACAAATGTCACATTTTAAAATTATGAACAGTTTATACAGTGAATCCTATATGATAACGTGTTAGTGCTATATGTCTATTTTTATAGCCAATTTCTATTTCTCTATAGAGAGACAATCTAATAGATTTAGAGTATTCTTATGGGCTGGAAATGGAGAGAAGGAAATACCATATATTGAATACCTTAAGACTTTCTGTCACGGTCCATGAGTGTGTGTGTGTGTGTTTCTCAGTTGTGTCTGACTCAGTCTGACCTCATGGACTGTAGCTGGCTAGCCTCCTCTGTCCATGGAATTCTCCAGGAAAAAATACTGAAGTAAGTTGCTATTCCCTTTTCCAGGGGATCTTCCCAACTCAGAGACTGAACCCTGGTCTCCCGCATTGCAGGCAGGTTCTTTACTATATGCGCCACCAGGGAAGTAACGGTTTTAGAAAGGAATGCATTTCATTAACGCTTTCCTGTATGAAGTCACGTAACTGATGATACCTGTATGCACACACAGAACGAATAGTCCAGATACATAACTGAGAACTCAGAACTAAAACTTTTCATGCAAAGGCTGGGCCAGGTGTTGGCATTGTTTGCTGCATTTGGGAATGGTCAACCCACCTCATGGTTGAGTCAGTTTCTAATGGTCACGTATCATATTGTTCTCTCACTGGGGGCATTACCAGCTGTCATGTGAATAATTTCTGTGGGCAAGAAAGTTATTCTTGAAAGTTAATATTGGCTTTAAGAAAGAGAAATTGCCAAGGAACTTAATTTAGATTCAATGGAGCACTCTAAAACATTCATTGTTCCTTGCAAGCCCCAAGTTATTGGCTCTTTGGCACATCCAGTTCTATATTGTCTTTCATTTTTTAGTCCCCTTATGGAAAAATCATTGTCTTTCCTACAGTCAGCTCTTAATCTTGCTCCTAATTTCCAAGTCTAGAGTCATTCATTTACCCTAAAACATGATTAATACCAATATTCAAGACTAAGAATGACAAACACAAGAATCTTCTCTCGTATTAGAAGATGAGAAATGACTCGTGTCTTTCAGCAGGACTACAGTCATGTTAGAATATTGGTAGGTGTTGCAGTCCCAGTTGTGCACGTTGTCAACCCATGTCTTAGGCTTTCCTTGTTCAAAATCTGAGGATACTGAGAATATTGCCATAACTTTTTCCAATTACTGAAGTCTTATCTTTACCCTCAGAAAAATGAGTTGTGAGTTGGCTCCAGTTACTATTACTCTATTCCCAACTATATTTTGCTGGGCATAAATTTCAAATTATGTGCGATTAGTGTGTGTGTGTGTGTATAGGTTCAATCACTCTGCCATGCCCAACTCTTTGCTATACTTGATATTTTAATTTTTATTCAATCTATACACACATCCATACACACATACAGAGCTTTATTCTTATGGTTTTCATTGGCCTTTTTATTTACTTTTGTTTGATTTCAGTCATTTTACTCAATGTTTTCTTGACAAAAGCCCAGTTCACACTGTTTGTTGGTTCACAAATTCTAAGATAAAGCAGTTGTGGCCAAATGCAGGGATTTAACTGTTTTATCATTGATCACCTCTTTATCTCACAATTCTGCTTTGACTGTGTTGTCAGACTTTATGGATTGGCTCTCTCCATGTGGCAGGTCCCAGTCCTTCAAAGCTTATATATTCCTTGTAGTGAAGGCAGGACTATATCTCTTTCCTGATGACTGCTGACTGCTGGTAAATTATTAATTAACTATAGAATCTTTTGCCATCTTAAGAGGCTAAAACATTTTTTAAATCATCTAATCCTGGTTCCTTTTTGCTTACCAAGTCTTCCTTCAAATTATCTTTCTTGTTACATTTTACTATAAGCAGCAAGAGAAACCGTCAGTACTTTCAACACTTTGCTTAGATATCTCCTTATTGAAATAACCAAGCTCATTATGTATATATTTTGTTCACATAACTACAAGTGAATTTTATTAAGCTTTTTGTTGTAACATAACATGAGTTCTGCCATCATAAATTTCTAATAACATGTTCCTCACTTTCTTTGAGAGCGTCCCAGGGGGCTCAGTGGTACAGAATCCACCTGCAATGCAGGAGACATGGGTTGCCTTCCTAGGTTGGAAAGATCCCTGGAGAAGGAAATGGCAACCCACTCAAGTATTCTTGCCTGGGACATCCCATGGACAGAAAAGCCTTGCAGGGGTGTTTCAAGAGAGTCGGACACAACTTATTGACTAAACAGCAGGACTTTCCTTGACTGAAAGTGCCCTCAAAGTTCAGAGTTCTAAGTGTTCAAGAAAGTTTAGGGGGGTTTTCTTGACCATAGTCCTCAAAGTCCTTTCAGTCTTGGGACTTCCCTGGCAGTGCACTGGTCAAGACTCTGCCCTTCTGATGCAGGGGACATGGTTTTAATCTCTGGTCAGGGAACTAAGATCCCACATACTGTTGATTGCAGCCAAAAAACTAATCCTTTCAGTCTTCCTTCTGACTGAATCAAAGCCACTGCAACAGTTTTAGACATTGTTAAAGCAGTAACCACTTTTATGGGTTGAACCATATCTCCCCAAAAGGCAGTCACTCTACCCTCCCCCCAGCACCTGTGAACATAACCTTATTTGGGAACAAAGTCTTGGCAAATAATCAAGTTAAGCTTGAACTCTTAACTTTCTGAACTATGAGATGATAAACTTCTTTTGTTTAAGCCATTCAGTTTGTTGTATCTTGTTTCTACAGACCCAGCTAATACACCAGGCCCTAGATATTAAAATTGGATTAGTTATCTATTACTGTGTAACATTACTATCTCAAATTCAGCTGCTTAAATCAACACACATCCATTACCTCATACTTTCTGTGAAGTAGGTGTCCTGACATAGCTTAGCAGATCCTCTGCAAGTCTCTCATCAAGGTATAAGCACGGGCTGAGCTCTCATCAGAAGCTCACAGGAGAGGGCTCTGATTCCTAGTTCCTGTGATTATGGGCAGAAGTCAGTTCCTGTCATATTGTAAGTATAAGAGTCTCAGTTTCATGATAGGTGTCAGCCAGAGACCGCCATAGGTTCTATACTCTATTACTGTCTCCCAGTGGCTGCTCAGAACATGACAATAAGTTTCTTCAAAGCCAACAAGGGGAGTCAGCTAACCAGATGGATATTACAGTCTTATTTTGAATGATAGTGTGCATTGTTAATAATGTTCATCTAGTCACCTTTGTCATATTCCATTGATTAGAACCAAGTCATAGGCCTCACCCACATCCAAGATGAGATTACATAGGGTGTGAAATATAAAACACAATGGTAAAGGGTGGATTTTTATTATCAAAGGGTTTAAGTCTGGTTAAATAAGTCCTGGAGGTCTTCTGCACAGCATGGTTCTTATAGTTAATACTGCTGTATACTTACATTTTTTTCTAAGTGGATAGATCTTATGTTGAGTACAACTTTTCACACAAATAGTAATAATAATGTGTGCTTGCTTGCTTAGTCATTTCAGTTGTGGCAGGCTCTTTGAGGCCCTGTAGACTGTAGCACATCAGGCTCCTCTGCTCATGGAATTTTCCAGGCAAAATTACTGGAATGGGTTGCCACTTCCTACTCCAGGGAATCTTCCAAACCCAGGGATCAAACCCACATCTCCTGTGTCTCCTAAATTGCAAGTGGATTCTTTACCACTGAGTCACTGGGGAAGCTCAATGACAATAATAATAATGCTAATACGATCAAAAAATGGGCCAAAGAACTCAATAGACATTTCTCCAAAGAAGACATACGGATGGCTAACAAACACATGAAAAGATGCTCAACATCACTCATCATCAGAGAAATGCAAATCAAAACCACAATGAGGTACCATTTCACACCAGTCAGAATGGCTGCGATCCAAAAGTCTGCAAGCAATAAATGCTGGAGGGGGTGTGGAGAAAGGGGAACCCTCTTACACTGTTGGTGGGAATGTAAACTAGTACAGCCACTGTGGAAAACAGTGTGGAGATTCCTTAAA
>SJYV01047052.1:527655-549046 GCA_006410875.1 Neotragus pygmaeus
TATTTATCTCCAAATCCATCAAATTGTGTACATTAAATAGGTATAGCTTTTTGTATGCAAATTATGCCTTTAAAAAAAATGTTTGTGACATATTTTTTTAATACAGTTTTAAAATAGTTGTCCTCAAATAACATATTGCAAAACAGTTGTCCTGAAAGAATATATGTGTATGTATTTGTATGTGTGTGTGTGTAGAGAAATATATCATGTATTCTGTTATTATTATTTCTCAAAACTACAATAAAAATGCATGGTGACAAAAGCATTCAACTTGAGATGATCTGTCCTTTAGAGAAATAGCCCTGTACTGAGTTATTATTTCATCAACCATACTACCATTTACTTAGGCAATGAGGAACAGTGAAAATTGCCAGAGTTTGTTGACTTGTCCAAGCAGTAAATGCTACAGTCAGTATTTTATATACTAGTGCTCTTAAACATGTCAAAATGAATTTTGTCCAAAGCCTGTGCGTAAGACCAGGATAAACTAAATACATATAACTGTCATGAGGACTATCTTCAATCACTTTCTCTCCTTCTTCTAAAAGTATTATTTCACTAAAATATCACATGATCTTTCTTGTAATTTTTTGAATCTTTATATATAATGTCCTGTATTATAAGTATTTCTTTGCTTTTTTCTTAGTGTAAATCCTGTGTAGGTATAGGGATGATGAGAAAAGACATGCCAGGTAGCTTTCTGAAGGTACATTTTTCCCAGCAGGCCCAATGGCCACCCTAAGGGATACATCTATTTTTCCATTTCCTTATCTTGAGTGAATGAATTGCAAGGAATTCAGTGGTTGTCCTTAGTCCCAACATTCTAACCAGAACAGAGATTTTAGTGAGATGCATAAATTAGCTGATTTGAAAGACTTCCTTAGATGCCATTACTTTATGTTTCTATCCAATCTATCTAGCTGCTTCTTTGATTAATCCTCATAAATGTAATATCTCTTACATTGATTGAGAACAGCATACATGTGAGGTCATACCATTTTTTCTTATACATCAGGCTGCCAGCTATTATGGATATAACTTCTAATATTTCAGATTATGCTTGGGAGCACCACTGTGAGCTGAAATTAACTTTTAAAGACTGTGCAAGGAAATAAAACACTTTGAGAGCATGAAAATTTTAGTCTGGGTCATGTTCCTTTCTGCCTGAACTAATGTTTATATAATATAAATACTTTAATATAAAAACTTTAACTTAATTTCCTTAGCACATTGCTAACCTTTCCACAACAACATTTTTCAGCCCAATTATAAACTGAAGAGTCACAGACCAAGACAGCACATTTAACTCAAGTGCCTAGAAAAGCACTTCAAGCCAAAACATGATGGCTTGGCTAAGTCATGGGCTGTAGTGAGGAAGAGTTGGGCAAAAGGGCAAACACTTGCAGAAATGGCCAATAGGATGAGCCTACAGGTCAACAGGACTAGAGACCAAAACAATTCATGAATCATACGGGCTGAACCAGAGGCCAAACTGTAACCTCTCTTGGCTGTGAGTTAGGATTCGCATACAGATCTGTCCAGTTCCAACACTCTGGTACCCTTTATATATCACCGCTCTACTTTATAGAGATAGTGGATGGCAAGCGCAAGCATACCTTCAAACAGTCTTCCTTTTAAAAAAAATCTTCTTATTCCAAATGATACTGAAATAAAAACACTAACTCTGAACTCTGGGAAGGAAATAGTTAAAAGCATGTTTCAACAGTAAGAAATACATTGTACGTTAATTTAAATGACTGATACAAGTCTCTGAAGTTTGATAAATAGATAGAGCCTTTTGGAAAAGACTCTGATGCTGGGAAACATGGAGGACAGGAGGAGAAGGGGACAACAGATGATGAGATGGTTGGTTGACATCACTGAATCAATGGACATAAGTTTGAGTAAACTGTGGGAGATAGTGAGGGATGGGGAAGCCTGGCGTGCTGCAGTTCACGGTGGTCACAAAGAGTGGAATATTACTTAGTGACTGAACAATGACAGAGCCTTTTCAAACTTCTAAGCAATAGAAACTAAATTTCACAGTGGGTAATAGTTAGCCCTGTCTTTTTTTTCCTTTTGGCTGCACTGGGTCTTCGTTGCTGCCTGAGGCTTTCTCTAGTTGCTATGCACAGGCGTTTCATTGTGGTGGCTTCTCTTGTTGCAGGGCTCAGGCTCTAGGGCATGTGGGCTTCAGGAGCTGTAGCATGTGGGTTCAGGAGCTGTAGTGTATGGACTTAGTTGCTCTAAGGCATGTGGAGTCTTCCTGGACCAGGGTTTGAACCCCGGTCCCCTGCATTGACAGGCAGATTCTTAACCACTAGACCACCAGGGATCTCAGGTAGACTGGGGTAGTCATTTTTTAATACATGAAGTAGAGCAAATGACACTACAACTGATTACCTCCTAGAATATTTTAAAAGTAAAAAAAAAAAAAAACAAGTTGCATGGCTTTGTTATCTGCAAAGAAATAAGAAGCTCAAGAACTATAATTAGTGATTTGACTTAAATTAGTTACTAGATACATTTACGTTGTTGTACTAACAAGGCAGTGTGATTTTTATTTCTATAAATAAGCCTACTGATGTTATAAATCAATTCCATAACTCAGCTAAATAAAATGAACTAAAACCTAGAGTTAATTTCCATTGGCCCTAATGTTAATGACCTTTAGGGTCATTAAACATTATTCTCTAAACCCAAAGTGTTCTCTTCATTGAAACATAGAAAGCTGACAGAAGGTTATCTCCCTCATAGTGTTACAGAGTTATAAAAGTTGTTTGAAATGATAAGAAAGCAATACATATTAAGAACCCACTCTGTGTTCAGTGTTTTGCTAAGTACTAACAAGAGTAAAGAAGATCAGCCCTGGGNAGCTGACAGAAGGTTATCTCCCTCATAGTGTTACAGAGTTATAAAAGTTGTTTGAAATGATAAGAAAGCAATACATATTAAGAACCCACTCTGTGTTCAGTGTTTTGCTAAGTACTAACAAGAGTAAAGAAGATCAGCCCTGGGTGTTCTTTGGAAGTAATGATGCTAAAGCTGAAACTCCAGTACTTTGGCCACCTCGTGCGAAGAGTTGACTCATTGGAAAAGACTCTGAGGCTGGGAGGGATTGGGGGCAGGAGGAGAAGGGGATGACAGAGGATGAGATGGCTGGATGGCATCACCAACTCGATGGATGTGAGTATGAGTGAACTCCGGGAGTTGGTGATGGATAGGGAGGCCTGGCGTGCTGCAATTCATGGGGTTGCAAAGAATCGGACACGACTGAGTGACTGAACTGAACTGAACTGAACAAGAGTAAAGAGTAACCTCCATATTCTGGAACTTATGTGCTGTCTGAATCAACAACATCTGAACAATTCAGGAAATTTTAATACTAACCTTATTAATTCTTAACAATGTGGATTCAATGAATGTTAGAACCATATGTGCATCAAAGGTAAGAGATATCTTTAGACAGACAATATATATTAACAAGATCTCACATATGACTAGGATTTCAACTAGGTGAAAAGAAGGAATGAGAAATTTTCAGGCAAGAGAACTAATAGGTAAAAATAACAAAAAATCATGAAATCATAAATTGGTGGTAAAAGGGCCCCCACACATGGCAGCCAGCCAAGTGGCAACAGCACTCTTTCCTTCCCCTTTGGGGGAGCCGGCTGTTATACTGATGAAGTTTTCATGCTGTAACAGCAGGGATACAAAGAATCGAGTAGTGGACTTCCCTGGTGGTCCAGTGGTGGAGAATCTGCTTTCCAATGCAGGGAACACCAATTCCATCCCTGATCCAGGAACTAAGATTCCATATGTAGCCGGGCAACTAAGCCCACACACCACAACTAGAGAGAAGCCAGCACACCATAGCTCAAGAAGACCACACACAGCAGCTAGAGAAGGCCACACACTGCAACAAAGAGCCCAGGCACTGAAGCTGAGACCCGATGTGGCCAAATAAATGGTCAATAGAAGGCCTGATTGGGTGCAAGATGTGTTCTGCCTGCGCCCATTCGTTACAATGCCCGTCTCTTTCTGATTCTACATTGTAACTCTCCTAAAGGATGAAAAAAAAAAAACCCTAATCATAGTGACTAAAAAAATCTGTGTCTATTTGGAAAAACAGTGGCATTAATTTAAAAGATAGTTTATATCTTTTTATCCCTTTTGAGGGCAAAAAACACAACGCACGCTGTATCTTTCTGATGTGTTATTTAGCATTTAGTACTAAAAAAAAAAAGGAGAAAAATCAGTATGCTTTTTAAAAAATTGAAGTGTAGCTGATATACAATATTATATGTTACAAGTGTGCAGTATAGTGATTCATGAATTTTAAAGGTTAGACTCCATTTATAGTTATTATAAAATATTGGCTATATTCCCTGGGTGGTGCAATATATCCTCATAGCAGCTATGATATTATTTTGGTCAGTTTCTGACACTTAGCATGGATAATTAATTTTGATAAAAGGTCACGTTCTTCTATAGTGAATCTTAAGGATAAAAGGGAGAAACAGAAAATCAAGGGATGACAGGATTGGTGAATGTTGTGGGCTACCATGCTCCTGCTGCTTCCTGAAGATATGCCAGAAGGTACATAGTGGGGTTTGCAGAGTTACAGTCTCAGAAATCATTCATTCCAGAATATCATATACTTAGGGTTTCCCAGGGGGTGCTAGTGGTAAAGAACCTACCTGCTAATGCAGCAGACTTAGGAGACACAGGTTTGACCCCTGGGTTACGAAGATTCCCTGGAGGAGGGTATGGCAACCCACTCCAGTATTCTTGCCTGGAGAATCCCATGGACAGAGGAGCCTGGTGGGCTACAGTCCAGGGGTCGCAAAGAGTCAGACACAACTGAAGCCCCACACACATGCACACACACCATATACTTACATAACAGAACAAATGAATTGTAAAATATTAACATGAAAATATGAAAGGGTGCTGTATTGGAGATCCAAAATAACGGAAAGTAATACAACAGCTTTTGGGTAAAAGATAAACTAATTGCATGAAATAATTGTCACTATCATCATCCACCTTCCTCTACGTAGACAAATTCTGAAGTTCTGAAGTTCTTTGCATGATCAAATTCAGTTCAGTTCAGTCGCTCACTCGTGTACGACTATTTGCGACCCCATGAATCGCAGCACGCCAGGCCTCCCTGTTCATCACCATCTCCTGGAGTTCACTCTATTTAGGCACACTTAAAAATATATATGTTAGAAATAAGTAGCAAGATGTATAGGTAACTGCATCCCTAGTTACCTATACATCTTTTGGTAAGGTTGTTTTGCTTTACTAAAGTTGTTTTGCTTTCCCAGAGGTAAAGCATGCATTGTGGGAGAGTGTATTAGCAGCCTGTCCTCTTTCCAGCAGAGGCTGGACCCCCCTACAAAGTACAGAGTTATAGGGAATCAGAAAGCCTCATGAAGTGTGGCTAATAGCTAAGAAATGAGTATTGGGAGAGTTCTGATTATTTTCATTTCAGGAGTATAAAACATACAGAATCAATTATACAGGTCAGTTCCTCTGTGATCTTATTGATTATAAATTGAAGTTAGTTACTATAATAAGAAAAAAATGATAATTGACACTCCTGTTAATAAATATAACCTTCGTAAAGGCAGGCACACACTTAGGTCCAGTTATGATGGCTTGTCATTTTTTCTTAATTGAAATATAACTGCTTTTCAATGATGTACAAAGTGAGTCAGTTATAAGTTTACATATATTCCCTCCCTTTTAAACCTCCCACCCACTCCCGCCACCCCACCCCTCTAGACTATCACAAAGCACCGAGCTGAGCTCCCTGTGCTGAACAGCAGCTTCCTGCTAGCTCTCTGTTTTACACATGGTAGTGTATATATGTCAGTCCTACTCTCCCAATTCTGCCTTGTCTTTTTGAGCAGTACTTCTCAAAGTTATGGTTTTTCCAGTAGTCATGTATGGATGTGAGAGTTGGACTATAAAGAAATCTGAGCACTGAACTGAACTCTCAAAGTTAAATGCCAGTCACCTGGGGATCTTCAAAGAAGTTGAGATTCTGCTTCTCTAAAGTTCCCAGGTGATACCTAAGTGGCTGATCCTCCAATCATACTTTGTATAGTAAGTGTGTAGTGGCCCGGTCATGTCCAACTCTTTGCAGCCCCATGAACTGTAACCCACAGGGCTCCTCTGTCCATGGGATTCTCCAGGCAAAAATATTTAGTGGGTTGCCATTTCTTACTCCAGGGGATCTTCTTGACCCAGGGATCGAACCCAGGTCTTCTGCATCTCCTGCCTTGACAGGTGGATCTTTACCCCTATGCCACCTAGGGAAGCCCTTTTGTATAGTAAGGAAAGTACACAAATCTGTGTTTTATTCAATGACAAGTGAACTGAAAACAATATAATAAGTAAAAGTCCACATTATTCACAAGAGCCAAGATAAGGAAACAACCCAAGCACTCAACAGATGAATGAATAAAGAAAATGTGGGTATGTATATTCAACACAGTTTTTTGTTTGTTTCTGGAACAGCAGAGTTTCTCTAACAAAGGAAGTTCAGGAAAGACAGGTAAGAAGTAGGTCATTTTAAGGATTAAAGATTATAGAATCTCAGATGGATCTGAAGAGTCTTTATAAATTAAGCTCTATAACAGTATCTGGGTCATAGTCCAAGTCCAATAAATGTTAGCTGGAGTGGTGATGGTGATGATGATGGTGGTGGTGATGATAGTGGTAATGATGATGTTCATACAGGATATGATTCAGTCTTAAGAAAGACAGAAATCCTATCATTTTCTACAAATGGATGAACCTGTAGGACTGACATTGGGCTAAGTCACTTCAATCATGTCCAACTCTTTGTGACCCCATGGACTGTAACCTGCCAGCTTCCTCTGTCCATAGGATTCTCCAGGCAAGAATACTGGAGTGGGTTAGCCATGCCTTCCTCCAGGGAAATCTTCCCAACCCAGGAATCGAACCAGTATCTCTTATATCTCCTGCACTGGCAGGATGGTTCTTTACCTGGGAAGTCCATGCTCATTGAAATAAGCTAGGCATAGAACAAATACTGTGTGATTTCACTTATGGGAAGAATCTAAAATAGTCAAATTCACAGAAGCAGAGATGTGAATGTTGGTTGCTGGTGGCTGTGGGGGAGGGGGAAAGGAGAGTGGTTGTTCAGTGGCTATAAAATTTCAGTTATGCAAGAGGAGTGAGTTTTAGAAATCCACTGTACAGCATAATGCCTTTAGGCAGCCATACAATATCTCGCTCTTCAAAATTTGTTGAATGGGTAGATGTCATGTTAAATGTTTCTATCAAAAATGAAAATTCATTTGTATCTCTCTTCTAGATTCCACATGTAAGCGATACCATATGATATTTGTCTATCTCTGAATTATTTCACTTAGTATGTTACAATCCACCCATGTTGCTACAGATAGCACTATTTCATTTTTTTATGGCTGAGTAATAACCCCATTGTATACCTATACCATATCTTCTTTCTCCATTCATCTGTTGATGGACATTTAAGTTGCTTCCATGTCTCATTTTTGCAGAACAGAAAGAGACTCACAGGCACAGAAAATA
This sequence comes from Neotragus pygmaeus, assembly GCA_006410875.1. Taxonomy (NCBI): domain Eukaryota; kingdom Metazoa; phylum Chordata; class Mammalia; order Artiodactyla; family Bovidae; genus Neotragus; species Neotragus pygmaeus. Next base: position 535,249 of record SJYV01047052.1, read on the forward strand.
CACTGATACTTACCAAAGGAGAATGTGGGAGAGGGATAAATTAGGAGTTTAGGATTAACATACACACAACTGCTTTAGTTCTTTAAAGGTTACTAAAGAGCCTCTTGATGAAAGTGAAAGAAGAGAGTGAAGAAGTAAGCTTAGAACTCAACATTCAGAAAGTGAAGATTATGGCATCTGATCCCATCACTTCATGGCAAATAGATAGGGAAACAGTGGAAACAGTGATTGATTTTATTTTGGGGGCTCCAAAATCACTGTAGATGGTGACTGCAGCCATGAAATTAAAAGACGCTTGCTCCTTGGAAGAAAAGCTATGATCAGCCTAGACAGCATATTAAAAAGCAGAGTGCAGACAAAGGTCCATCTAGTCAGAGCTACGGTTTTTCCAGTAGTCATGTATGGGTGTGAGAGTTGGACCATAAAGAAAGCTGAGCACTGAAGAACTGATGCTTTTGAACTATGGTGTTGGAGAAGACTCTTGAAAGTCCCTTGGACTGCAAGAAAATCAGACTAGTCAATTGTAAAGCAAATCAGTCCTGAATATTCACTGGAAAGACTTATGCTGAAGCTGAAAACTCCAATACTAGGGTTACCTGATACAAAGAACTGACTCTGGAAAAGACCCTGATGCTGAGAAAGATTGAAGGCAGGAGGAGACGGGAACAACAGAGGATGAGATGGTAGGATGGCACCACCGACTCTGTGGACCTGAGTTTGAGCGGGAGTTGGTGATAGGGAAGCCTGGCATTCTGCAGTCCATGGGGTCACAAAGAGTCAGACACAACTGAGCAACTGAACTGAACTGAATGCCTTGGTGAAAAAAAAAGAGGATAAAATAACTAACAAAACAATAAAACTTTCAAACCAGAAGAAACTAGAAAACCTGTTTTGTATTTACATATCTGCATGGGGCTTCTCTAGTGGCTCAGTGGTAAAGAATCCATCAGCCAATGCAGAGGATGCCGGTTCGATCCTCGGGTCAGGAAGATCCCCTGGAGTAGGAAATCGCAACCCATTCCAGTATTGCCTGGGAAATTCCATGGACAGAGGAGCCTGGCAAACTGCAGTCCATTGGGTCACAAAAAAGTCAGACATGACTTGGGACTAAAAAATTCAGCAACCACAACATTTTTCTGGACAGTATCAGAATGTCTTCTTAAACTGTTTAAAATGCTTGGATTATATTGAGTCTAAATAATCACGATAAAATTATTCAAGTCCGTAAAATCAAAGGAAGGATCTTTATTCTTGAAGCCTATCTATTTCTGCCTGGAGATTTCTTTAAGTTGTGTTAAGTTCCAATAAAGTACTTATTTTAAAACGTTATGGATTTAGAATTCTTCGTCAGCTCTAAATGTCATGGATTATTGATCGATCAGTCATAGCAAAGGGAAATATGTAAAACTAAATATATCACAGACAAAAAAAGGGCAGGGGGAAGGATGTGGTCTTGTCACAAAAGCCTGGATTTACTTCCAAAGGAATACAACCTCAAAGGAAATTATTACAAATTACTGTGGAATAGTGAAGCATTAGAGCATCTTTCCATTAAATAAGTGTATAGCTGAAAGGTCAGATATATTTAAAATAAAGTTCACTACTAAATAAATTAAATCCTTTATTTTGAGATATAATGCCAATTATAAACCTGTTTTTCAGAACTTATCCTTTTTTCTCCCTGAAAAGTTGTATGAGTTTTTAACACCACTAATTATCTTCAGATTCAAGAAAAAAAAAATAGGCCTCCAAAACGTATGTATCCAGTTTTTATCTATTTATAAAAATCTCACATTTACAGCTAAAGAAAGAATATTATTTTAATGAACCAAAATAAAACATATTCTCGATGATTGAGCCCATTTCCAATGTGTAGCACATAAATCTACATAAACCATAGAGTTTAACCTTGCAAAGCAAAAGAAACATCAAGCTGTCAAACACATTTCTACCTGGTTTAATATATTTAAATTAGCAAAAAAATATTGCCTTTGTTTCCAGAAAAACTATTGAATGAAGAAACTTCTAGGCTTTAAGATTATTAAAAAGATTGTCCAATATGTGACTGCTATGAGTCCACAAAAATTCAATTTTTATTTGCTAAGTTAAGACTTCCAGCAAATTGTTGGCCATGTGATGGTGGATACTCATCTCACAATAATCCTGCCCAAATAGTCATGTTTGATTACTCCTTGTTCTGTTCAGAGAAAGAAAAGTCCAATAAACTCTGCCTACTACTTTTCAAACTAGACAGAAGTCACTGTAAACGTATAAGAATAAGACAGAAGGGGCACCAGCATAAGCACACCTTTTTTCCTAAATGTTAGATTCTGAAAGAAGTGCAATAAATGAACGTGAAGACAATGTCAAAAAATATAAAATTGTGAGATGCTATAGACTAGGAACTTATTACGAAGACCCTCCATTATTTTACTTCATATGAAAAGACACACAATAAATAGTTTTCAATTAATATGAAAGATAAAAAACAGTTCATTCCAAACCATACTTCCCCTATACAGGGAGCTCTCAGATTGATAGCACATTAACAACTGTACAAAAATGAGCCCTGTGTACAAGGCATCATAACAAATAATTGGCTCATTAAAAATGTCTCTTCTGCTCAGTAACCATTTCAGTTATGATATGAGCTTAGCTGCTGTAAATGAGACACAAAATGATAATGTCTTTTAAAAGATAAAAGTTTATTTCTCTCACGCATAAAATCTGAGCTGATGAGGTGGTTACTCTGTTCCATGGGATCATGTGAGGCTAAGGGTCCTTCCATCTTACTGTTCTAATTTCCACGGTTTTGCCATTGCCCATACAGTCCAGGAAGGCAGTTCCACATTCCAGTCATCAAAAAAAGAAAAAGAGAAGAAGGCATCCTTTCATTATTTAAAAAAAAAAAAATACTAAAAAATTGAACCAATCATGTCTGCTTTCTTTCCGTTGACCAGAATGTTTGTCACATGACTACATTCAATGATAAGGAAAGCTGGAAAATTTAACCATTAACGGGGCAGCACATACCAAATTTCTGAATTCTGTCCTTCTTCACACCAGGCATTTTTGTGACATTTATTGAGGGCATCTTCCAATCTCAGTGATCAAAAATATCTCCTACCTTGCTGAAGTCTGAAATTCTAGCTTAAAGATCCACTCACTTTTATTAGAATGTAAACAGAATTTTTAAGCACTATGGGAGGAGACTTCAAAGTAAAACATTTATTCCAGCAAGCATATTATAGCATTTATTCATGCTAGTCCACTCCAGTGTTCTTGCCTGGAGAATCCCAGGGACGGGGGAGCCTGATGGGCTGCTATCTATGGGGTCACACAGAGTTGGACACAACTGAAATAACTTAGCATCAGCAGCAACAGTGCTTTAAGATGCCCGTATAATAGTAGCATGCTTCTCTAAAGTTAAAATGCTGAGTAGAAATTCACTGATGTTTGGGGGAATAACAGATATATGATCTCCCATCCACTGACTTTCCAAGTGGCTCAGTGGTAGAGAATCTGCCTGCCAATGCAAGAGACGCAGAGAACATGGGTTCCATTCTTGGGTCGGGAAGATCCCCTGGAGAAGGAAATGGCAACCCACTCAAGTATTCTTGCCTGGGAAATCCTATGAGCAGAGGAGCCTGGTGGGTTACAATCCATGGGGTTGCAGAAGAGTGGGACATGAGTGCAATTGAGCACGCAGCACACATATTTCCACCTGCTAAAGTCCCTAAAAATCTCAGCTCAGAACATGAACAACAGAAATGTAAAAACTGTTGAAATAAACCACTTTACTAGGAGACTCACAGATAATTACAAAAGGACTAACATTTGTTAAATATGAGAATATTTGAGGTGAGCAAACCTATTCATATTAACTTATTAATTACAAAAGTTATTTTACTTATAAACAATATAAATATAAGGATCTTTCTTATATTTCTATATTTAGTAAGCTCATTTCTTAGTTCATTTTTTATTAAAAAAAATACATACATGGGATAAAAGAGACAGAGTAATTTTACACTCTTTTGTTTGTTAAGCAAAATGAGCAACCCATCAGAAAATAGGGGTTTTTCCAGTGAGAGAAATTTAGGGTCATTATTTTTAGAGGATTTATAACTATCTCCTGATATGTTTTCCTGGATGAATGTTTAAGGCCAGAGTGATAAAAAGATAATATTGTTAGACACTAAATATTCTGGCAGTACTAAATCCGTTACTACATTTCATGTCATTATTAAGTCAAAAAACATACAGGATGTAATTTTGTTTGGGATATCTTCTAGCTAGACAGTAAAATTAGAACTCTGAAATCAACTAAAAAGTCATCTTGAGGTGTTGGTTTATAGCTTGATGGATGTTTCAGCATAAAATATTTGCATATTCAAGTTATTTTTTTTGATGATTATATATGCAATCTGAATACTTAAGAATTTTCTTATTTTTATTTGGTCCTAACTTTTAAAACAGTTTCTGAAATTAAGCACTTTCAGTAAAATATGGTATTTTCCTGTATATTTTATACTCTTCAGGTACTTCTTGGTTTTCTAGAACATTCCTTACAGTTAGATTCTCATAGATATTTCAATACTTAATGACACAAACTTTTTAACTTACTTGATTATAATCCTAGTTTGTCTTAAACTTATAAGACATTTTTTTAAAAAAACAAATTTCTGCCATTCTTCAGATCACACATTTTTGTGATATTTATTCAGGGGTGTCTTCAGATCTCAGTGACCAAAAATACCTGACATCCTGCTGAAGTGTGTGAAATTCATAACCGAAATGGGAAGGAAATCCAAAAAAGAGGGGATATGTGTATATGTAGCTGATTCACTTTGCTATAGAAGGTGTTCGTCATGTTTGACTCTTTTGTGACCACATGGACTCTAGTACTCCAGGATCCTCTGTCCATGGGATTTCCTAGGCAAGGATATACTGGAGTGGGTAGCTATTCCCTTTTCCAGAGGTTCTTCATGACCCAGGGATGGAACTCTGGTCTCTTGCATCACAGGTAGATTCTTTTCCATCTGAGTCACTAGGGACTAACACAGAATTGTAAAGCAGCTATTTGTTGTTGTTCAGTTGCTAAGTCACGTCTGACTTTTTTCAATCTCATAGATGTCAGGCTTCCCTGTCCTTTACTATCTCCCAGAGTTTGTTCACACTCATGTCCATTGAGTCAATGATGCCATCCAACCATCTCATCCTCTGTCACCCCCCCTCCTCCTGCCCTTGAAGCAACATGCAGCTGTGCTCTAAATAATTAATTAACTTTAAAACATTTGTTTTTATTAAAGTATAAACACAAATGTTCTTCGCTCCTCTCCACCATGGCACCTTTAAGCTATTTATCAGTCATCCCCATAGAACAGGTTCTATGACATCTGGCAGGTAACAGCTGAGCTGCCATGGAAAGTTCAGTGGAAGCCAACGGTGATGATGGGGAAAGTGGGCATTTACGTCCTCACTGGTGTACCCCAATGGGAAGAAATAGCAGGAAAGGGTGTCAGTGGGTGACTGGACATTCTAAAGTTGGAATAAGAACATGTGATGTCAAGAGACAAGTTATGACAAGCAAGGTTGTCATAACAGAAAAAGCATGATAAACAGTGGTGAGCTCAGTGGTGAGACCATACCAAAGGCAAATATGGCCAATTTCATAATTTTGCCAAGAACCTGGATCTTGGGTATATTCAGAGAAATTAAGCAGTTTCAGTTCAGTCACTCAGTCATGTCCGACTCTTTGCGACCCCACGGACAGCAGCATACCAGACCTCCCTGTCCATCACCAACTCCCAGAGTTTACTCAAAACACATTTTAAGAACTGAAATATTTTAATAATGTTTTCCAACAACTAAGGCAGGTGGCGGTCGGCCAACACTCTTGAAGTGACTTGAAGTTGGCTGACTGGATGTTTAATTCAGCCCTCTCCAAAGTGCTTTCACTTTGGTGGTCTGATAAGATGTTCTGTTAAAAAGGATTTCTATAGTCAAACGGGTTTGGAAAACTCAGCATCTCATACTGCCCTCTTAAGAACCCCAGGCTTGGATTAGCATATTAAAGCCTTTGAAAAGTTTCAGAGTTGAGAAATTTTTTTCTAAAATCCAGCATTTCCAGGAGTTATTTGTCCTCGTAACCACGTTTTTAGTAACATCTCTGACTACATTGCTGGGAATGTTGAAATGATAATCCCTTTCTCTCTGTGGTAGGGTAAATTTGTTCCTAGTTACAAACTATGATAATGGAAATATGACTGATATACACTGTACCCAGTAATGAGAGCCAAAAAATTATGATTGATTACATAGCTTTGTCAAAATTATTCCTTTTAATAAAAATTGAGCACAAAAGAGTGTTAAATAGATAATTAGTAAAAATTCAAATCCTCTTTATACCTTACAAATAAATACTATGTAAATAATTATCAACCAAGCATTCCCAACAATAGGTAGATTAACTGATGTAAAAACTCAGTGTAGATCTGACCAATTTAATCACCACTGCTCCTCAGAATGACTCAAGCATTGGTAATCGTGGTGGTGATTTTAGGGGCATGGCTCCCTGCCCACCAGGAAATGGACTGACATGACCATTAGTTGACATGGAGCACAGGACCAGTTATTGAGGTCATTTTGTAATTACTAATCAAAGCCAAATTTGAACAAATAATCAAACAATGGATCCTGTATCTCATCTCTTCTAGTTTCCCCATACCAATACACAAAATTAGCCAAATAAACACAAAAATAAATGTAAAGAGGGAGAAGATGCCAATATCTGTATCTTGTGTCAGTCTCCAAGGCTGAAGTCATTTCTCCAGCACTGTCCCTGACTCTGGACTTCGCTGTTAGCGCAAGTTTCTGGTTTCAGCAGAAGCAAAGAGTTAAGACTTCTGCCTCAACATTCAGAGAAGACAATGGCACCCCACTCCGGTATTCTTGCCTGGAGAATCCCATGGACGGAGGAGCCTGGTAGGTTGCAATCCGTGGGGTCACTAAGAGTCAGGCACAACTGAGCGACTTCACTTTCACTTTTCATTTTCACGCATTGGAGAAGAAAATGGCTACCCACTCCAGTATTCTTGGCTTGGAGAATCCCAGGGAAGAGGAGCCTTTTGGGCTCACAACTGAAGCGACTTAGCAGCAACAGCCTCAACATTAAAATTGAGGGAAATTTAAAGGTTTATGTAACAACACTCATATTCTCTTAATCTCTAGCTTAGTACTGCTCTTTCCTCTGTCTGAACTTTTGAAATGATGCCTTTGGGTGACCCAGAAAATGTCTTCTAATTCCCTCGCTAACACATTTCTTTGGGTACACTGGAACGCATCTCTTAAAATGATAAGACAATGCAGTTTTGTTTTAGTAAGAAACTGGAATAGCTTGCCTTGGAAATGAATTTCTAATTTTTGTCTAGATCTTATATGGTATATGAGATCCTGGGACACTGAAGTGGTGAAGCAAAAGAGAGGAGGTAGGAAGAAAACTAAGAAGGAGACATAAAATGAAAAATGGGATGCTAACGTTCCATGTTTAAGACCTTATAATTTGGTCCCTGTTTTGCTTCCAAATATTTGCAAAACAGATTAAAAGAAAAACTTTCAGAGTATCTTAATGTTTATGAGGCTGAGCTCTGCTCTCAAATATCTATCATTTAATATGTGAATTTGACGTGATATAGTGAAAAGTGGAAGCTTGAGATAAGATAGATCTGAATTCAACTCTCAGCTCTCTAATATTCACCAAGCCATTAGACACCCCTGCCATGGGCTTAGCCTGGTTGGTCTTCATAATGTCACCTACCTCTGCAACAGTTAGTCCAGGGTACAACTGCCTCTCCTGCCTTGGGCTTATCCAACTATTCCAGATATATTCTCTAAGTTCTTCAGGATCCCAAACACTATTTTATGTTTTTTTTTTTCCTCTTGCTCATTTTTCACTAATAGATAAACTTCTTTATTGGCTTCCCAGTGGTGCTAGTGGTAAAGAACCTACCTGCCAATGCAGGAGACATAAGAGACGTGGGTTTGATCCCTAAGCCAGAAAGATTCCCTGGAGAAGGGCATAATGACCCACTCCAGTATTCTTGCCTGGGAAATCCCATGGACAGAGTAGCTTGGTGGGCCATGGTCCATGGGATCACAAAGAGTCGGAAACAACTGAAACGATTTAGCAGCAGTAGCAGCAGCAAACTTCTTTATACACAGCTGTATCTCCTGGGAAAACTGCTTTTTTTCTTCCTGTCTGCTCATTTATTTTCTCTGGGAGGCCGGAGATTGTGCTTGTCACTGACCATGCTAGGGTAATAAATTTTAATAAATAAATATTCATTATGTACCTTTGAAAAGTGTTACTTAACCTCTTGACCTTTTTTTTCTTCCCTGTAAAATATGGATACTAAATGTAATGGAATTTTTGTGAAAGTTAAAAATGAGGTGGCTAATTTGTACAACTGTCTTTCACATAAAAGATAATCAAGAAATATTAACTCTCTATCCATGCCCTTTTTCCTAAGTGGCAGAGCCACCAGAAAGACAAGAAAATAACAAGGGAAGGTTTAGGGAAATCTCTTTCTGTTGTATACTCATGATTATAGAGATTTCATCCAAAGATTATGTAGAAAATGTTATGTCTTCAACATACTTTATTACAATTTCCTTTTTTCCAACAAACTAAATTCATTTCATTTTTTAAAAATTGCTCCTTTCTTGCGTTATTGTTCCCATATATCCATATGGGTTATTCATAAAGGTAAATGATCAGACCTAAATGGGAAGAAAATCTGAAAAACAGTGTATATACGTATACATTATAGCTGATTCACTTCATTGTGCTGCAGGAAATGAATACGACATTGTAAAGTAACTGTACACCAATTAAAATTAATTTCAAAAAGGTAAATAATCAGGCAAGGGTTGTGCTTGTGGAATTGATTCTGCACTGTTGAAATTAAACAGTGATATTTACAAACTGCTAGGTGGAGAATGAGGAAAGGAGATAGTTAAGGGAGTTAAACAGGATATAGCAAGAAGTTCTTATTTCTGACCATGAGGAAACTGTTTGCAGCTCAGACTCCTCTCAGAATATTAATCTTCCTGCAAAAACATGTGTAAGATAAAAACCCTTTCTCCTCTGAGCAATCAAGGGCCCAGGAGCAAAACCCAACATGCTAGAAAATCATGTCAGCAGAAAAAGACGCCATTTCAAGATAATAAGTAATTAGTACTGGCATTTTACAGAGCATAATTGAGAGATGATACCTCCTTAAAAGCCCCCATTGATTAAAACTCAGTATTTAAAGTGAACTTAGTGAACCCTAGTAGGCAAAGAGTAAGAATTTTCTGTAAAGAGTGAAAATGGACCTAAATCAAGAAAGAAAGATTCTAGCAAAGACCATATGGAAAATGAATATTGAGTAACAGAGGAAAAGATCAGTAGAATTTGCCAGAGAAGGAAAAGTGGTGAGAAAAAAGCATTCTTTAGACCATGCATATCCAAATGTTATCATTGGTTCTGGAAAGAGAGGAATTTGAAATTTATATCAGAAATAAATAGTGTACTATTTGTATTACGTTGTAAATAAGCATGCTTAGGTCTTGTTGCTGTTGACTCTCTAAGTCATGTCCAACTCTTTGTGATGCCATGAACTGCAGCACACCTGGGACTTCACTACCTCCCAGAGTATGGGCAAACTCATGTCTGCTGAGTCGGTCATACCATCCAACCATCTCATCTTCTGTCACCCCCTTCTCCTGCCCTCAATCTTTCCAGGATCAGGGTCTTTCCAGTGAGTCAGCTCTTTGCATCAGGTAGCCAACTGTAGGCAGCATACTGTGGTTCTCAACTCTTGAGTTTTGTTCCTTCTCATCTTAATAGGATTCTTTTATTATCTTAATAGGATTCAGAGATAAAACTCATTCATGTATTGTTATATTTCTCAAACAGATGGACCATACCTGATCACTGTAATCAAGATTCAAAAGCTCCAGGGAGGGAAAAACCTGCTAAATAATAGCACCAGCAACTTGATTTAGCAAAGTTTAGTTTTTTCTGGTATATTTACAATTAGACTTGCGTATGTAAATACAGAGATGGACAGGAAACATTGATGGCTTCCTGACAGCCCTACATTCACTTTCTTCCCCACCCTTTCCTCTAACTTATCCTGCACATTACTGTCAGATTCAATTTATTAAATATATATATATTTATGGAATAAATATATGCCAGGAAGTGCACTAAGCATGTGTATATAATAATGAATGGCAGATCTTGTCCTCAAGTTCTTAGAGTTCACTGGAGAAACAATGAAGAAAACAGGAAACCACCTTGTAAAAGATAAACACATATATGATGGGAGAAGGTTAAGAAGACCATAAGATTGACATGTACACACTGCTATATTTAAAATGGATAACCAACAAGGACATACTGTATAGCACAGAGAACTCTGCTCATGTTATATAATAATCTAATTGGGAAAATAATTTGAAAAAGAATAGATACATATATATGCATAACTGAATCACTTTGCTGTATACCTGAAACTAACAAAACATTGTTAATCAACTCTGTGTGTGTGATGTGTGTGTGTGTGTGTGTGTGTGTGTGTGTGTGTGTACGCATGAGCACTCGGTTGTGTCTGACTCTTTGCAGAGTCATGGACCATAGCCTGCCATGGACTGTAGCCTGCCAGGCTCCTCTGTCTATGGAATTTTCCAGGCAAAAATACTGGAGTGGGTTGCCATTCCCTTCTCCAGCAGATCATCCTGACCCAGGGATTGAACCTACATCTCTTGCATCTTCTGCATTGGCAGGTGGATTCTTTACCCACTGAGCTGCCAAGCTCTGTTAATCAACTGGACTCCAATATAAAATAAAAAGTTAAATAAAAGAAGAAACTCATAAGAGAGCCACGTAAACAGACTGTTGGATGTCGAGAAGATTTACCAGATTAAATTGTTTCCAAGATACACAGCAGTAAATAACATACAGTGATTGGCTAGATAAATATGGTAAAGCAGGATCCCAGAGGGTCACTGGAGATTTAAGAGATAAGACAAGAGAAGTAAAGATGGGCAAATGCTGTGAAAGATCTCATAAGCCATTTGAGGAGTAGGGGGAGCTATTGCCACGGTTAACAGTACAATAGCACTTTCAAAGACAAACTTTTTTTTAATTTTATTTTTTCATTGAAGGATAAGAGAAAATCAAGCCATGTGTTTTGATTTCAAGAATTTTAAAGAAATATTTGTCACTGGATCAAATTCTTTTTTATATAAATTCATTTATTTTTTAATTGAGGGATAATTGCTTTACAGAATTTTGTTGTTTTCTGTCAAACCTCAAGATGAATCAGCCATAGGTATACATATGTCCCCTCTCTCTTGAGCCTCCCTCCCATTTCCCTCCCCATCCCACCTAGGATGATAAAGAGCGCCTGTTTGAGTTTCCTGAGCCATATAGGAAATTCCCAATTCCCATTGGCTGTCTGTTTTACATATGGTAATATATATGGAGGAACCTAGAACCTATTATACAGGGTGAAGTGAGACAAATGTATTTTTGATGAGTCACTTGCTGATCATTTTCCCTGCTGATGCTGGGATTTACTATCCTGTGAAGGGACCCTTGAACTGGAGAGTGAACTGGAGAAGGGATGATTTTGGTAAAACTAGAAGCAGGAAGGCCACCGTCATTGTTGCAGTCATCAAGGAAAGAGATGATACAGGGTGAAACTAAGTGATCAACAGTGAAGAAGGAGAAAAATAGACAAAGTACAGAGATACTGAAGAAGTAGAGACAACAGAATCTGGTAAGCGACTAGGTGTACTTTCAGGGAGTAAGACTGAAGAGTCGAATCTAATCCAAACTGATTCTGACCTTGAACAACTGTGTGTAGCACTTAGTTATGAACATTTGGTTCACAGGAAAGGAAGAGCAATAATTGAATGTTTTACATGTTGAATTTTATGCGTTTCTGTGATAATCAAGTATACATGTAGGACAGACAGCTGCACATGTAGATATAAAACTCCAGAAAAACATATGTGGCAGAGATCCACATTGGAGAAATTGCAAATCTTTATATAACCTGTGCATTTCTAAGAGTTAAAGACTCTATGCATTTATTCTTCCCATTCCTATTTATCCACCTTTGTGTGAGATTGCGATGCCTCCCACCTGCTCAGGATTCTATCAATTATTCATTACCCCATATTTTCTCCTCCTCTTCCCTACTGGCTTCTTTCCATCATTTATATATGCTAAAATTTCTTTCATGTTTATCAACAAGGAAGCAGACAAGTAAAGCCCTTGTCTCCTAGTAACCATCCTATATCCTTCCTTCTTAAAAAGAATTGTCTAAAATTCTACTTTTCTGTTTCTTCTAAAGTTTGACTTCTGTTCTTTACCTTCACCTCCAGGGCCATTATTCCACCATACTTATTCTGTCTACTTTCCCACCAAAATTGTACTGCTAGCTTTCCTGTGAAATTCCACAGTTCTTCTCAGTCCTCATCATCAGCAGGTCTGAGCATCACTGGATACCAGTGACCACTACCTTCTTCTGGAAGCCTTCTCTTGACTTTGTGACAGCTAATTTCCTGGTTGTTGATCCTTCACAAGGTTCTCTCTTGTCCCTCTAAGGCTGATACTCTTTTACTCTGCACATCTCCTTGTGTGGTGTCATTTACTCTTGTTGATTATTATTTTGTACTGATGATCCCCAAAACTATATCTCTGGCACAGAACTTTGTCTAAGGACAATATATGGCAACAAGGTGAAATTCTGTGTCTTTAGCTAGGCATCCTGTAATCCTTGAAACCTTTGTCATGCCACAGTCTAACTTGCCTCCCGACGATTGCACTTTGCATCACAAGTGAGGATACCTGTGATTTTTGGTCCTACCTGTTCTCTCGTCTAGAATGTCTTGTTCCTTTAACCTATTAATTTATGTCTTATTAATATCTTAAGTACAAGTGCAAAATTTATTTTGCCCGTGGAATTTGTACTGCATAACTGTGCCATCCCATAGAAAAGGAATAACAAGTAGGTTGCATCTTGAATGAAAATGCTAATTCACAAGTAATACCAATCTAGAGTAACACCAAACTAAGGAAGTTTCACTCTTCCCCATGTCCATACACAGCAGGAAATTATCATGACTGATCATCAGTGTTTACCTGGAGCACAAGATAGAAGGGGCAACCTCAGTCCATGTGGCTGCCATATGCGCTATATTGCTTTTAAGATGTGCTACCTAAAATTATTATTTACCTTGATTGTCAATCTGCTGTCTTTGTAACTAGATGTTAACTATTGCAAATTAAAGACTGGATCTTATTTTTCATATTTTCAGGCCAAAAAATGATTATTAAATACTTGATGAGAAGGAAAAGGGAGAGATGCCAGTAGAGTACATTTTAGAAGTGGAAACAAATGTAGTATACAGAAAAAGTTAGTTTTTTTAAAAAAGAAATAGATATTACCTATTCTCTAAAGATACATTCCAAAATTAAATCACCTTACTCTCTACAGACACAGATGGGATAATATTTTTAGAGAACATATTTTTCTTTTCCATCTCATGCAATCTCCTTTAAAAAAAAAAAAAACTATCACTTTTAAAGTATCAGCATCTATGAAATCCAAAGTAAGGCTTTAATAAAACAATAGATTGAGATGTAGAGTGCATTTGGATTGTTTAACATTTTGGAAGAAATGAGCTATGTAGAGTGTTATACTAAAATAACATAAAAAAATGAAAGAGGTTAAAAAAA
>SJYV01047052.1:556262-583564 GCA_006410875.1 Neotragus pygmaeus
CTGGATCATTCCCGTGCACCAGCCCCAAGCATCCTGCATCCTGCATCGAACATAGACCAGTGCCTCGTTTCTTACGTGATAGTATACATGCTTCAATGCCATTCTCCCAAATTATCCCACCCTCTCCCTCTCCCTCAGAGGCCAAAAGTCCATTCTATATGTCTGTGTTCTTAATAATTTCATTAAAATTTAGTATTTATATATTATACATAGGACTTCTTAGATTATGGAACATAAAAACTTAATGAAGGCTATTTAAATGTTTATATTTAATGTATAACAATTATATTGAGAAATAAAAGTAAGCAATAAACCACAAATACTTAAAGTGTACATTTTGACAAGTTTTGCCTTCTGTATACACCCATGAAACCATCACCATAATCAAAATAATTAATATATCTTTTATTCCCAGTTTTCTCAGACCCCTTGAAATCCTTCTCTCTCACTCTTCCAATCTGTCCTCCTCATTCTCTCATCATCAGTTACCTTCTTTCTGTCACCCCAGGTTTGCTTGTATCTTCTAGAAGTATATACAAATGAAATAATATAAATGAATATAATAACTTAAATGACAAAATGCACTGTTTGTTTTTGTTCTAGCTTCTTTTACTTATCATAATCAACTTGAGATTTGTACACGTTGTGACATATTAATAGCTAATTTTTAATTGCCAATAACTTCTGTTATATGAATATACTACCGTTTGTTTTATCCATCCTTCTATTGATGGACATTTGCATTTTTTTTCAGTTTGAGGCTATAAAAAATCAAGCTGCTATGATGATTCATCGACAAATCTTTGTGTGAATATATATTTTTATTTATCTTGGGCAAATACACAGGAGTAGAATAGCTAGTAATATGATAGATATATTATTAACTTCTTAAGAAACTGTCAAACTATTTCAAAATGGCAGTACCATTTTTCATCTCCACCAGCAGTGCATGACAGGTTCAATTGTTCCAAAGTCCTCATTAGCATTTGGTATGGTCAGTCTTAGTGGTTTAGTTGCTAAGTCGTGTCTGATTCATTGCAACCCCATAGACTGTAGCCCACCAGGCTCCTCTCTCCATTGGATTTTCCAGGCAAGAAAATGGAGTGGGTTGGCCCACAGGGGATCTTCTTGACCCAGGGATCAAACCCAGGACTCCTGTACTGCAGGTGGGTTCTTTTACCAACTCAGCTACGAGGGAAGCCTATGGTCAGTCTCAACCTTAGCAATTTTATCTTAATAGATGCGTAATGGTATTTCATTATAGTTTTTATTTGTAACTTCCTGATGGCTAATGATGTTGACCATCACTTTATGTGCTTATCTGCCATCTGTGTATCTTCTTTGGTGAAATGAAGTGTCTGTACAAATCTTTTATCCATTTTTACTGGGATGTTGTTTTCTTATTTTTGAGTTTAAAGAATTATTAATAACTGTATATTCTAGATAGAAATTCTTTGTTATATTTGTTTTGCAAAATTTTCTCCCAATTTGTAGCTTGTCTTTTTATTTTTTTATAGTGCCTTTTAAAAGAGATATCTTAATAGAGTCTAATTTATCTTATTTTTCTTTTATAACATGTGTATTTGGTTTTATAGCTAAGAATTTTATAAAAATAAAAAAGAAATTTATACCTGACTGAAGGTCATGAAGATTTGCTCCTCTGTTTACTTTTAAAGGTTCTCTGTGTCTAGTTTTTGTATTTAATTTGTACTTAATTGTGTTTACAATGAAAGAAAAGGATGAAAGTTCATTCTTGCATACATATATATATATATATATATATATNATGTGTTCTAACACTCTCTAAAGCCAGATGGAATGTGGAAGTATTTTGTGATTTCAGTTTTACCAAAGGATTTGTTTTATGAACAAAGGAAATAATTCAGGATTACAAAGATGGTAACCTATTAAGGAGAGATTTATTTAAAATGTTCACTTTATTAAATATTACATTATATTTATTCCTTTGCAGAAATTTGGGATAGAGTATGAAGGACAATATTTCTAAAACTGATTGGGTATTAAATAATTCAAAACCCAAGAGTTGTGATCAAATAGATCTGTAGGCAGATCTGTGTAAGTACCTCAAGAGGTGAAAATGCCAACCAAAGCAATTAGATGGGAAATTAATGTCTGGAGGTAATCAATGGAAGAACTGGCTGAAAATATTTGCATCTGCATCATCTTTGTTTATTACATAGCTGGGCATCACAGGAAAACCAACTCATTTCTCAAAGACAGAGAAAAGATGTTTCCTTCCATTTAGNGATGGGAAATTAATGTCTGGAGGTAATCAATGGAAGAACTGGCTGAAAATATTTGCATCTGCATCATCTTTGTTTATTACATAGCTGGGCATCACAGGAAAACCAACTCATTTCTCAAAGACAGAGAAAAGATGTTTCCTTCCATTTAGACATTCCCAAATTAAATTGGAATCTATAGGAAGTGATTCTGTGCTCAGATCCTAAGCTGATTTTTATTGAGGTTGCTGGGCAGTAATGAAGATAAATGGTAAGTATATTCCACTCAAGTCAGGAACTACAAATGCATGGTTAGGACAGTTGGGAGTGATTAATTATCTTCTCTCCGCAAGGGTTCATAGGGGACCAGAGTTACCTTTTCCTCTAATGATGTCCCCTCCCCTGACGATAGCAGCCCTGATGCTGGAGTTGGACATCTGACATGCTCTTCAGTATCCAAATGTGACTTAGAGGCATCATGATGAAGGCCTCAAGGTGAACCCATCCTAGACATGGGCTTTACATTTCATAATGTATATTATACCCACTGGTAAAGTTAAAAATCCCAGCAAGACCATTTTAGTGATCCTGTGTATGATTAGGGAACTACTAACCTCTCATGAAAAGAATTCTCTTCACTTCTCATGAATAGAATTTTTCTAGATAACTGAGGGGTTAAAAAAGAAAAATCTGTTTTGTTTCGACCTAAGTAGCTAAAAAAACATCTTTGCAAAATGCATTATTTCACTTTACAGCCTTGCTAAGTACAGTATACTTAGGCTAACTTAATATTTCTTTTTTGATTGATGACTTTGCAATACCCAGGGGTCAGGATGAATTGTTGCTGAGGTAATAAGCTGTAGTGTATTGAACTCTGAATCTGAACTGACCAGATATTGGTTTATTTCATCATGTGTGGCTTCTTTCTTCTTAAAGCAGGGTACAGAACAGGAATTCACAGGTGTTAGGATTCTAGCTAGAGCTTTTCACTGTATGTGGTGTCACACACTGTGCTTCTTAGGGCGGGGCGGCACATAAAGCAAAGTTTACACTGATTCTGCCATGTAGTCTGAAATGGACATGCCCACGATTGCATCCCTAAATGTGAGAGACTCCTACCCGCCCCACTCAGTTTACAGGTACCCTAGTGCTTTCACAGCCTCTGAAATGGCCGTGATTCTAATCAGTGAAGAAATAAGCACCACCGTAATTGGACTGTCGGTATCACTAATGACGTCCTGGCCAGGTTGGAAGCATGACAGTTGTGCTCTGAATTGTGATCTTATAATAATAATAATAGCGATTTAGTGACAAATTATGCCATCAGCATAAAATTCCGTCCTCTGTAACAGTGGTGTCCCAGCGTACTTCTGCAGACCAATTCAAGTTTTCTCATCTTATCTGGGGAACTTTACGGAAATACAGCATTGAGGATTTTTTCTGGCACTTTTCCTTCAGAAAGTCAGAAGAGGAGGTCTGTCACTGTTTCTGTTTTGCTTTAGGATCTTTTCATTTTGTTCAGACAAAGGAACCATAACTCTTTAAAAAAAAAAAAAAAACCTTGAGGAACAAATATAGAAACTACATAATGGACTCCTCAGAAATATTATCTATAAGAGCTGACGGGTCAATTCTCTCTACACCATTGTAAATCTAAGACTGCAGACACCGGTGGGAAATTTTAGAATGCTCTATGGTAATGGTGATGGGAGATCAGTCAAGGTTATTTCAAATGTTTCCATAACTTTTCTAACCCTAAAGATCTAAAGTCCTTAAGATTATAATTTTGCTAGTTTCCACAACAGCATGATAGGCTCAAGAATAGGGAACTTTGGGAAATATCTCAAAAGAACAAAGGAATGACTCCTTGCTTATATCAAGGAGTGCGTGTGTGTGTGTGCTAAATCCCTTCAGTCATGTCCAATTTTTTGTGACGCTATAGACTGTATCTCTCCAGGCTCCTCTGTCCATGGAATTCTCCAGGCAAAAATACTGGAGTGGGTTGTCAGTGCCCTCCCTCCTCCAGGGGATCTTTCTGACCCAGGGATCAAACCCGCATCTCTTGCGTCTTCTGCATTGTCAGGCGGGTTCTTTACCACTAGCACCACCTGGGAAGTCCATATCAAGGAATAAGATGTGAGAAAAGAAGTGGGACCGTGGACGATAGACATCGTTCATGGAGCATCTACTCTCTGAAGACACTTTATTTGTATTTTTTAATGTTTATTTATTTATTTGGCACGTGGGAACTTTCATTCCAGTGTGTGGGCAATCGTGGCACCCATGCTCTAGGGTCTGCAGGCTCAGTAGTTGGCAGCATGCCGGGTTAGTTGCCCTACAACATGTGGGATCTTAGTTCCCCAACAAGGGGTCAAACCTGTGTCCCCTGAATTAGAAGTTAGATTCTTAACCACTCGACCACCAGGGAAGCCCTCTTAAAGACATTTTAATGAGAACTTTATGTATATAACTTAATTCTCTTTTTCATAGTTTAAATAATGCAATGATAACCCCATTTATAAATGAAGACATCGAGATTTAATGGTCTTATGGAATCTACTAAAGGTAATAATTTTTAACAGCAGCAATAATAATTAACATAGTTACTATTTATGGAAAGACTACTATATGTCAGTCCTTGGGGTAAGTCCTTACATATATTATATAGTTGAAATTCCACCACATAAAGTAAATATTACTCATTTTTTATGAAAGCAAACTGGAACTCAGAGAGTTCTAAGTGATTCTCTTAAAGTTCTAAGAGAGTTCCAAGTTTTTAACGTCAAAAGTAGACGGCAACTGCAATTTAGGTTAGTCTGAGTTCAAAGCCTATTTAATTTCACTATACCAAGTTTAAATGAGGAGATCTACACAGTCTTGTTCCCACAAGTATTAGTAAGCCTTACAGATCCAATCACAGTGGGTGCTGAATGGGGAATTTTTCCCATCAATTTAAAAAAACTTGGAATTTTCAGAATACCTCAAGGCACAATTTTAGACATTAAAAGGGATGCCAAGATAAAACAGACTTTACCTTCTTAGGAATTTATTGTCTGTAAAATACCCAGAAAAAATACTGGAGTGGCGGTTGTGATATAGATTAAATGACTTTTAATAATAGCATATATTTGTTAAGCATATTTGGTGTCAGACACTTTTTTTAAGCTTTGTATGTATTAGCTAACATTCTATCTGGAAGATAGGTGGGTAATGTCATTATCCCTGATTTTATATATGAGGAAACTGGGAGAGTTCTCTATAACATAGGCTATAAAGATATTCTAAGGATGAAAAGATTAATTTTCCCCAGAGGCATTAGTGAAACATTTTTGGAAGTAGGAAAGGAAGGGGACAGAGCTTTAGAGAGGCTTCCATATGGATCATGTTTCAGACAACAATAAAAATCATTTTTGTTTCAGTAGCTTTTAAGCCCTTTAGTAACAGTGTGAATTGACATAATGAAAAAATTCTGATATCTTTATATACAAATAGGCAGTAATAAAGAAGCAACAAGAATAAACAATTTATATAATAATCACTTAAAATCTTTCATATATATAAAATACTACGTATATAGAGCACAGCCCAAAATTCTATTTTTATTTTTATTTTAAAGAAATTATGAAAAGAACTCTTAATAAGAAGGATTCTTAGTTAACATGACAATAAGTAGAAGGAAAAGAATATATATTACTTAAAATAATTATAAAGTTAACATCATTTTTCAAATATCTGGGGAAAATTTAAAGAAGCAGAAATTCTGTTGTTGGTAGAATATTACTAAGCCATTAAAAAGAATGACGCATTGCTATTTGCAGCAATGTGGATGGACCTAAAGATAGTCATACTAAGTGAAGTAAGTCGGAAAGAGATAGACAAATATCATATGATATCGCTTGTATGTGGAATCTAAAATATGACACAAATGAACACTCTTATGAAACAGAAACAGACTCACAGACACAGAGAACAGGCTTAAGGTTGCTAAGGGAGAGAGGAGATGGGAGTTAGTAGATGCCAACTATTAGGTATAAGATGGATAAGCAACAAGATTCTCCTGTATAGCACAGGGAACTATATTCAGTATCCTGTAATAAGCCATAATGGAAAAGAATATGAAAAAGAATAAATATATGTATAACTGAGTCACTTTGCTGTATAGCAGAAATTAACACAACATTGTAAATCAACGATACTTCAATAATTAAAAAATAAATAAATAAAAGGGAATTCCATTGTTAGAACCTGCCCATGGGTGAAGTAAATGGGTAACAACAGCAAAGAGAGGTAAGACTCCCCAACTCACCCCACCCCTAAACAAAGCAGCTTTTCTCCCAGCCCTGTAGGGGGAATGACATGGAGTGGATTTGGATGTGAATCAGGCTTACCCTGTTTTGCCTAATTTCTTTCCACTGAAGAGCTAAGTACCATATTTCATCTAATCTAAAGAACTGCCAGTTGAAAGCACACTTTTAATTTAAATGCTGCTAAGAGTCAGCTGACATCTATGGGGTCTCACAGAGTCAGACACTACTGAAGCAACTTAGCAGCAGCAGCAGCAAGAAAGAAAAGTTAAACTATGATAATCAAACAATGACAAATACTTCCTTATCATCAATTATGGGCTTCCCTGCTGGCTCAGCTAATAATAAACGCAGGAGACCTGGGTTTGACCCCTAGCTTGGGAAGATCCCCTGAAGAAGGGTAAGGCTACCCAAGCCAGAATTTTTTTAAATATAAATTTATTTATTTTAATTGGAGGTTAATTACTTTACAATATTGTATTGGTTTAACCATACATCAACATGAATCAGCCACAGATATACACGTGTTCCCCATCCTGAACCCCCCTCCTTCCTCCCTCCCCATACCATCCCTCTGGGTCATCTTAAAAAGAGTACATTTGAATCAGTTCTAATGAGGTGGATGAAATTGGAGCCTACTATACAGAGTGAAGTAAGCCAGAAAGAAAAACACCACTCTAGTATTTTAGACTGAAGAATTCCATGGACTGTATAGTCCATGGGTCTCAAAGAGTCGGACACGACTGAGTGACTTTCACTTCACTTCCCTTCACCATCAATTAATAAGGCCATCATGATTTCAAAGATGTTAAAATGTGAACAAATGAGCATATTCCAGTCAATGAAATTTTACATGATCTAGTTCTCAACTAGGTCTTTATCTTAGCTTATCTGCAAGTGTATTCTGAGCTAATGAAAATAAGACTGCATGACCAGACATAAACCAAGAATGGAAAAGTCTAATAGATCATCTACATCAAATGAATAATATAACCATAAAGGAATAGCAAAGTATTGTATTAATAGAATACATAGAGTATGGATTTTGTAATAAAAGCTACTTGGCTTTCACTCCAGATCCATGCTAAATATATAAGATGAAAAAAAATTGCTTAATCTTTTAATCTTCCATTGTCTTATTTATAAAATAAGAGTGATACTGAACCATCAGGTTTCTTGTGAGGGTTGAATGCTGTCATTTCTGTGTAGCACCAACCACAATTTCTGACCCAAGGAACTGTTCAATAAACCAGACCTTAGGAGAATATATGAGGATTGACAGGCTATTAAATTATATCAGGTGAGTTTTCAGTGTTAAAATTAAAGGCAAAATGTTCTTTCCAGTTCCAAATAAATTAATTGTCTCTTCCTTCCTCACTGATATCAACTGTATATCTCTCTGGTGATAATGTGCCATGGTATAGAACCAATGAAAATAAACATTGAACAAAATAATGAATAAATTTGAAGCTAGTTTCTAGATAAACGGGTTAAAAAATGCATTCGTGACACCACGAATGAAAACAAAATTGGAGTGTACAGTTTTTGACTTGAATTTAAGATTCATGAATAATATATAGTGTCAAATTCAAGGGAAAAGGACAATTGATGGCCACACATTTTAATATATTGGGTTTTTTTGAGGAATAATCTGTTGTAGGATGAGTTTTGTTTGTTTGCTTGTTTTAATTTGCTCTTCGTGTCTCTTGTAGTTATAATGATCTTTAGCCTTAGATTTTGTTTCTCCCTAAGGATGTAATAAATTAAGTTTTCTTATTCTGTGGCTGATTACATTTGCCTACATTAAATTCACTGTCTCAGTTGTACTGCATTGTAGCATAGAAATGCTCTGGTGGACTTCATTTTTCTTTTCTTTTTCCTTCAGTTATATTTGCTGTCATATTGACTTGTAGCCAATATGAAAAATAAGAAAAGCTTAGAAAAATCAGATCAACAAAATTCTGGGATGTCAAAATTTAAACAAGCAAATTTCCCTGATGTTTCTCAAGAAAATGTTTTTATGAAAACAAGGAGGGTCATTGTTTGGAGAATTCAGCCTTTAAAAAGCAAGAACCCTGACAATTTTAAAGAAATGCTTTGTTTTCAATTATATCATTGGAGCAAGTTTTAACTATTATATTTTATATCATTAAAATTAATAGCTAGCTGGAAACCTGAATACATGGGTCAATTTCTAGTTTTTTTAGAATAATGTTTACATTTCCATGGTTAGAAAGCATAATAGCAATTTTGTTTACATATAACCAGGTCAATACCAGCCCTAATAAGTACCTTGGTAACCTGTTTAAAGGAAGCAATTAATTAAAACCAAATTAATCTAACACGAACAAAATAGGTTACTTGTATTGATAGGCAATATGGTCTAAGAAACAATTCCATGTAGCCATATCCATGGCCTTTTAGAGGTGAACTGAATTAAAATTAAAGTAACCACAATCAGGTGAAAAATTACCTAAAGATTCTATTTTTGTCATAATCAAGAGAATTTAGATAATAATCATTATTTCAAACTTTTGTCACAATCATGGAACAATTGACACATATACCTACACTAATACAAAATCTTAATTAAACTCTGAATCTTGGATCAAATCAATGCTTTTGAAAGGAATAAAGAATTATTCTAAAACCATGGGGAAAGTTATTCCAGTCTAAGTCTCGTCGGGCCAGATTGCAGTGTATCTGCCCTCCAAGCCCCCAGGTGAATGAGGAAATAAAGATAAGTTATTGGGCCATCTTAGACAGGAGATAACCTGAATGTCTGAGAAAGGAGTCTCAAAGACTTTGAGGAAATCTAGGGTACAGTTCGTTACTTTATGAAAAGAATCTCCCCATTGATTGGGAATGATCAAGCCAAGCAGTTGTCACTCCCCTCCACTGGGAAGTAGTCATGAATTTTGACTGAGAGGACGACTTGGCACAGACTCCAAACTAGTCTTCACTGATTAGCGTAATGCATGTCTCCTACAAAAGTCATAAACCTACAGGAAGGCTGGACACGTGGTCTGAGATGATCGACCAAATATTTCTTCCTTGGACATGAATAAGGAAATGTGGAGTCCTGGTTGGTCCGGTAGTCTTTCATTCATGCAAACCATGGCAGAGAGCAGATCCACAAGGGGTCAGAGAGAAGCGAGACCATGCCTGAATTCTCCTCCACTTCTGAATATTTTAGTTATGTGACACAATAAATCCTCTTTAGTGTTTAAGCCAATGAGTTGCAACCTAAAGCATCCTAACTGAAATTGGGGGATGGGCTGACCTGATTGTTAATCCAGATGTTCTGGATGTTCATCCAGAGTCCGGCTGAAGTCAGTCCGTGTGTTTTCTGTTTCCCAGAACAAGAGAGAAGTACTGACCCAGCACACGTTGTGCCCCGAGTGCAGTTCACCCTCTGATTTATCATCTCCCTGGGAGATGGGGACATATTGAGCTACCTATGGACGTCCTCCCAGCTTCTGTCACCTAAGCAGGCAGTCTGCTTTGAAGGTGAAAGTGTTAGTCGTTAGTCTCTCACTCCTGTCCCACTCTTTATGATCCCATGGACTGTAGCCCACCAGGCTCCTCTGTCCATGGAATTCTTCAGGCAAGAATACTGGAGTGGGTTGCCATTTCCTTCTGTAGGGGATCTTCCTGACCCAGGGATTGAACCCAGGTCTTCTGCATTTCAGTTAGATTCTCTACATCTTAGCCATTCTGCTTTGGCTCATCCCATAATACAATTACAGTGAAGCAAATTTCCTATAAATCTGAGAAGATCTAAACAGAGTCTCTCAAGACAACCGTCAGTGCTGTATATTGTCACCCTGCTTATTTAACTTATATGCAGAGCACGTCATGAGAAACGCTGGACTGGAAGAAGCACAAGCTGGAATCAAGATTGCTGGGAGAAATATCAATAACCTCAGATATGCAGATGACACCACCTTTATGGCAGAAAGTGAAGAGGAACTAAAAAGCCTCTTGATGAAAGTGAAAGAGAAGAGTAAAAAGTCGGCTTAAAGCTCAACATTCAGAAAACTAAGATTATGGCATCTGGTTCCATCACTTCATGAGAAATAGATGGGGAAACAGTGGAAACAGTGTCAGACTTTATTTGGGGGGAGGGGCTCCAAAATCACTGCAGATGGTGACTGAAGTCATGAAATTAGAAGACACTTACTCCTCGGAAGAAAAGTTATGACCAACCTAGACAGCATATTCAAAAGCAGAGACATTACTTTGCCAATGAATGTCTGTCTAGTCAAGGCTATGGTTTTTCCAGTGGTCATGTATGCATGTGAGAGCTGGACTGTGAAGAAAGCTGAGTGCCGAAGAATTGATGCTTTTGAACTGTGGTGTTGGAGAAGACTCTTGAGAGTCCCATGGACTGCCAGGAGATCCAATCAGTCCATCCTAAAGAAGATCAGTCCTGGATGTTCTTTGGAAGGAATTATGCTAAAGCTGAAACTCCAGTACTTTGGCTACCTCATGTGAAGAGTTGACTCATTGGAAAAGACTCTGATGCTGGGAGGGATTGGGGGCAGGAGGAGAAGGGGATGACAGAGGATGAGATGGCTGGATGGCATTATGGACTGGATGGACGTGAGTCTGAGTGAACTCCAGGAGTTGGTGATGGACAGGGAGGCCTGGTGTGCTGTGATTCATGGGGTCGCAAAGAGCCAGACATGACTGAGCGACTGAACTGAACTGAACTGAAGACAACCATGACTGTCAACTTAAAATGTGGCCTTCCCAGCTTCTCCTTACATTAGTCTCCCCAACCAGTGAAGACCTTTATGCCAAAAGAGGAAGATTCTAGAAAATAAGAGAATAAACAACTTCATTCCTTTTTGGCCCCACTACAATGAATAACTAAAACACCTGAGATTTTGTGCTTTCAGCCATTCACCAAGTGTCATAGAAAGTCTGGGTTTAACCAAATTTTCAAAGATTAAAGAATGAAGCCAGGAAGAGCAAAGAGAAGGAGCACCTGAAATTTTCCCTCCTTCAGGACCTTGACAGTGGCTGATGCCCTCACCAGCCTAGGAGTTCCAGTGGCCAGAGACTTTCTGCCATCCCTCCAAGCTTGGACACCAGGGCAGATGGAAAAGCTATAAGAATCTTTTAATAGTCTCAGACGGAGTCAACAACCAACGATGTGTGACTTTATCTTCTCAAACAAAAATGCACGTGGGGACTTCTCTGGTGGCCCAGTGGTCAAGACTCTGTGCATCCAATGAAGGGGACGTGGGTTTGACCTCTGGTCAGGGAACTAAGATCTCATGTGTAATACAGCAAAAAATTAAAAAATAAATTTAAGACATGCACACGGATACATAAACAGCCTCTCCTTTAAGCATCTAAAACTTCCCTTGGTCTTCCATGAATGTGAAAAACATAAAAAGAAAGATCTCTTCCTGTTGTAATGAACAGAAATATAACAGAATGTTAAACTAGAATTTTATGGTGACACCAAAATGACCAGATATGAAATTCTAAACTGAGGTGTCAGATGGAGATGCACTTAGTAAACATTTTTTAAAAATATTGGAAACGTGTAGTATAACTCAAACTCCATCACAGAGTGGGCATAAAAGGAGAACGGTTCAAGTGATATGAGTCCTATTTCTCCCTAGACAGAGTTGGAAGTAGGCATTGGGTGCTCATCTTCACCTTAGTGAAAAAGGCTTCAAACAAATCACTGGGGAATCTTCATGCGTGTCCCCTGCAATCCACGGGTGCCATAAGCTGTGTCTAACCCTTGTCCTTGCACACGTTTCTTCCACAATAGGAGCGAAGGACAAGTTTCTACAGCAGTGAGCAAATGGGATATATTTCCCTTGAGCAAAAGTTCACCGTATACACAGATGTGATCTGGAGGTAGGTTATATCAGCCCCAGCAAAGAAAGGCCACATAAACCAGAGGTCCTCAACCCCCAGGATCTAACGCCTGATGATCTGAGGTGGAGCAGATGTAATAATAATAGAAGTAAAGTGCACAATAAATTTAATGAACAGTCCTCAGGACAGAGAAGCTGAGCCAGATTCCTACCAACTGTGGAAGAGCCAGAGGAGATAGGATAAAGTAAGTAAGCATTTCCCAGCAACCCTTTGGTTAAACCCACGACTGACCAGAAACCAAAGTTAGCAAAGTGGAAGAGGAATACTTTGAAAAGAAAGAAAATGCTGACCAAGTATGTCTTCCTTCACTGACAGGGTACTAGTTGTAGCAGGTTCTCATTGGTGGAAAGGGGACATTTTGAGTTTAAGAGTTTTGAATTTTATTAATTCATTTTCAGTTCAGTTCAGTTGCTCAGTCATGTCTGACTCTGCGACCCCATGAATTGCAGCACGCCAGGCCTCCCTGTCCATCAGCAACTCCCAGAGTTCACTCAGACTCACGTCCATCGAGTCCGTGATGCCATCCAGCCAGCTCATCCTCTGTTGTCCCCTTCTCCTCCTGCCCCCAAACCCTCCCAGCATCAGGGTCTTTTCCAATAAGTCAACTCTTCGCATGAGGTGGCCGAAATACTGGAGTTCCAGCTTTAGCATAATTCCTTCCAAAGAACACCCAGGACTGAACTCCTTTAATATGGACTGGTTGGATCTCCTTGCAGTCCAAGGGACTCTCAAGAGTCTTCTCCAACACCAATGTTCAAAAGCATCAATTCTTCGGTGCTCAGCTTTCTTCATAGTCCAATTCTCACATCCATATGGAAAAACCATAGCCTTGACTAGACAGACCTTCACTGGCAAAGTAATGTCTCTGCTTTTGAATATGCTGTCTAGGTTGGTCATAACTTTTCTTCCAAGGAGTAAGCATCTTTTAATTTCATGGCTGCAATCACCATCTGCAGTGATTTTGGAGCCCCTCAAAATAAAATCTGACACTGTTTCCACTGTTTACCCATATATTTCCCATGAAGTGATTCCCATGAATTCATTTTAGTAATTAAGTAATTACTTTAGTAATTAAGAGGAACTTGTGGGTCTTTTTTTTTTTAACCTAAGATTGATTGTAAAAATCATAGAAGTAACCAAGTTTTCAATTGGAGATTGAAACAGTAAGGCATTTTCTCACTGAGCACAAGTTTAGGAGGGATGTATGGCAAAGCCAATAGAGTATTATAAAGTAAAATTTAAAAAATAAATAAATAAATTTATTAATAAAATAAAATAGCTCAACTGGGAAAAAGAAGTTATCTAATAATTTTAAACATTGCTATTTTTTTAAACATTCATATGATAAAATCCTTAGGGAGGAGGAAAGATCTCAGTTAAAACATCTCAGCACTACCAAGAGATTGAGAGGCTGAAAAAGGAAAGGCTCTTTGGAGCAAAAGATTGTTCTTCATTTGATGGGTTAAAAAGCTGCCCACTTTGAAACAGTGACATTATTCTTACAGCCCACAGTAGAATTTGGGTCTGGGCAAGACACAAAGAACTGTGAAAGAAAAAGAAAAATAGACTTCAGAGGTTGGGAAGGAGTTACAAGAGGAAGAGGATGTATGTACACATAGCTGATTCACTTTGTTGTGCGGCAGAAACTAACACACATTGTAAATCCACTGTACACCAATAAAAATAAAATTTTTATTAAGGATAAAAGAATAAATAGATTTCATAAACACTTATGAAAAGTTTCTCAAATACATGAACAGTCTTCATAAATATAGATCTAATATCTGAGCTTTTGAAACCTGTTATAATCTAAATCAGCCATGAAATTAACAGATGCTTCCTCCTTGGAAGGAAAGCTATGATGAACTTAACGTATTGAAAGGCAGAGATATCACTTTGCTGACAAAGGTACACATAGTCAAAGCTATGGTTTTTCCAGTGGTCATGTATGGATGTGAGAGTTGGACCATAAAGAAGGCTGAACACTGAAGAATTGAGGCTTTTGAACTGTGGTGCTGGAGAAGACTCTTGAGAGTCCATAGGACAGCAAGGAGATCAAACCAGTCAGTCCTGAAGGAAATCAGTCCTGAATATTCATTGGAAGGAAGGGCTAATGCTAAAGCTGAAGCTCCAATACTTTGGCCACCTGATGCAAAGAGCCGACTCATTGGAAAAGACCCTAATGTTGGGCAAGATTGAGGTCAGGAGGAGAAGGGGACGATAGAGGATGAGATGGTTGGATGGCATCGTCAACTCAATGGACAAGAGAGTTTGAGGAAACTCTAGGAGATATTGAAGGACAAGGAAGCCTAGTGTGCTGCAGTCCATGGGGTCATAAAGAGTCAGACATGACTGAGCAACTAAGTAAAAATAAATATTTCTTATATTAGTATAACAGATATTTAGTAAACAATGAAACCTCACTCATATATAAAGCATATTTGTTGACTACGATGAAAGTCTACTGTTGTTATTAATAAACACTGTGACTCTATAGTTCATGTGTCATCCAAAGAGATCAAAACAAAGTATTTATCTCAGGTATTTCTGTGTAGTAGGAAGAAGAGCTCATTTTTATGAAAATAAATAAGTCACAGAGATTTGATATGCTTTTTCCAAGTTCATGCAATAAACTGACTTGTGGCAACTAAAGCTAACTGCCTCTTTCTTGACTTCTCCCTCAGTGCTTCAGAGCATTAGCATGCTTGTTTACCATTGTTTGGGCTTCCCTGATAGCTCAGTTAGTAAAGAATCCTGAAATGCAGGAGACCCTAGTTTGATTCCTGGGTCAGGAAGATCCACTGGAGAGGGGATAGGCTACCCACTCCAGTATTCTTGGGCTCTCCTTGTGGCTCAGCTGGTAAAGAATCCGGCACAATGTGGGAGACCTGGGTTCCATCCCTGGTTTGGGAAGATCCCCTGGAGAAGGGAAAGGCTACCCACTCCAGTATTCTGGCCTGGAGAATTCCATGGACTGTATAGTCCACAAAGTCACAAAGAGTTGAACATGACTGAGCCACTTTCACTTTACCATTGTTTATATAATCCTTAAAATATACAAACTACATTCTTTTCTGTTAATTCAACAAATATCTGGTACCTACTCTGTCCAGGCACTGTGTTAGATGATTTCATACAGATTTAAAAATTATAAACTATCAGAATGGCCATACACATTAAGTATACTAGTGATTGTGACAACATCACCTAATGATTTAATTTTGTTACTAGTACAAATATTGAAATATTTTAATGTTACCTTTCCTAGAGGTGGAAGAAAGGAACAGGGAGCCATGATCATTCTTGACTAATTCAAGTTCTATTCAGCCAAAATATGTCCTATCTCACTGATTATAAACAACAATAAAAAAAAAACGATTTTAATTTGGATGCTAAAGACTTATTCTGTTTTTATTCAGATATTTAATTCTTCATTTTGTTGTGTGGTTTTCATTTTTAAAGGATATAATTAAACTTTGCCAGCATTTTAGTTGCATTACATTGCTTTAGCTTTTTGTTGTTTTCCATGTATGAATCTGCTTTGTACATCACTATAATCAGCCAAGATGTCATTCTTTTTGTATTTTTCTCTCCGAACCACAAAATAGTGTTAGCAAAAACCAACCTTAGAATGAATGCATGTAGGCATTGATGGTTTTCATTCTGTGTTAGTTGAACCATGAACATTTTAATCAACATTCACAGTGTAGCATATAAGTAAAGATGTAAATACATAAATACCTTTAATTACCTCTTTTTGTACAAAGTCATAAGAAAACCAGATTCAGAGAGTGTGTCAGAAAGGCTCATTATGCTGTCCGGGCCAACCCAGCACTGTTTCCCACCGTGACCTCCCCGTTTTTTCAGTGGCTAGAACCCTAAAGCCATTACATTTCTCATAATTCCTTGCCAGTTGGATTCCAGGTTGCATTTTGCCAATAAGCAGCATTTGTAAGAGATCTGAAACATGCAAAAGAGAAAGCAGTATTCATATAATTATGTCAGTCATGGGCAGAAACTTGGTCTTCAGCAGATTTGGAGGTTTTGCAGTGACCTCCAGGCATTTTCTAGGGAAATTGTAGGGACTGTGGTATTGTAGGAAATTGTGTTAATCACTAATAGTTTTCCACAGCTTTTGAAACCCCCTGACACTCTGTAAGGCTGGAGTAAACTGAGAGTTAACAGAGCTCTTCCATGCCCTTGTCTTCCCTAGGCATTCTAGCAACTGGGAAGACAAAATTCTCTCCTGTCTTAAATAATTCAAGGAGCTCTTCTTATCCAAGTAGGACCTCCTGAGAAAATACTCAGTTCCGAAAGTGGTCCTAAAAAATGGACTTTGAAAAATGAGAAGTGCCTGGTTCGGTGAGGAGATAAAACAACCTCATTGCCGTGATCCAGTATATTCAAAGACTTTAAATGGTCATTAATATATAACTGTGGTTGGCTGAAATGAAGTGCCTTTTGAAGATAAGGATTTGGGATGCAAAGAGGACACTATAATAAAGCATTGTGTTATAGGTGATGATGTCAAGAACTGTGGCGCTACCTACCTGCTTCTGAATGCAATACTTCATTTTT
Organism: Neotragus pygmaeus; assembly: GCA_006410875.1. NCBI lineage: Eukaryota > Metazoa > Chordata > Mammalia > Artiodactyla > Bovidae > Neotragus > Neotragus pygmaeus. Next base: position 573,292 of record SJYV01047052.1, read on the forward strand.
AAATTTATTTTACTGAAGTATAGTTGATTTACAATGTCATATTAACTTCTGCTGTACTGCAAAGTGATTCAGTTATATATATATGTATTTTCATATTCTTTACCATTATGGTTTATCATGGGATAGTGAATATAGTTCCTTTGCTATACAGAAGCACGTGGTTGTTTATCCATCTTATATATTTACCTCCGCTAATCCCAAACTCCTAATCCTTCTCTCCCATACCCCCGACCTTGTCAACCCCAAGTTTGTTCTCTATGTCTGTGAGTCTGTTTCTGCTTTGTAGATAAGTTCATTTGTGTCCTATTTTAGATTCCACATATAAGGGATATCATATGATATTTGTCTTTCTGACTTCACTTAGTAGGAGAAACTCTAGGTCCATCCATGTTGCTGCAAATGACATTATTTCATTTTTTTATGATTATATTCTATTTATTTATTTATATATTCTATTTATTTATTAATATATTCTATTTATATACATACCAAATCTTCTTTATCTATTCATCAGCCAATGGACATTGAAATACTTCTTTCTCCAAAGAGAAATTAACAAGCTCAGGGTTTTACATTTTTAACTCAAAACATGATCTGGAAAACAACAAAGCTTCCTAAAATTTATCTTGTCCTTGTAAACAAATACATGGCCAGTGTTTTTGGAAAAATAGGCTTGTTGTCTGATGATGCCTATTGTAGAATTACAAAGCACATAGAACTCACAGCCTTTGTTAGTAAGGCTTTACTAAGTTAGTGTGAAAGTTAGGGTATGTATTAGGGAAAAGTGGGGACTTTGGGGTGGATATGATGGATCTGATCCTCCAAATTGCACTGAACCACCTTGAAAGTGCAAGAAGCCCTTCCTCCTCAACTGAAGAACCAACCTACAGAGCTGCATTTGAGGCAGTTACTTTGCTTGGAGTTGACGATTCACCCCAAGGTGTTTCTCCCCCACTTATGTTGCTTCCAGACCCCTCACTACACTCAGATCACAAGAGAATGGATACAGAGTCTGACTTGGGAGGGGACAGCTCATCCATCAAAAGAACTGGAAGGTTTTGTGCATTTATATTGGTAGAAAGCTGGGGAGAAATGCTACAAATGGAGTCTGAGGGTCCTAGTACAGAAAGACAGAAACAAAGTTGGATTAAGTCACATGTATTAACATAATTACACTTTCCTAGATAGACTGGGTTGAAGATATTTGATATTTGGATATACAGTTGTGTTTCATCAGATCACTTGGTCAGTAGACTGAAACCTGGCACCATAGTAACCACGGCTAAATGAAAGTGAGGTGCAAGGATTTGCCAGGTAGAACATAGATGGAGGTTTACAGAGAAGGACAGCAGTGCTGGGGCTGATTTATCAAGTATGGCTTGCTACTCATACCCTGGCTGTGGTTACCCAGATGAATTCTAAAGACATTCCTCCATCAGAGCACTAACAAACTTCCAGTGAGGCCATGGATAGCTACAGGAAGGAACTCCATTGAAATGGCCTTCCTGGGACTTCCTTGGCAGTACAGCAGTTAAGAGTCTAGGCTTTCACTGCAAGGGGTGAGGGTTCGATTCTTGGTTGGGGAACTAATACCCCCATGCTGTGTGGTGTGGTGAAATAAATAAAACCTCAGACTTGCTATATAGCATAGGGAACTCTATTCAGTACTCTGTAATGACCTATATGGAAAAATAATCTACATATATATATATGCACCACACATATATATGTATATGTACATACATATGTGTACATATAAGTGTATATATATATACATATGTGTATTATAACTGATTCACTTTGCTTGTACGTAAAGTCAGTCCTGCTCCCTCAGAATCATGTTAAATGTGGCTAACAGTGTAGGTACAGAACTGTAGCTAGTTGTGCATTTGTGATTTTTATCACTGTTTGTTTGCTGTATAGCAGAAAGTCANTTGTACGTAAAGTCAGTCCTGCTCCCTCAGAATCATGTTAAATGTGGCTAACAGTGTAGGTACAGAACTGTAGCTAGTTGTGCATTTGTGATTTTTATCACTGTTTGTTTGCTGTATAACAGAAAGTAACACAACATTGTAAATCAATTTTATATTCCAATAAAAAATTTTTTAAACATTGGAATGAAAATTTTAAAAAAAGGAAATGGGCTTCCTAAATCCAGTGCAGGTAATGGGTTCCTGAAGAGGGACAGAGCCCAAGAGATTGCGCTGAGGCTTGAAAGCCAGAGACAAGTGGACACAATTCCCAAGTGGGCAGCAGGCTAAACAGTGATCTAAATGCCTTAAGCCAAGGAATCATGGGTGGACGCATATAAATCATAGTGTCACTGGACTGAAATAGAACTACTTGATTATTATAATTTAAAACATTTTAGATTTCATTTTCAGATTTTTGACATAAGAGGGAGTCATGACTTCTCGCTTAATTTTAGGCTTAGAGCCCCTGAAATGAAAAGTATGCTAGGTTCTTTTGAAGAAGTACCCTGTGTTTTTGCCAAAATAATCAACTCTAAACTCTCCTAGAGATTTCTCAAAGGGACCTATAGTCATCAACCNATAAGAGGGAGTCATGACTTCTCGCTTAATTTTAGGCTTAGAGCCCCTGAAATGAAAAGTATGCTAGGTTCTTTTGAAGAAGTACCCTGTGTTTTTGCCAAAATAATCAACTCTAAACTCTCCTAGAGATTTCTCAAAGGGACCTATAGTCATCAACCAGAGTGATGGTGCATTATATAAAATGAGATGATTTCTTCACTTTCTGAATGTGTAGTGGGCAAAGATACTCTGCCAATGCCAGGACACCCACATTGGTTCTTTGATGCACGGATATTAGGAAGAAACGATTATGAGCCCCTGGGATTGTTTTTCTCTTCCAAAGTATGAACTAAACTGAAGGATGGCACAGGTCTATGCCATCAAAATAAGACTAGAACAATACAGATGTAGGCTTCCTATCATACTTATATTTAAGTGATCTATTTGACCAGGGCTGGAAATAGATGGCCTTAGGGAAAGATGGTGAATTATTGTAAACATAATCAGGAAGTAACTCCAATTGCAGCTGCTTCTCCATATGTGGTCTCTTTTTTGGTGTAAATCAACATGTCGCTGAGCTCTGGTGTGTGGCAATTGATCAGGCAAATGCTTTTTCAATATGTTATCAGGTGGAAAAAAATACAACAAACAGGTTTGATTACCCCTAGTAGGGCAAGAATATATCTTCACTCCACTTGACCTTAGGACTAGGCCAAACCTCTGCCCTTNTGTGTGGCAATTGATCAGGCAAATGCTTTTTCAATATGTTATCAGGTGGAAAAAAATACAACAAACAGGTTTGATTACCCCTAGTAGGGCAAGAATATATCTTCACTCCTCTTGACCTTAGGACTAGGCCAAACCTCTGCCCTTCATCATAATCTAATCCACAGAGCTTAATCAATCTGCTGTTGTATGGGACATTTCATTGATCTACTACATTGATGTGATAGATTGCATTTTCCAAGATGGATAGGTGGTCTCCAAAGGCTTCTCTTAATCTCTGAGGAATCCAACCCAAGATACTTGGCTCTTCTGTTTGAGCACACATTGTCCTGGCACTTTTGGTTATAAAAAGGTACTGAAAGAAAACAGATCTCCTTCTATCTTTTAAAAAAATAATTTTCCATTTTCTTTTGGTAGTTCAAAAGAGAAAAGTTTTAGAGGAGCCGTTGAACTTGAGGGAGAAAGATGATGAAGAAAGACTTCTGCAGAGAGTGATGGTAGGAGTCAGCCACACAGCATGAGGCACAGGGCAGGGTCCTTATAAAGGGAATACCTGTGGTTTAGAAAGCATGATAATCTGATACTGATCCCTGAGAGTCGGGTGTTATTGTTCCCTGCTGCAACTCTTATCCATTAACCTCCTACCCTTGGGAAAATCTCCATACATTGTAGACATTGCCATGGGACACTCCTTTTTTTTTTTCCAGTGCTGTTTCCAAGGACAAGAATATCACCTTGCATGTAGCAGTTATTCAGTTAAAATTTAAAAAGAAAGAAAAAATATAAATGACTAGATTAATTATGCTTTTGGAAATGTGTATATGATATATTATCTGTTTGGAATAAAATATAAAAAGTGAAGACTGTTTGGTATAAAGACAAATGAAGGTGAAAACAAGAGCAGTGATTCAGAGATCAGAGCTGGCATGTAGACAGCCGTGTATTCCAACACTTGTACTCTTCACCNAGTCCATGGGGTCACAGAGAGTTGGACATGACTGAGTGACTGAACTGAACTGAGCTCAGCTGATTCACAGAAGAAATTAACACAACATTGTGAAGCAACTAAACTCCAATAAAACAAAAAGAAGAAATAGAAGAAAAGAAGCCCTACCAGGTGAACTCCATGTAACTGCCATCTGACCCATTCTTACATTTTACACCGGACCCTTGAAAAGAGTGGAAACCCCTCCTTTAGGGGCTCAACTTTGTTATTGTTATTTTGCCCAAAAACCCAGAGCAAGTCACAAATGGAACCCTAAGTCTGTTTGTGCAGTGGCCCAGATGGAGGATTATGACTGTGGGCATATCCCAGCACACAGATGCTTTGCCTTATCATACCTCTCAGAAGGGCTGTCCACTCAGACAGAGTTTCAGTTTTCTCTGTTCTCTGAAGAGGCGCAGGGCAGAGGTAACACAATGCTGGTTTGGGGGTAGGGAAGCATCTCGCTTTTAGGTGGGTTAAAAAGCAACATGTTGTCTAATANTACCTCTCAGAAGGGCTGTCCACTCAGACAGAGTTTCAGTTTTCTCTGTTCTCTGAAGAGGCGCAGGGCAGAGGTAACACAATGCTGGTTTGGGGGTAGGGAAGCATCTCGCTTTTAGGTGGGTTAAAAAGCAATATGTTGTCTAATAGAGCCTCACTCTGTCCAAGGACCCACACATCCTTTCTGAATATTTCATCTCCAGAAGTCCTAAATTTGTATTTTAATATCAGTACACAGTTTGAAGTAAATGCTAGCAGTGTTTGTGTGTGTGTGTGTGTGTGTGTGTGTGTGTGTGTGCTCAGCTGCAACTGGGCACTAATTTTCACAGTAGCAAAATTCAGATGTGCAAATAATAAATTTCTTTACCTCTCTACAGTTGTAATGAACTTAGCACCCAAGCACTGATTTCTGCTAATGGTTGTGAATTTTATATGGAAATCAAGGTACACTCAGATTTATGATTACTTAGTACTTTAGGGTATGCACTCTTTGGGATAATTTATCAGACTATTAGAATGTGTCTCCTTCTCTTTCTTTCTCACATCTCTCCAGGGGCCATTTAAATTCTGAGTGTGCATGTGTATGTGTGGTGGGGGCAAGGTGGCAGGGGTTGTATATACCATCTTAAGTTTGGGGGAAAGACATTCAATCCAGAGTACCATTGAGCGACTTCACTTTCACTTTTCACTTTCATGCATTGGAGAAGGAAATGGCAACCCACTCCAGTGTTCTTGCCTGGAGAATCCCAGGGACGGGGGAGCCTGGTGGGCTGCCATCTATGGGGTCGCACAGAGTCGGACACAACTGAAGTGACTTAGCAGCAACAGCAGTAGCATTTTTCAAAGTGAGGTTTTCAACCAGCACACTAATGCCACCCAGGGACTTGTTAGAAACGCCAATTATTGGGCGCCATACCACATGGATCTACTGAATCAGAAACTCTGGACAAGGGCCCAGGAATCTTCTGCAGGCCTCCAGGTGATTCTGGTGTGCACTCGCCTTTGAGAAGCGCTGGTCCAAATCCATCAGCGTCCAGCCACATTGGCCTCTGATGAGATCATTACTGGCCTTTGGTTTTGTGGCACCCAGGTCACTGTGTGCATAACTGAAATGCCCTTCTCTGCTCATGGGCCACCTCTGTGTTCATTCTGCTTCCTCCTTAGACTCGCCTGCTCTGTTCCACTCTTTTCTCTAATAATGTCTACTCTTGTCATCAAAGACGTTAACTTGCGATTCTATTGGCCCTTCAAAAGTTTCAAAATCTGTTTTATATCTCAAAACCTTAGCATCGATTGGTTGTTTGCATTTTTACCTTAATAATCCTCACTTTCCTTTAGACAGTCGATGATAACCCTGACTGAGGAGAGGAAGATGAAGTATAAGGATGCGTAGAAAAGCAAACACACTAATTAAAATTTTAAGATATTGGTACATACCACATCTTAATTTGAAGCACTCTAATAATTTCCCAAGTGTACTACCCAATTATAATCGTTTCACATTTAAGTNAGAGGAAGATGAAGTATAAGGATGCGTAGAAAAGCAAACACACTAATTAAAATTTTAAGATATTGGTACATACCACATCTTAATTTGAAGCACTCTAATAATTTCCCAAGTGTACTACCCAATTATAATCGTTTCACATTTAAGTCCTTCTGCTACTAAACTATATAAAATACTGCTTTTAATGTATTTCCTTCCTTGGTTTCATTCAACATATCCCCTTTTAACATAACTTTTAGACAAGTCTTTAGTCTAAAATTCATATTTCCAGGTTCATGTACAATGCTTGAAAATGAATGAATGGACTCTGAATCATCCTTGATGTGGTTTTGACTCTTGTATTAAACATTACTTCCAGCATATCACTTATGCTCAGCATAATTTACATCATAGCACAATTCATATTAAAAATATAGTCCCCATTTGTGGGCGCAGCCTGAGTCTAGGACCTAGCATCATTCCCTATCCTTGGCAAGGAGTATTCAAGCAGCATAAAGATCTAGACTTAGAATAAGTCACTCTTATGGCCCCAAAGCCCTTTTATAACAGAGTTTTTGCTTTATTCTCAATAATCAATTCCCACCCTATTCCTCATCATTATTTGCTTGGCTTTCTTTCTGTTCTATTTTCTTCTTTTTCCAATATTCAAAAAACAATAGCACCATTAAGTATTCAATGATACTGTTTTAATTCATTGGGATTGTTCACTTTATTGGCACTATTAGAGTGTTTTCATTGACATTTGCAAAATCAGGTTTTACTATGGTACTAGAGCTTTGATACAACCCTGAATGTATTCCATTTCAGGACATCAGAGATCCAGAAGACAACACCCTCTTTAATGATTTATTCCCATACTTTGGATTTAATAAAATGGTCATTTCTAAATTTAGAGTAATCATAATTTATATACTTGTATAATGTAATCTTTGGCTTAAAGGATTTTTTTCCCATTAAATGTGACAAATAAAGGTTACAGTGGCAGTTCCTATTTTACTTTCCTAGTCTTCTGTATTTCATATTTCACTGCCCTCTGAAATTCTGTGAAATAATGGGGAGGGGAGACTATCACAGTTCTTTAAAAAATTTCTCATGGGAGATATAGTCAGTTTCCACAGTTTGGGCACTCTGATGACAGAATCATTTCCAACACTGTCCAGGTATTATAGAGTATTTTATTGTGACGATGCATCCTCAACTTTTCTGTATCACTACCTCTCAATGCACTTCTGTAAGGAGATTGTGGCAATCCAGTGGTGCTTCGTGATTGCTTTGTGGTTCTCTGAGACGCCTTTGAAATCCTCTTTTTCTCACTCACTCTCCCTCCTGGCAGCCTTTCAGGTTGGAGAAAGATCCACTTGTTCAAAATTACCCATATAGCCATGCGTTGAATTAGTTATAGAGAAAGGATCTCTGTTCAAATCGAAGGACTCCATGATAGCCACACTCTGGTCTCCCTGAGAGCTGCTTGGAAAACGAAAGACATAGATTAGCTAACACTCTCATAAATATAATTTACAAAATGCACATTCAAATGTGTGTACCTCATGTATCTGTACTAGGGTCAAGCTCATTCTTAACAGAAGTTGCTTTAAAAATCTGAAAGAAATATATTACAGTGTGTAAAATAATTCTGTGGTTTTATGTCACAGAATACTATTTTTGAGTGTACGTATTTTTAGAGTATTTATATTCAGTGGAGTTTGAAAAGAATCAAGTTTTCGTTAAAAAAAAAACTATGTAAAATGCTATACCTATAAAGAAGCTAATGTGAGTCCATTTTTAACCTACAATGATTTTTTATAGCCAAATAATGGGGCTTTGAATAACAGAGCCGCTATAATTAACTGAGTTGTCAACGAAGGCAATTTTTCCTGAGCATCCATTCATAGTTTGAAATATTTCTAAATAGCCTAGACTTTTGTCATTACTCTAGCACTAAAGAAAAGAAAGTCTAGATGCACCTGAATCTTTTTTTCTTAATCCTCTATTTAAGAAATGATTTAAATCATCTCTCAGATGTATTAAAAGAACGTAGAAGCATGTAACTAATATTATGACAAGAACTTTTGGAGAAGTTGGTGCTTTTTATTTGCAGAATCGAAACCACCATTACAACTCGTATGCCAACAAAACCCAATTCATTGTCTGGTGTAAATTGCTGCCTGAGCTAATAGCAGTCTTCTGTCTCAATGACCTTCCCATTTATTTAGTATTTCAATTCCAAGAAAAAGTCCTAAAGGGAAAAAACTTAAATTTAAAAGTAGCAGTCAACACACTCAGGAGATTCACCAGCTATAGAAAAACTCTTTGTAAGGCTAATTATAAATTATAAACTAATAGTTGATTCTTTTAAATTTCTCCCTAATGTGAATAAATATATCCCCCCCTTTTCTTAAGGAGAGTTATTTTCTTTGCAAAATAAGCTTTAAAAAAATATATCAAGATGAGATATTTATGGCAGTCAACTGAAATAGAAAAGCACTGAAGTATACTCTCAAGAGATTATGGTATTCTATATTAAAATGATTTAAGTCTTCAATGAAATAAAAGACACTAAGTTCAGTTCAGTTCAGTGGCTCAGTTATGTCCCACTCTTTGTGACCCCATGGACTGCAGCACACCAGGCCTCCCTGTCCATCACCAACTCCCTGAGCTTACTCAAATTCACGTACTTTGAATCACTGATGCCATCCAACCATCTCATACTCTGTCATCCCCTTCTCCTCCTGCCTTCAATCTTTCCCAGCATCAGGGTCTTTTCAAATGAGTCAGTTTTTCCCATCAGGTAGCCAAAGTATTGCAGTTTCAGCTTCAGCATGAGTAATTTCAATTAACATTCAGACTGATTTCTTTTAGGATTGACTGGTTGGATCTCCTTGCAGTCCAAGGGACTCTCAAGAGTCCTCTTCAACACCACAGTTCAAAAGCATCAGTTCTTTGGTGCTCAGCTTTCTTTATGGTCCAACTCTCACATCCATACATGACTACTGGAAAAACCATAGCTTTGACTAGATGGACCTTTGTTGGCAAAGTAATGTCTCTGCTTTTGAATATGCTGCTTAGGTTGGTCATAACTTTTCTTCCAGGGAAGAAAAAGTGTCTTTTAATTTCATGGCTGCAGTCACCATCTGCAGTGATTTTAGAGCCCCCCCAAATAAAGTCTGACACTGTTTCCACTGTTTCCCAACTATTTGCCATGAAGTGATGGGACCAGATGCCATGATCTTCATTTTCTGAATGCTGAGTTTTAAGCCAACTTTTTTCTCTCCTCTTTCATNGTGTCATCTGCATATCTGAGGTGATTGATATTTCTCTCAGCAATCTTGATTCCAGCTTGTGCTTCATCTAGCTCAGCATTTCTCATGATGTACTCTGCATATAACTTCAATAAGCAGGGTGACAGTGTACAGCATTGATGTACTCCTTTCCAGATTTGGAACAAGTCGGTTGTTCCATGTCCAGTTCTCATTGTTACGTCTTGACCTGCACAAAGATTTCTCAGGAGGCAGGTCAGGTGATCTGGTATTTCCATCTCTTGAAGAATTTCCCACAGTTTGTTGTGATCCACACAGCCAAAGACTTTGGTGTAGTCAATAAAGCAGAGGTAGATTTTTATTTTTTTAACTCTCTTGCTTTTCTGATGATCCAGCGGATGCTGGCAATTTGATTTCTGGTTCCTCTGTCTTTTCTAAATCCAGCTTGAACATCTGAAAGTTCACGGTTCACGTACTGTTGAACCCTGGCTTGGAGAATTTTGAGCTTTACTTTGCTAGCGTGTGAGATGAGTGCAATTATGCGGTACTTTGAGCATTCTTTGGTATTGCCTTTCCTTGGGACTGGAATGAAAACTGACCTTCTCCAGTCCTGTGGCCACTGCTGAGTTTTCCAAGTTTGCTGGCATATTGAGTGCAGCACTTTCACAGCATCATCTTCTAGGATTTGAATTAGCTCAACTGGAATTCCATCACCTCCACTAGCTTTGTTTGTAGTGATGCTTTCTAAGGCCTGCTTGACTTCACA
>SJYV01047052.1:583570-691719 GCA_006410875.1 Neotragus pygmaeus
TGTGCAGAAGCGGGGAAAGCCTGAGCTTCGGACTCATTTATGAGTGCCAAAGGTATGAAAGTAAGATAAGTATTCATCAGGAGTTAATTCCAAGTAATAATAATTCTTTTTTAAAAAATTAGCTGTCTGTGGGAATGCCGTGGCTGTTCAGTGGTTAGGACTATCTTCTTTCACTGCCACGGGCACAGGTTCAATCACGGGTCAGGGAAATATCCCAGAAGCCAAGTAGCATGGCCTAGGGGAAAAAAAAAAAAGCTCTCTATTTACTAGTGGTACAATTTAAAAATTTTGTGCATTGGTCTTCTTCAATATAGAAATTTTAAAAAGTTTAGTATGTTTGATTGTCACATGGAACTTGAGATTTGACAAGAAGTTACCGAAGCCATTGTGTTTCAGCAGTTAAGTAATTCACAGCATTGTAACATCTTAGTACTTGTACCAACACCTATAACCCCTTAACAAGAATGTCTACTACAAACACCCAGCATAAAATCCTTTTCTCTCCTTCAAACACTGCCTTGGAGACCAGGGAAATCTTCCAGGTTTTCTGGTGGCTTTACTTGTTCTTTAGTCTTTTGTTTCATGCGTGTTCATATCTGCNTCTACTACAAACACCCAGCATAAAATCCTTTTCTCTCCTTCAAACACTGCCTTGGAGACCAGGGAAATCTTCCAGGTTTTCTGGTGGCTTTACTTGTTCTTTATTTTGTTTCATGCGTGTTCATATCTGCAGCTAACACTTGTCAAGTAGCCAGTGTAGGGCTGGACAACAAATAAAAAGTAATAATGGCGGAAACAAAATGGATAGTTAACAGTCTGAATGGTGCCCATAATAAACAGCTGTGAAACTGCATTACAAAAGCAGGATCTACCCTAGAGAATATTCAGGATACAAACAAACCCTTCTATATTACAAAAGTAGATACAGCCCCAGGGAAGACTTCCTGAAGACCCCTGCTCTACACCAACAAAGAAGAACTATATTCCTCTGAAGGTAAAGTAGCTGAGAGGTTGTTCTTTCTCAAATACATGTTTTCCTTTGAAGCTGATGAGTCTGTCTAGTGTTCTGTGGTGATAGATGACACAAAAACATTTGTTTTTTGGACTAATTGGATGACATGAGTTTCCAGAACTGCTCACTTGACAATTTTTACAAATTGTTAAGTTCAGGGAAAGAAAATTACTAAAATTAAAGATCAGTTCTACAAAACATAAAACCTAGACTCTATCTATGTAGCTTTAAAGGTTTGGAAGAGTTTGTTTTAAAGTATGAGCACCTCCTAATGGCTGGTTCAAAGCACAAGGCCACTCCATTTCCATTCTCAGAAACTGACATTTAAACAAACCATAAAAACAAGTCAACAGTGTGATTGCTGAGTATCCCTTTGTTCTTTCCCCCCCAACCTGCCCCCTCCTTTATGTTTTGTCTTGCTTCCTTGTTTTTAAGATATTGTAAGATGACTCAAAAGAAATACAGATTTTTAAACATAGCATCAATCACAGAACTTAGAAATTATATTAGCCAAGGGTTTTGACTCAAAGGAGGACAAAGGTGGAGAAATGTTTAGTGAAGAAACTGTGGTCAAAAATAAATATTTTTCAAACAAAAAAAACAAGCTGGGGAAATGGTAAATAAGGATAAAAATTTTTAATTTTATGTTGGAAATTTTGCAGAGTTAAGAATTTTATTTCTGGAAAAATGTTGATTATGATACTGGTTGTTTATAATAAATTTGATATTTTGGAGGATCGCATATCTTTTATTGTTAGGTAGTAAAGGTTTTTTAAACATTAACTTTCGGAAACTAAGAATAGCAAATATACTTTAATTTTCATAATCTGATTTTTCTATATTAATTATAGGAGGTGTTGTTGGTAGTCTGAACCACAGGGCTTATAGAGAAATGAAAGAGATTTCTTAAAGGTGTACATCGTCCAAACAACTGGACTGATTTTGTGATTTTTAAAAACAGACAAAATAATCAAGAAAAAATCATGTACCGCAGAGGAATGCCTTTAAGATTCTGATCAAAGTCTTGGGTTCGATTTTCTAGGCTCTGCTGATCAAACTAAATAGTTTCCTGCCTTTTCTGATCCTCCCTGCCTTCAAGCAGGAGCTATACGAACTCATTTTCTATTCATCACTAGCTCTTGCCAGGCACACGAAGTATAAAAAGCTCATTAATCTTCCTTGTCCATGCTCCAGCTCACCATGTTTCTCCCTCCCCACCAGCATGTCCCCTCCCCCATTTCTTTCCCCATAAACTGTACAGAGCTGCTCTAAGTCGACCTGGAGTCCACAGAGCTAAGGGTAAAAGAAACTGATTGACAGTTTGGTCTTGTAGTTTGTTCTCACTCAGAAAAGTTCTGCAGTTTGCACATAATCCTTTAAAAGGTCATCTCTTTTAAGAGTAATTATTTCCTTTATTACTAAAAGTCAGGCCTTTCCCTCCGATATGTTAATAAATGTCTTGTTACCTGTCAGTGGTTACCTATCCAGTTCTAATGAAATGTAAAACCCGGTACTCTCAGCAGAAAAGATATATTTCTTAGAATTGATCATCTGGAAATAAAAATTTGGGGAAATGGTGAATGATTTGTATCTGTTCAATGGATGCTAATATCCTTATCAGCTCCAAGCTTGAAATTGTCATGTGGCTAAAGTCTTTATGCTGCTGCTACTGCTGCTAAGTTGCTTCAGTCGTGTCCGACTCTGTGCGACCCCACAGAGCCCACCAGGCTCCACTGTCCCTGGGATTCTCCAGGCAAGAACACTGGGGTGGGTTGCCATTTATAAAGTAAAGTGATGGTACCCTGTTCAATAACAAGATGATGAAATTCAACCTCATAAGACTTCAAACAAATAGAAGATTTACACTAAATGAGAGTAAAGAGCAATTAAAATTCAATCAGTGATTCTCAACACCAGGTATGTTAGTGGGGAAAGTAACAGTGACTGTCCCCACCAGGAACATGAGACATTTGAGGGGCAAGGTACAGTAAAAGTACCTACTGATTCACATACATTTATAGAATACACATCCCCTAATGAAAGATGTTTTTTCCAGGACATTTTAGCACACACATATAGTATGACAAAACCAAAAAAAAAAAAAGAGTTGAAGACAATTGTACTAAACGTCTTAATGAGATATTTCTTTCTCACCTACTCTAAATTTCAGGTTTGGATTACTAATGTTATAAATTTATATTTCATTATTGTCTACTGGAACCACAAAGTATATAGACAGTACTTCATTCTGCATTATTTTGGTTAGTGAGAATGCAAGTGAACACATGAGGGTGAATACACACCCATGAACTGCTTCAAAAGCAGGTAGTAAAACCTTAAAACACTTTTCATAACTATTTATGCTGAGGATAGAGTGAGTGTGTGTGTGTGTGTGAGAGTGTGTGTGTGTGTGCACACACACGCATGCTCAGTTGCATCTGACTCTTTGTGACCCCCATGGACTGTAGCCCACCAGACTCCTCTGTCCATGGGATTTCCCAAGCCAGAATACTGGAGTGGGTTGACATTTCCTCAGGGGGATCTTCTCGATGAAGATAGAGCATATAAGCATATCTATTTTAATTTGAAAACTATAGGGGCTAAAACAGTGATTTGGGCCGACCTATTAATAGTAACTGGGATTCTTCAGGCAAGAACACTGGAGTGGGTTGCCATTTCCTTCTCCAATGCATGAAAGTGAAAAGTGAAAGTGAAGTCGCTCAGTCGTGTCCGACTCTTTGTGACCCCATGGACTGCAGCCCTCCAGGCTCCTCCGTCCATGGGATCTTCCAGGCAAGAGTACTGGAGTGGGGTGCCATTGCCTTCTACGATTAACAGTAGGTGGAGGTGACACTATTTCTCACAGAACATGGAGAATGGGGAAGGGGTTCTTAATTAACCAGAGGAGGGGCTGGGTCCCAGTGGGACTTCTAAGCTGCTGCCAGGGACAAGAGTCTTCCTGGAGACTGATGTGTATCTCATCCTTGGGAAAGGGAAGATGACAGACTTAGATAGGGGGAAATATCAGCACTCCAGAAAAGCACACATCCAGAAATATCAGCACATCCAGCCTCCAGAAAATCACCTAGAGCTCCTTCTTTCTTTGGTTGAGAAACAAATCACAGATTAAACCTGGCCAGAGATAAGGCAGGTCAAGCCAGTAACAGTACAGTGTGGCGTGAGCTTGTCCCAGCTGGGGAGGCTCTTTATACACTTCTGCAGGGCAGACACTAGAAAGTTCTGAACTCATAGGAGTCAAAACAAACTGAGGCAGGGTAGGGGGGCTTATCAATATCTGGGAGGATTAAGTGAAATTCTACATATTGAACATTTTCCCAAGTCTCTCTGACATCAAAGACAGACACAACAATAACCCCTGCAGGAAAAGCCACAGAGAGGAAACCAAGATAATCCAGGGGACAGAAGACAACTTTTCAACAACATGTAAAGAGATAAGAGAAGCTCTCACATCCATGAAATAAGAGCGAGTTTCTAGGAAGAAATCATCAGAGAACGAAAAGCTCTGGAAATAAAAAATATATCCAACTTTAAAACAGAAAGACTAGAAGACAGAGCTAAAGACATCTCCCAGGAAATATATTTTGAAGGGAGAGAAAGAAATTGTAGGGATAAGGAAGGTAAGAGAGAGAAGAAAATTAACTGATTGTGAAGTTCTAAAGAACACTTCTAGAAAACGAGAAAAAAATATAAAGAAGCCAATATATATCTTCTTAGTTAAAGCTTATATTACCTCATTAATGAGTGGATGGTGCTTATTTTTTGACTTACAAACAAAAAGCCATTTTATGTCATTTCTACCTTTACAAAAATAATTTGAGAGGGGAATTTTTGAAGTATAAATAGAGTTTTAAGATTGAGAACATCCTCACCAGCAAGCATCTCAGAGTAAAACTTTCTGTCAAAGAGGACTTGCCCTTATCAAGAGATGTACAAATTCTGGGCGAGGACGGGATGGACTGTTACTTATCAGTTGTCCTGCTGTGTGGCCCTTCCTATCAATTCTAGAGGCTGAAAGACTAACCCCACGCTCTTGTCCAGACTCCAAGTCCTGTGTTTTGTTTTGTTGTAAAAACCGGGCAAATGTTTACTGAACAATTACCAAGATTATGGCCTCGCCCCTATCCTGTAGTTTGGCCACACTCCACATTCTATCCACATAAGAATCCCTTCTCACTAGAGAGCACAAACCTCGGGTGTTTTCTTTAGTCCCCGCCTTCTTCTGATGTCCATTTGTCCAATTGTGTCCATTTGTCCCTGCCTCTGCTCGCCCCTTCCCTCCGAACCGTGGTGATCAGACACCTTAAAGAACTCATTCCTCAACTTGTGACATCAGGGGGCCTAAGTATCCCCAAAGAGTCTGAAATTTCATCTGGCTTGGATAAATACGTTTTGCAATGCAAATACATGTTTATTATTGGCCCTCCTGACAACTTCAGAAGTGAGAATATTCCCATCTCCTGCAAACTCGTTTTTTGAAAAACCTTTCTCAGGGATGACTCAAAATAACAGACGTCCCAGAAAGATAATGCTTATTTGTGATAATCACTCACCCCTTTTGAGCTATGTAAAGAATGAATCACAGTAACATACATTATACATTCTGTGATAAATGGGACTATGGTTGATTTTTTTGCATTCACCGTTGAAAAGGAAAACTGGGGTTATAGCTTTCCGGTGAGCCCTATAAAATAAAGCATCGACTCTGAATCATCTGTGAATGATCATGGCACACATAACAATATAATTTTCTCAATTATCTACACATGAACATATGCTGCTTTTGTAACAGAAAGATAAATATGTTATTTTTAAACTTTGTGGGTAAATGAGGGGACACATGTACATCCATGGCTGATTCATATCACTGAATGGCAAAAACCACTACAATATTGTAATTAGCCTCTAATTAAAATAAATAAATTAAAAAAAAGCTTTTTGGATAAATGAAAATTAAAAAGAAGAAAGATTTAATAAGCACTTGGTGGCTTGCTGGTTATGCCACATCATTAAACTGTAACTTAAACTTTTGAAACCAATTAATCATTCCTCTTGTGAGAGCTGAATCCATACTCTTAGAGAATTCCATGTATTTTATCCAGAACTTCTCTCTAAAGAACTAAATAGGCTCCAGTGACATCCTTTTGTTAGTCCTCTCGGCATTTTTTGAGGCAAGTAGAATGATTTCTCTTCTGTAGATGAGAAAACACGTAAAGAAATGAAGTGGCCTGTTTAAGATTACTCAGGGAGAGAACACAGGTATTCTAACCCTGATAAATACTTTAACAACTACTTCGATTTTCACTGGAGGAAAGGGTAAATTCAGATACTAAAGATGTTTTACTGTCCTCTCAACACTGACAGCTGCATATCAGAACTTTCCAGAAGGCACGTCTTTGCTTTTAAAAGGACATGGGGACAAAAGTTTGGCACGACTAGATGTTACAAAAAAGCCTTCAGTAGGCCTTCTGACTTTTAAGTAATCCAACGTGGTGCCCCATAAATACTCACGCTGCTGCTGCAGAAGGTAGATTTCTTGAATATCATGCAAATCAGATTTTCTCAAAGACAGCTGATCTTCAACCAGAACTCATGAAGTCAACTAGGAAACCTGGACTCTGCAAATGAGTAGGCAGAACATGGTTCAAGAAATGACAAGACCTAGGTTCATAGGAGAAAGACTCAGAGAAAAATGGGTCTTAATCCTGGTCTTGGTATTGTCAACTTCCAAGATAATTCAAAAATGAATGTTTTCCATTATGAAATCAATGCATTGACTATATTGTTCCTCTGAATAGTTTCACATTCTCAAATTTGTTTTTATGTACCTTGTAACCTGTTAAAATGTTTATTACTTGTACTAGCCTGCATATTATTATTTGCTAGCTTCTCTGATGGCTCAGATGGTAAAGAATCTGCCTGCAGTGCAGGAGATCCAGGTTCGATCCCTAGGTCAGGAAGATCCACTGAAGGAAATGCCTACTCACCCCGGTATTTTTCCCTGGAGAATTCCATGGAGAATTCAAGATCCCTTGAAGAAAGGATAGGCTATCCACTCCAGTATTCTTGCCTGGGAAATCCCATGGACAGAGGAGCCTGGTGGGCTACAGTCTGTGGGGTTGCAAAAGAGTTGGACATGACTTACTGTACAGATAAAAAGCTAAGCTCCTACTGTGTTGCTCTGTGTTCATTTCAGGCTTTCTTAAGAAATTCTTGCTGCTGCTGCTGCTACTGCTGCTAAGTCGCTTCAGTCGTGTCCGACTCTATGCGATCCCATGGACGGCAGCCCACCAGGCTTCCCCATCCCTGGGATTCTCTAGGCAAGGATACTGGAGTGGGTTGCCATTTCCTTCTCCAATGCATGAAAGTGAAAAGTGAAAGTGAAGTCGCTCAGTCGTGTCTGATTCTTAGCGGATCCCATGGACTGCAGCCTACCAGGCTCCTCCATCCATGGGATTTTCCAGGCAAGAGTACTGGAGTGGGGTGCCATTGCTTTCTCCAAGAAATTCTGGTATATTATCTAAATTGGGAATAGGGAAAAAGAATCTTAGGAATCTTCAGAAACTCACCCACCCAAGTTCACAGAGTTTAAGTCTACCTGAACTCAAATCTATAATCTGTTTATCACACCCTTCTACCTTCCAGAAAATGACTCTCTCTCTGTGGTGCTTATCCCAATACAGGGGCTGCCTGTGAGTTAAGCCCCTCATCATGCAAATGTAAGACTAATTCATTTACTCACTTCCTTGACCATATATACTTCAAGTTATAAATTTGGTGATACTGTCCATGAAAACTTTTGAATTTGGTTTTCAAATACTGAAAAAAAGAGAATGAAACCTAAGTAATATTTCCAAACCAGAGTGGATTATTTTAAAAGCCAGGATTCTTTTTTTCCCCAGTATTGAAACACACCATGTCTTCTCTGGGTGAGGACCAGATGAACGGTTGGGTTGCACTTAGATCCAGGTTATATCAAAGATATGAATCTTGAAATGCTAGAATCACATTCAGTACGGTGAGATGATCACAGTGAGAAAGGCACGTGAGGATGGAGACCAGTGAAAGGAAATGCAGAGTTACATCTCCAGTCACACCTACTTTGAAGAACAAAAACCTAAGAGGAATACTGGACAAATCCTCAGCATCATTAAATTTTCCTTTAGTTTTTTAAATCATTCTCATTCCACATGGGTGAATTTCTCTAAAGTTAAAAGGGACTCTGTAGGGGAGACTGGGTTTCCCTAATGGCTCAGATGGTAAAGAACCAGGAAGCAATGCAGAATACGTAGTTTTGATCCCTATGTTGGGAAGACCCCCTGGAGAAGGAAATGGCAACCCACTGCAGTATTCTTAACTGGAAAATCCTGTGGACGGAGGAGCCTGGCGGGCTACAGTCCATGAGGTCATAAAGAGTCAGACACAACTGAACAACTACCCACCCCACCCCCGCCTCTGCCACACACACACAAACACGCACTGGAAGACTGGCAGTAAGGCTGAGTTCCAGTCAGTGTTCTCTATTTGCCTCTGGTAGCCTTGCCTATATCTTTAAGCCTTAGTGTTCCTATAAAATGAAGGAGCTGCATAGATCACCTTTACGTTTCATTTACAACAGCCTGGGACTCTCAAAGGCCTATGAACCCAGGGAAGGTCTGTGTTAAGATACTAAAGTTAGTTGGGAAGAAATTTGCAAATGCCAGAGCTACTTCCTAAGGGAGAAGGGACAATTCTAGTTTACCCTACAGACCAGGCAAGAAAAGGGAACCATGGGAGAGGGTCTTGAGTCAACATTTGGGAAGGACTCTCAGCTGGGTGTCAGTAGCCAAGACTAGTGTGTATTCTGTCCCAGAGGTGTGTGTCTGTTTGTGGCGGGTGGGGGTTAGGGGGGTATGAGTTGCAGACTTGACAACGACTTTTTGCATTTCTTTTCAAAGTCAGGACCCTTTTAGAAAAATACTCGTGTGACGTATGTATTTGTAATGTTTAGCATCTCCTGTTTGAGAATACACAACAAAACATGAAGTTATTCTGACTTTTCCTTGAAATGAATGTTTAAAAATGAATCATCATGGCCTTTACATGCATATGAAAACTTGCTATGTGTGCAGAGTTGTCATTTATTCAGTCTGTCCATAATGTTTGACACAGGTATTCATTTCAGATCTCTTGGAGTAGATCAGCAGCAGTGCCTAGTTCAGAAATCAAGGGATTAAGTTGATTTTCAAGTATGAGCCCAGCCTTAGTTTTAATTATTATTTTTCTTGTGTCCCCCTCTCCCCCCCCCACAATCAAGCTGTTTCTCTAGGTCACTGCCTAGGCCCCTTCAGTCTAGGAGCTGTGCAAGATGATAGAAAGTTAGCCTTCAGACTGGCAATGCGTTGAGCAGAAGCCAAAATCCTGAGAGCTGGCCCAAAGAAATGAATGACCCAGTAGAGTACTTTTACAGTGGCAAAATGGAGGTACCATTTGTCTTGGGCACCAAAGTAAATATTAGATCTACTTTCATTAGCATTAAATGGATGTGCCAATCTCCAATAAGATGATCTGGGACTAGGTTCTCCCTTCTCTTGATCAAAGGCTGATTAGCAAGATTGGGCAGAGCATATGATCAAGCTAAATTCAGGGAAAATTCCAAAGCAATCTATAACCACTGATGAGTGAGACTCATGGAAGCTGGCCACAAAATTTGTATAAATAAAAAATAAAATGCTGTCAGTGCTTACATGGCTGACTGAAAACCACTGGAGTCAAGAGAATTAGTTGACTGACGGCCATTCCAAAGCAGATTTTGAAGTCACAGTTAAGAGTTTTATTTATAAAGGGAACAATTTTTAAAACTTCAAGCAAACAATTCTAATAAGCAATAGTCATTCACACTGAAATCTCTTCTACCTTTAAATTAATCAGAATGGCAATAAACATCAGTGGCTATTGCTGGGAGTGGTGAGACTGTAACTAAAGCCTCAAATCTGGGATCACAGCTTAATTCTTAGGCACAGAGATGAGCTCTATGAATTCCATTTTTTAATACAACAAAGGATATCCCCAATATTGCTGCTAAATGTTTTTCTATTATGCATGACTCCTTGAAAGTGGAACTCCTATATACCCAATAAGGAAAAATTTTAGGTCAATTAGCAATAATGTGACAATACTATCTAGCAAAGAAGGAAGAGAAAGAACAAGTGGAGCCTTTTGTCTTTAAATTTAATTAACATGATCTTTCTTATTCTTTTGGAAAGAAAATCCAGGAAAAAAAATTGAGTTTCATTTTTAAAAGGCCTACAATATTATGTTTTAATTAAAATTGAATCAACTTCTCTATGAATTCTGAATTTTTAAAAGCCGAGCTAGTGACAGTACATTATTAAAAGCTGCATCACTTATGTCAAAGAAATTAGTACTTGATTTTTAGAGATTCATTATCAAGTTCTTAAATGATCAGCATCTTGAAACTCAAATTCAAATAATCTTAGTTCTTCAGTTATCCAAAGCAGAAGAGGAATGCACATTAATTGCAAGGAAGTTTGATGATTTCCTAAGAGCTGAAAAGCTTAGCGGGCGAAAAAAAGGTATTTTTCTTTACCTGAAAAAAAAAAAATTACTGACAAAAACTTAATACCTCACCAAAATCAACTGCTCCTCACCCATCCCTCCATTCCACAAATGCCTGTGACCCAAACTTGTGAAGTCTCTCACTTTGTGTGTGTGTGTGAGCCACTCCAAGTTTATGCCTCACAAGGACGAAGCAAAAATCCTTTACTTGGTGCGAACTCAGAATCAGTCATTTTATCTCTTAGATAATCCTATTCTTCAGGGCAAGTTCTGGCTTTTAGCTCCTTCAACCCGCTTTCTTTTTCCTTTTTTCTGTACTTTTTGTTGTTGTTGGCAGTGGTTTAGGGAGGGAGTCAAAGTCCCTTAGACCACTCACTAAAAATTGTGAACAGTGTCACGAACGAATAGAAACAGAAAACGGGAGATTTCAAAGAAAATAACACGCACTCTCAACCCCCCAGAGGGAAAAACAACAAAACAAGCACACCCAAACTTCGCAGTTTCAGTACATCCGCAAAGGGAGAGGTGCCGGACCTCCGCCCTCCCGGCCCGCAGGTGGCTTGTGGCGAGCGCCGCAGACAATGGCCAGGATGCACCCTGCCTGCGTCGCCAGTTTGCTGTGTCTGCCCCAGCACAGACTGAAAAAAAAAAACAGTCTATCTCGAAAGAATGACAGAACGTAAAGAGAAGCGTGCGTTAGGCTTCGGAGGAGTCACCCCCCTCCCCAGCCCCCAAAGCCTCATCTCTATCCNCCTGGACTCAGTCTGTCTCTTATACACATCTAGATGTGTATAAGAGACAGAAGGAAAGCCGCGCGCCGCGGCCGAGACCCCCAGCCCTGGGCGGGGTCTGGCCGGGGGTCCCGCTTGTGCCGCCGCGGGCGGTGGGGGCCCGAGGTGGTTGCGGGAAAGGGGCGGATCCGCCCTCTCGGCCTGAGGGTTCTCGGGGGGAATCCGCCCTAGGGGGGTACCAGTGCACCGCCGACGGCTGGGGGTGGCCGGCCGGCGACTGCTCCAAAAAGTGCGGGCGCGGTTCAGGAGTGCCGCTGCGCCCGGGGCGACCGGGGCAGGGACAGATGGTGCGGATCGCCCCCCTCCGTGGTCATCACGGGTCAGGGCCTGGCGCGCTCCGGCCGTGGGCGCCGGGGGCTGGACCGGACTGGCGCCCGCGGTCTCGCGCGCTCCCTCCCGCCGCCCCCTAGAGGGGTGTGGGCCGCGCCGAGCCCTGTCCATGGTGCGCCGGTTCCGCGCTCGCCTCCCCCGGGTCGCGCTCGCCTACTCTCAGGCTCTCTCTCTCCCTCCCACTGGCTCGCGGGCCGCTCAGGTCCCGCCGTTCCTTTCTCCTTTCTTGGGTTTCTCCTTTTGTTCTTTCCTCTCCTGCTGGTCTCTTTCTCTTTCCCCTTCCCCCATTCTCCAGTCCGCCCCCCTCGGCTCTCTGCAGACGCTGGGGTTTCAGAACACTTCCACTGGACATTTTTGGCCTCTGCACTTTTGGGGAGTGGATGGAATTTCTTCTAACTTGGGGGAGGAGACCTGCCAGTCACTTGCTAACAAAAGTACCTCCTGTTATAAAACCGCCCTTTATTCTTGGAGCGCACACTCCTCATTCTTTCACCTCCTGTCAGTTCATTTATTGTTTCTTCTTTTAAAATGGGGTTTATTGAAGAGGTTAGGCTGAAGGGGAGGAAGGAAAAAAGTGCTACTTCAAGTGTTTGAAGTTAAGGCGAAAACAAGATAAACTTAAGAATCCTCCCAGACATCAGATAAAAAAACAAATACGTCGTAGATTAGAAAAATCTTGGTTTAAAAAACATGTTGTTTTGAACATCATACCATGGTCTTACTTATTTATAGGCAATTTATAGTAAATCCTAAGAGGGTCAGTTCAGCTCTGGATGGTATGCTCACTAACTTTTTGATCTGAAAGTAAGTTTTAATTGAATATTGTGTGCAGTGAAGTTAGGATAGGAGGAGACGTTTCTTGGTCACTAATAACCAAGGGACTAATGGTTCATGGGACTAATCTGTGTACCACGGAACAATCTCATTTCCTCTTTGAGTCATCTGCTTTGAAACCAGGTGTGGATTTTGTAGGCCATTTTCTTTTTTTCTTTTTTAAGCATTAAATATATATATATAATTTATAAATGTCAAATCGTGCACTTCTCTTTTCTGTTGTATGTTCTTTCTCAGTTTATTCCAGGCCAACCCGTGGTTGACTTTCAAAAACCTCTAGGAAAGGAGAGATTAAAACTTTGTCATCAAGTTATTTGGGTAATTCATGGGTATGAGTCAAGCAATAACACTGAGTGATTTACAAGGTCATTAGAAGTGGAAGCAGAGCAGTTCATGCAACATGAGTTTTAGGGTTAAGTGTGCTATGGTGGGATGTACCCACCGAGATTGGAAATGACTTTGTGCTAATGGTCTGCTTTACATACTGAAATAACAGAGATCTATCTGCAATGTGAAAATGGCCCCTCTGCACTCTGCAGTCCTCTGCTTTTTAAAACTCTACCTTTTTTTTAAGCTTCAAGCCAGACTAAGGAGTCAAAGAGTTTTATAAAAAAGAATGAATAAGTTATCAGTTTAGATACTGAGCTGCCTTATTTTTTCAGACCAGTTAAAGAAGAATAATTAAATATTCAAAAGGACTTTATGCCTTTAATTAACTGAAGTGTTCTTTGTTTTACTTGGAACACTTTTATTTTCACTTTAAGAGAATCTTTACTAGTTGAGTTATTCTGTTACCNCAGTTTAGATACTGAGCTGCCTTATTTTTTCAGACCAGTTAAAGAAGAATAATTAAATATTCAAAAGGACTTTATGCCTTTAATTAACTGAAGTGTTCTTTGTTTTACTTGGAACACTTTTTTTTTTCACTTTAAGAGAATCTTTACTAGTTATTTATTCTGTTACCTAGATTTACATAATTCTAGTCAATTTTGCATATTATGATATTCAGCTTTTAAGATTTTCTCTATTCTTGCTCATTTTAGCATTGTCCTCTAAAAAAGAAAAAAAAAGCAGAATATGAGCATTAAACTTCACTGATCAAGGGATATCACAAAGTTATGACAAGCTTTCCTTTCATACAAGTGACTTTCAAATCCTTAAATAGGTTTATCATCAGGGAAAAAAGATCAATTATACTTTTACTACCCATCCAGTCATGAATAGGTTAGAAGCTTGCTTTGTTTTTCTGGTTCTCATTTTAACTGCATAGCTCCATTATTCTATTTTAAATACATTTGTATGGGTTATGAAACATCAAAGACATCACCTTAAGTTTTACAAATATTTTAGATTCTTAGTCTTATCACACAGATTTCTGCTTTCAATGCTGACTGAGGACCTATGAAAAAAGATGCACAAACCATATTAGGTATGGACTTTCATGGCATTAATTTCAATATATAAAATGTGGGGGGGGAAAAGGCTTTGTTTTAGACTGGAAAATCTAGGATACCACAGTCATTTTAAGAATAAAACATTTATGTGTTCTCTATGTTTATTTGAATTTCAAGTTCCTTTGAAAGTAAGAATTAATTGGTATTCACAGTTTCTTCTCCTTATGTATATCTTTGCCCTTTTTAAAATTTCTGGCACGTGGTCATTGCTAACAGGTATTGGTGTTGTTGTTTAGTTAGTTGTTAAGTTGTGTCCAACTCTTTTGCCACTCCGTTAACAGTAGCCTGCCAGGCTCCTCTTGTCCATGGAGTTTTCCAGGCAAGAATACTTGAGTGGGTCGCCATTTCCTTCTCCAGGGGATCTTCCCGACCCAGGGATTGAACCCACGTTTCCTGCCTTGCAGGTGGATTCTTCTACCACTAAGTCACTAGGGAAGCCCCGTAACTGACAGTAGTGCACTGCAAATGCACTAAAAGCAATTTGAAAAATAATTAGTGTGTCCTAAAATATTATAAGCATATGTTAAAATGATATAGATACACACACCAATTAAAATTACATATAATTTTTTAGGCCTTAACTGCAAGTTTAGAATTTACTTGCAGCGTATACTGTCATACTTTTATCAAAGTCTGCTCTGGCCTTCTAAAAGTTTTGACTGAGATTTTAAGGGGAAAGTCTTCTTAGATAGTTTGTATTTTTTACATGTAGAGATTCGATTCTATTTAAAACAGATTTTTGGTGACAGTGTGTTGTACCAGAGTGTCCTTAATTTCCGTTTTCATTAAAAATCTTCAATTCTTAAATCTGTTGTGCCTCATTAAGCTTTAGGGTTATTAATCGGGAAATGTCAAGACTTAAACCAACAGTTAATCTTGCTTTAAAATGCCTTTTAAAGAAATCCTGAGTAACTCAAATCCCCATCCTATTTTCAGAGGGATAGTCTCAAGTTAGAAGAGTGATTTTAAAGAAAAATCAGCTGTTATTTAAGAAATGTAGTGTTTGTATCTACTTTCTATGGGTTTGCCTAAGTTAACATTATTCAAATTTGCTCTTTTGGCTCAAATACAAGAATTAATCAAGTTTAAGCACTGCACAGACTTGTGGTGAATTTTGTCCATTCGATGGGATAGATTTAGAATTTAGATTTTGTTATTTGAGTAATTATTTCACATCTGCCATGAGTATACCTTCTAGAATCTGTTTTCAAGTTGGCTTTAGAACTATAAGTTGAAACATAATTTGTACCAACAAATCATTACGCCTCCCATTTCTGTTTGTTTTCTTCTACAAACTTACTTTTGTTTGAATTTTTCAGTTAATTTGAGCGGATGCTAGTCTTTGTGTATTTAACTAAATGTAGATAAGTTTTAAATTAAACAAACCTATTCATGCCAGGGAGGAAGAAGATACAGATAAATATTGTAGTAAAAGCTACATCTTCTACACATATAAAGCGATGAGTTTAAATCAGGCAGAAGGTGAATTTAGGATCTAAATGGAACCTTTTGAAAAATTTGAACTTTATGATTTTGTTACAATCAAGTTTTTAAGCTCTATTTTAGGTTGTGCATGAATAGAGCTCAGTTCTTCCTTGTTTCTCTCTTTAGGACCCAGAGTACTTCTCTGAGCTTCCAACTGTATTTTACAGCACCCAGGCTCTTGGGTTGCGTATATTTACACACAGTATAGGTGTTGAGAACTGCTATCCACATACATGTCCCCCTGCAAGGTTTACCACAGTTTGGCATGAACTATAGTTAATTGATAACTTTGTGTGTGTCATCCAAGGTGATTTGAGCAGCGAGAGTAAATAATACCTTTGTTCTGGGCAAGTGAGCTGCCTTGACATAGTGTCAAGGGCAAGAGCGAGGGTCAAGGGCAGGAAGCCTGAGGTTCTAATCTGGTCCAGATGTAGTTTAGTCTCTTAAACTCTGCTGACCTCATTTTTCTCAATAATAAAACCATAGGCCTGGTTGGATTAGTCGATCTCTAAGGGACTGTCTAGTTCTCTGACTCTTGGGGCTGCTTAAAATATCCCAAAATGATTCCTTTTCAAAGACTTTGGAATGACTTTAATTTTTAACCTGAAATGCAGGGATTTTCAGGTACTCAGAGGACTGAGTATGCTTTTTGAGGGCTGTTGACAATACTTTATTATATATGATAATATATCATTCAGCACTAAGAATATAGCCCTTTTGGATGAACCTAGAGATTATCATATTAAGTGAAGTAAGTCAGAGAAAAATGTCATATGAGACCTCTTATATGTGGAATCTAACAAAATAATACAAATGAACTTATTTACACAGCAGAAATAGATACACGTAGAAAGTACACTTACAGTTTCGAAAGGGGAAAGGGGCGAGCGATAAATTAGGAGTTTGGGATTAAGAGAGAACATGCTACTATATATAAAACAGATAAACACAAGGATCTATTAGTAGACCTATCTCTACTGATGGGCTTCCCTATATAGCACAGGGAACTATATTCAGTATCTTGTAATAACCTATTAGGGAAAAGAATCTGAAAAAGAACACGCACACACACACACACACACACATATACATATGTATGTATGTATTTATGTTTAATTGAATCACTTTGCTGTACAGCTGAAACTAACACTTTGTAAATTATAAAAAAGAATATGGCACCCTGACCTAGCAAGTTCTTCTCTAGTCATTTTTACAGACATGTTTGTATTCATGATATATATGTGATATTTACAAATATAGGTATATGCATTGAGGCACTGTTTATAATTGCAAAAGATCGGATTAGATGACCTCTGAAAGTCCATCAGTAGAGACTGATTTAATAAAATATGGAGTAATACGCAGTCATATTTAAGAACCTCTGGTTACAGTCAAGAAAATTATTAAGCCACCTGATGTTTTTGGCATACTCAGGTGCCTAGAAAAGCTTCAGGTTAGGACCACCGAAATCATCATTGGGGTTTCAGGGCCTCTGAATGAAGACGAGTTGGATGTAGACCACAGATAGAAGCTATTGCTGAATAGAAAATTAAGCAGAGTAGAAATAAGATGAAGATGACCTACAAGAACATCCTAAAGTTGAGTTGAGAACAGCCTGTAGTAGGCTGAGCTTATAAGTAAATTCAAGAAAGATTGGCTAAATATACATAAATATATGTAATAGTTTCCATGTTGTATCATGAAGTGACCACACTATGCCGAGTTAACCACCTGAGAGATTATACTGGCTGGTTAACCCATTATGATATTTCTTCCATTCTCTTGACTGAATGAATATTTAATTTTTCATCTGTTCTGATAGTGAAAAAGTTATCTAAAGTAGACTTTACCTAGTACCTGAAACTTGAGATTCAGAAAAACATTAGTGTTAGAGTCGAACTCTAACATTAGTGTTAGAGTCTACACTCTCCAGTAAGGAAGCTATTGAACTTGGGTTTTTCCCAGGTAGCATTGGGAGAATTAGTGGAGCTTTAAAACAGCTTGAGTCATTTAAAAGGAGGTGCAATTATAAATATAATATGGCATTCATAATCGAGTGACTTGGAGAAGTGTTTGATCCATGATCTGTTCTTAGATTTTCTTTTACAAAATATACCTGCCTATACTAAAAATAATAGGCAGTAATAGTGTACTTATATACTACTATATATTATAATTTTAGTATTGTTTCTATGTTAATTTTAAAAATTAACTTGACCATAGTATGTTTATGTACAATCATATATTTTTATGGTTGTAGTTTTAGTATTTGCTTTTGTGTTTTTTAAAAAATTGTACTTGATATTCATCATTTAAAACTTTTATATGGAGTTTTATATGTACCCCACTGCTGATATATAATTTAATGTTTTGTTGGATTAAAGAATTAGTGAAAAAAAGAAAAAGTTAAAGGATCATAATTTGGAATCTTTGTTCCAGATATTATTGGAACTGAAAATGTGAAATGACTCTTTTATCCTTATTATTAAAATAAGTTTTGAGTTTATTCAGTGTTCTTCTGTTGCTTTAGTGTTGAAATTTGTAAAATTTTGGAAGAGGGAAATCTAAATTACAGGGACAGGAAATAGTTTAATGGTTGTCTAGGGCTGGACATAGAGACAAGAGATTGGTTACAAAGGCGCAGGAGGAAATTTGGGGGGGGTGACAAAAATGTTCTAGATCTTGATGGTGATAGGTTGACGAATGTATACTTTTTGAAACTCCTTGAACTGTACTCTTAAAATGGGTGTATTTTTACTGTATATAAATTATACCACAGTAAAATTGGTTAAAAAATAAATGATGATTCACACATTTTAAAAAAGTATATAAATTCATGTTATTACTTCCAGTAAGGATTCTAAGAAATGCCTTTTCAGTGTTTTCTTTTTTTTTCCCAATAGTCAATTCTAAGACTTTTAACTGTTCCATTAGAGTTTCTTATCAGATGGTTGGATGGCATCACGGACTCGATGGACGCGAATCTGAGTGAACTCCAAGAGATGGTGATGAACAGGGAGGCCTGGCGTGCTGCAATTCATGGGGTCGCAAAGAGTCGGACACGACTGAGCGACTGAACTGAACTGAACTGATCCCAGTGTGAACTCCCTTGGCACTGATCCATCCTTACCCAGGGTAGTTTATTCCTAAAGAACACTGGGCAATTTCAGCATACACATGTTCATTTAGATGTGGAGACCAGCTCTGAGAAAGAGAAAAGGGTCCCAGCCCCTGAAGGATGGGGACTGAGTTAGGGGGAGTTGCCACTTTTCTGCACGCAAAGGAAAGTTTAAACCAAAAAGTGTCCTATACCGAAGGAGGGCCAAGGAGAACGCCTGAAAGTTTTTCAAAAAGTCCTCAAAGCACCTATTATTGATAAGTAAGCTATGCTGTAAAAAGACAAGAATGAGAACTGGTTGATAACGTAAGATTTGGACACACGAGTTAGAAGGAGAGCTGGTATACAAATTTCTGTAACTTATTTGAAAATGGAGTCCTCCTTCATAGGATATCTCCTCAAACTGTTACTTTATAGAATTTTTTTTTTAAGCTAAAGTTATTAGAAAGATTATGAAGAAAGAATCCTTGAGGGGAAAATTCAAAAGGACAGTGAAACTGTGTTAAGGATATGAGTTGAGAGTTTTGTCCTGTTTTTCCATTTGTTTACTGGAACCTGGGCACATGCCAGGTTTTGAAGGGAAATATAAGAGGGAACTTTTCANTACACCAAATAAAATTATTTGAAACTTCAGATAATTTGCTACCATCTCTTCAAATCTTTTTTTTTTTTTTAAGTGTCTGGTATAATAATACAAAACCTTAAAGATAAAATATTTTTAATTTCCAGGAAGAAACTAGTAAATTACCTTAGTTAATTATTTCCATAACCTTGTGACATAAATAAATAAAACCTTGTGGGTTTTATTCCCATTTTATAGAGATGATGAAAAAGAAAGTCAGATAGTCTGAGTATTTATTGTGAGAATCCTGAGTGGAATGATATCTCTTTATAGCAGAGTTAAGCCTGACTCTAAAGCCCATGGTTTTCTCCTTGATATTCAGGGAACAGATGCCACAGTAGAAGGAAATTTCAGTTCCTCACTACTGAGTTAATAAGATTTTTGTAAAGTAGTTAACTTTTGAGTTTCATTCTTTAATTTTGACCTTAAATATTTTGATTTATTTTGACATATGAAACCAAAATTTAATACTTGCTTAAGATCTTCAGTATATATATATATTTCTTTTTTTTCCTTAGAGAAGAAAAAATAATCCCAGGTAAATGATTCATAATCACTTTCATGATGTTCTTCAAATTGTCTTGATCAACAAGTAATGTGTTGATAACTACNTTTGACATATGAAACCAAAATTTAATACTTGCTTAAGATCTTCAGTATATATATATATTTCTTTTTTTTCCTTAGAGAAGAAAAAATAATCCCAGGTAAATGATTCATAATCACTTTCATGATGTTCTTCAAATTGTCTTGATCAACAAGTAATGTGTTGATAACTACTCAAAAAATAATTTTTGAATGAATTTTGGAACTTAAAATACTTTGTAAGAGCCACAAAAACCTCACCCAACCCGCATTTTTTGTTGTTTGGGGGTTTTTTGTGTGTTTTGTTTTTTTTTGAAACTGTGTCTGTTCAGTGTTCTTTTCTTTATAAAAGTACATTCAAGAGATTCTATCATTAAGTAGTGAAATATTTTAATGTTTCATGGCAGGTTTTCCATGTTTGAATAGTTTGAATTACCTTTTCTCCCACAAATGAAATTAGTTGGCATCTTTTAAAAATACAGATAGCCACACCTACAACTGTTTTGTGGGGTTACGGAGTACCCACTGATTTGTTTGCTGCTCAGAAAGCCTAGAACTGTTTTTTTTTTGTAACTTGACCTATTGTTGGTGGGTGGATACACTTGGCTTGACTGTAATTGCGAACTAAATGTCTCTTAGTTGGGTCAGGGAGCTGTTAAAGCAAACTGTGAAATAAATGACTTTAAAAAACATTAAATTTATTAAGTTTGAAGAATATGATATAATCCCTTTGCTTAACACAAATCTTTAATAAACCAGAGGCTGTGACCACTTTAATTTTTTTTTTTCTTTTGTTGTCTTAGTTGGTTAACACAACAGTTCAAAGTCTGCCGTTCATTCTTGGCTTTNCTGGGGGTTTGGCATCAAGAGGAGGAGACTCAAGAGTATCTGGCTTTGAAGGCCAGCAGCATTTAATTGTAGACTGCCACAGAACTGGGGGAAACAGACACTCCACTTTTGGAGGATGCACATAAGGTTTCATACCAGATCCCAGGGACAAAATCTGTGACCTCCTAAGAGCCTGGGCCAGACCTACCGGATGGTATTGGAGGGTTTCCAGCAGAGGTGGGGGTAATTACTTTAAACATAAATAGATTAAATGCTCCAACCATTAGATACGAACAGGCTGAANACCAGATCCCAGGGACAAAATCTGTGACCTCCTAAGAGCCTGGGCCAGACCTACCGGATGGTATTGGAGGGTTTCCAGCAGAGGTGGGGGTAATTACTTTAAACATAAATAGATTAAATGCTCCAACCATTAGATACGAACAGGCTGAAGGGATACAAAACCAAGGCCTATATGTATGCTATCTATAAGAGACCCACTTCAGATCTAGGGATACATAGAGACTGAAAGTCAGGGATGGAAAAAAGTATTTCATGCAAATGGAAATCAAAAGAAAGCTACTGTAGCAAAACTCATATCAGACAAAATGGACTTTAAAATAAAGACCACTGTAAGAGACATAGAAGGAAACTACATAATAATCAAGGGATCGACCCAAGAAGAAGATGTAAGTATCATAAATATATATGCACCCAACATAGGGACACCTCAATATATAATACTAACACCTATAAAAGGAGGAATTGACAGTGACAAAAATAATGGGGAACTTTAATACCCCACTTTCATCAATGGACACCACATCATCCAGACAGAAAATCAATAAGGAAACACAGGCCTTAAATGACATATTAGGCCAAATGGACTTAATTGATACTTATAGAGCATTACATCCAAAAGTAGCAGAATACACATTATTTTTAACTGCATATGGAATATTCTCCAGGATTGATCACATGCTGGGCCACAAAGTAAGCCTTGGTAAATTTTCTTAAATCATATCAAGCATCTTTTCCATCCACAATGCTATGAGATTAGAAATCAACTACAAGGAAAAAAAAATTGTAAAAAACATAAACACATGGAGGCTAAACAATATGCTATCAAACAAAAAAATGGATTCCTAAAGAAATAAAAGAGGAAACCAAAAAATAACCAGAGACAAATGAAAGTATGATGATCCAAAACCTGTGGGACACAGCAAAAGCAGCTCTAAGAAAGAAGTTTATAGCAATATACTCTTACCTCAGGAAACAAGAAAAATCCCAAAGAAACAACCTATCCTCACACCTAAAGCAACTAGGGAGAAAAGAACTAACAAAACCCAAAGTTAGCAGGGGGAAAGAAATCATAAAGATCAGAGCGGAAATAGATGAAACGGAGACAAAGAAAACAATAGGAAAGGCCAATGAAACTCAAAGTTGTTTCTTTGAAAAGAAAATTGATAAACCTTTAGCNAGTGGTGATTTTAATAAATACAGGTAACTGATGAGTGGTTGACAGTGCTGTGAATTGCAATTTTTCTTGACCTCAAGCTGGCTTGGCTTAGAATTGTAGACACCCAGTAATGCAGAGACACATGTGATTCTGTTCCCAGGACTTGGGCTTCTCTGAGCACTTGTAGAGGCTTGGTGGTCTAACCTTGGACCCTCATCATCCAGCCATCCTGGTGGACTTGCTTTCGGCCCTGCTGGTGATACAAGGATGTTATTTGTCTTGGTTTCTTTTTGATCTTTAGCTTTGGCCATTACTGAGTATTTAGTAAAGCTGAGATTTTGTGCATCATTTTGGAGCCTGTGAAGAGACCCTAATAAACAATTCTTCTTATCCATCCAAGTTCTGGACAAATAAGATGAATCAGTGGGTGTGCTCAGTCGCTGAGTCGTGTCTGACTCTTTGTGACCCCATGGACTCTAGCCCACCAGGCTCCTCTGTCCAAGGGATTCTCTAGGAAAAAATACTGGAGTGTGTAGCCATTTCCTTCTCCAGGGGATCTTCCCAACCCAGGGATTGAACCTGGGTCTCCCACCTTTTGGGCAGATTCTTTACCAATCTGAGCCACCAGAGGACCAAAGTGCAACCTTTATTAGTGACCAAGACAAGGATGGAGAATGTGGTTTAAATACTTTGGATTTCTGACTTAATACCCTGCCTGCCCCCCACCTCTCATCTTTAACACTGCTGGATGAAGACTAGCCTCCCACCTACGGAACCTGCTCTTGCAGTTCATCCACAGCCTAGCAACATCTGCACTATGGAGAGAGGCTGGGCTCCCAACAGAAAAAAGAGGTGAAGAAGGGGCCAGGCTCTGTATGCCCAGTCATTTCGTTTAAACTGGCCAGAAAGGTTGACAGAGATCAGGAGTGGTGTGGCTTATGTATCTCCTCTACATGGAAGGCGGGGAGTCAGGGCTCCCCTAAACCTTCTGCAAGGTTTGGATTAACCATGGAAGGTGTGCTCCTTACTCATCAAGTGTGTGCTTATCCAGAAGAGGGGCAATCACCCGCAGAGGGGGAGACCAACTCTCTCAGGACCGTCTTGCTCTCAACCTCTTGAAGTTTTAAAAGATCAATAGCTTTGCTATAGAGAGAGTACTATATCTTGACTTTATAGAGAGTCCTTCTCCAGGGGCTCTTCCCAACCCAGGGGAGGAAATAGCAACCCACTCTAGGAAATCCCATGGATGGAGGAGCTTGGTGGGCTACAGTCTATAGGATCGCGAAGAGTCAACAGTCACGACTGAGCGCACACATGTACTTAATAGAGAGCCTTCAAACCTAACTGGGTGGTCACGGCAGCCTGAGCACACCTTGGGGATATTACGTGTTAGATTCTAGAGCACTGCAATAAAGCTAATATATAGTCAATGGAATCACCAGTTTTTCTTGGAAGAGTTTTCGTAAGTGACATTATGACCTTAGAGCCTATTCTTAAATGTCCTGAGATAGGAAGCAGGTGACTTCTGAGGGAAGGACTCCCAGTGGGTGGTGAGAACCTTCCCTGGTTGAGTCTTTCCCTGATGCTAATCGGGTTAAACCTCTTGTCTGTAAGTCGTGACCTTTGAACCAAGCACTCAGTTCAAAGGGAAAATGAAGACTTAACAGAGATCAAATATGCTGGATGAAAAGGCAGGGAACCTCAAAATGGGATCACCACCAAGGGGTATTTCTGTCCTTGCACATAGGTGGCAGCATCTCAAATGCTAGCTTTCTGAAAGAGAACCAGGAATACACAGGTGGATCTTCTCCCCCCACACCTTCTCGCTCTGGGTAAATACAAAATGCTATATTTAACCTCCCCCAGGGAGCCACTCCCAGATGAGATTTGCAGCCAGTGCATTCAGACCTCCTACCTGGCCTCCAGCTGTGAGCCCCTTGAGACTCTCAGCCCAGTGGTATCCTCTGTGTGGGCCCCATTGGGTGGGTGGACGGGGGACACACTGTCTTGGGAGCGTGTGTTTTCCTTCTCTCACCACCTCCTGTGCAGTTGCTCTGGCCAAAAAAGGCCATCTGCAGGGGAAGATTTCTCCTTAGTTTGTAAAGACTGGTCCAGACCACTTGGTGGAGGTGGGCCCTTGAGCAGTGGCCAAGGGCCAAGAAGTGGAGAAGTGCCTTCTTGGTCTCTGAGTGCAGAGCAGAATTAGAAATGGACGATCCATGCTGCCCTCCTAGACCTGTCATTCATAATTTAAAGTGAGAACTTCCCTAGGGCTCTTGAATTCACTGCCATTTAAAAATAGCAAATAGTGTGCTGCTCACTCATCTTTAGGCTGGAGATGGTGAAAGAATCCCCCTTTTTTGTGCTTCGGCGCTCTCTGCTCATTCAAGGCCACCTCGCTGTGTCCTGAGCTGTTTCAGCCCTTTCCCAAGGCTGTTCTGCTGCAGTCCTCACCCAAAGGCCTTCACCCCTTGGCTGGGGTCACCCAGTGGCCCATCTTCTTGGCCTTCCCTGAAGTCCACTGTCTTTGTTCTGCGTCCCAGCTCTGTAAACAGCCACTTTCCTGGAGAATAACCACCATGAGTTGTGGTCACACATCAAGATCAAAATACCCTGTGGTTTAGGAATTAAAGCCTCTTGATGTTAAAAGCTACCTGCCCGCCTATAAACCCCACCACAGAGCACAATCAAGGCTATAAACCACCAAGTTAAAAAACAGACGAGGCCCTAGGAAAGCACCCTTTCCCCTCTGCTGAGAGCCCCAGAACCTCTGAGACTGTTTTCTTCTCCAACATTGGATTCCCTTTTCACTCTTTCTCAAGTTCTCCAATTCGTACACCAGGTCTCTGCAGGGGTGCAGTAAGTAAGACCTTTGCTCCCTGTACCAGGTTCTGAACTGAATGGAACAGAAGCCAGAAGAGTCAACAGTTCTGAAAGGGAAAATCTCCCCATGGTTTTGATAAGATCTGGTTTGGAGGGCATGGCCTTTATCCTTGGGCTTGTCTCTTGTCAGTGTTGAACCCCAGAATTCCACAGCCAGGCTCACTCAGTTGCAGGTGGTGCTGAACCCCCCTCCCCCACAAGCGCTGCCAGGGATCCATGAACTCCCAGCATGGAAAATGAGATCACCACGCTTGTTTTCTGTGGGCCTGCAACTCCCAGGTGGGAGGAGTAGGGGCCAGAGCCGGGCACCAGCTGCCCAGATTGTTCTTTCGAATTCAGCCTTCAGATAAGTTCAGTTTATCCCTCTCCTCTCGAGGGCAGCAATTCACACATTTCTTGGTCACAGGACCCTTTTCCACTTAAAAAAAAAATCATTAAGTGCCCTAATGAGCTGCTGTAATGAGGGTAATATCTATCGTTGTTTAGCATATTAGAAATTAAACTGAGGAAATTGTATCGATTTAATTCATTTAAACGTATTAAACCCATTACCTATGTAACACAAAGACCAATTTATATGAAAAATATAACTATATTTTCCAAAATAGAACAGCGAAATTAGTAGGAAGAGTAGCATTGCGCTTTTATGTTTTTGCAAAGCTCCAGTCTGGCTTAATAGAAGACAGTGGGTTTCCTGTG
Source organism: Neotragus pygmaeus (assembly GCA_006410875.1). Lineage (NCBI taxonomy): Eukaryota > Metazoa > Chordata > Mammalia > Artiodactyla > Bovidae > Neotragus > Neotragus pygmaeus. Next base: position 609,247 of record SJYV01047052.1, read on the forward strand.
CCTGCTTCTGCATTTACTCCACCCTTTAGAAAACTCCACTTTACACTCATGAGAATATGCATGCATGCTAAGTCACTTCAGTCATGTGCGACCCTATGGATTGTAGCCTGCCAGACTCTTCTTTCCACAGGATTCTCCAGGCAAGAATATTGGAATGGGTTGCCATGCCCTCCTCCAGGGGATCTTCTCAAGCCAAGAGTCAAACCCACGTCTTTTATGTCTTCTGCAATGGCAGGCAGGTTCTTTACCACTAGCGCCACCTGGGAAGCCTGGAAGAGGTGAGAGAATTAGAAAAGTAGAATTCCTTCCACGTGGAAAGAAGCCTCGAGAAGGGAAGCTTCTGTGTGTCTGGGTTATACAGTGCAGTTGTTCAAAGACCAGACATAAACTACTCAAGATAACCTTAGGTGGAAAAAAATGCTAGTCTTGAGCCCCCGAGTTGAACCTGGAGGTGGTGCTAATAGCTCTGTAATCTGTGGGTTAGCAGGCAGGACTTGTGGGCTGGCTTCTTCGTGTCTTAACCTTGGAAAACAACCCCTGGGCAGGGTGCTGTTTTGGGAACACGTTCAGGAAGGACTTTGAACACTGACGTTATTGACAGAGCCTTCTTCACAGCAGCACATTTCTGGAAGCTGTGCTGTGAATGCGATTTTCTCCCAACAATAATGGTATAATTGGGTTGAGCTTATCTTGTCAAGGACTTGGAATTAGATAAATCATCACCATGGCCAGCCATTCAAATTAAATCAGAGTTTCAGGGACTGGAAGTGTCGGTAACCATTTTTAAAAAGTGAATTCATGCTCCAGGTTTTATGAAACGGAATTAACTGTGTACATGGAGACCAAGGCGTGTTGGGGTACAGAAAGTGTATGAAGAGTCTATCACAGGCTGTAATTATGCCTTGTCACTGAAAATGAATATACTCACCATAATGAGTATTTGCTGATAATTTTCTACTTGTGCTTTTAGAAGAGTTTGGAGTTAGTTGTGGTGGTGGAGGGCTGGGGGGCATGGAGGGAATTTAGGTGACTTAAAAACAAGACATTTACAGAAGTTTGACCTGATGGCTTTTTCTCTCTATTTTTTCCCATGGTGAACAGAAACATTTGAAATTATCTATTAACATATCACAATCATATTTGAGAATTATGCTGCTGCTGCTGCTGCTGCTGCTAAGTTGCTTTAGTTGTGTCTGATTCTGTGCGACCCCATAGACGGCAGCCCCCCAGGTTACCCCGTCCCTGGGATTCTCCAGGCAAGAACATTGGAGTGGGTTGCCATTTCCTTCTCCAATGGGTGAAAGTGAAAAGTGAAAGTTAAGTCTCTCAGTCGTGTCTGAGTCTTCGCGACCCCATGGACTGCAGCCCACCAGGCTCCTCTGTCCATGGGATTCTCCAGGCAGGAGTACTGGAGTGGGGTGCCATTGCCTTCTCCATTGAGAATCATAGTTTTGGAAAAAATTCACAGTGGTGGCAGGTAAATTTGTCACTTGGTCTTTATTTATTTTTTATTTGACTCTGTTTGGGTTTTAGTTGTGGCATGTGGGATCTTAGTTCCCTGACCTGGGTTTGAATACAGGCCCCTTGCACTGGGAGTGCAGCATCTTAGCCAGGGAAGTCCCTGGTCTTAATTCATATATTTAAATAGGATGATTTCCAGCCATTAGCCAGTGTCTGAGGATAGTTCCTGATGGGGTGTGTGTTGGGAGGGGTGGGGAGGCAGTGGCTAGCAGGGTCCCCAAAGCCTTTATTACAGGTTTGAGTATCACCACTAATTTGACTAGGTAAAAGACCTATGTCAGTTTCCTTTCAGTTTGCTTCATTGCCTGCAAAAGAGCACTAATAATAGTACTTTCTCTTTAGAGTTGTGAGGACTGTTAAGACACATATGTGGAAAGCTTTGTAGCACCCTTCCTAGGTAGTTGATAAATATTAGCCATCAGCGATATTCAGTGTATTTGGTTAAATGAAGTCCCAAGTTGATTGTAACCACAGTCTGATGCTACATGCTCTACTACTTGATGGCATTTTGTATATAATACGCATGCTGCAATCTCTGCTGAATGGGGCAGAATCAAAGGCAGGATTGGCCACGTGACCTGGAATTGCTGTAGGCTTTTCTGGAACTTGCAGTGGCAGTTGAATTGCCTAATTGCCTGAGCCACACTGTCCATAATAGTGGTAGATTTTTACAAGCCAAGTCAAGCTGTAGGTGTAGTGTTGTTACCCCTGCCATTAACCATCCAGGAAGCTTAGTGTAAACTCCTGCTTGTCTTTCGGGATTCCATTCCACAAAGCCTGGGTGCCTAGGAAGCCTCCCTTCACCGGGGCTGAGTAGATCGAGAGACTGCACAGACTTATGTGGACTTGACTTGATCTCTCTATATATAGTCCTGAGATTTGATAGGTTCAGCTCCTGGAAAGTCCACACTCCAAACCTCCGATGAGGCACTCTGATTTTTGTCTGTCTAGTCGTTGTATTGCGGTGCTGTCTTCTAGCTCATCATCAGCATCAGCGTGGTTGTCAGGTTCCTGGACCAGACTGTTTTCTTTGTCGTTGATTAAAAGAAGTGAAAATCAGAAAAAATAAAATAAAAAAATTGTTACTAGAGATATTCAAGGACCCATACTAATAGAACAATTGAAATAAAGGTGGAAATCATCAGGTGGGTCACAGCGGGCAGTGTTTTGGCCTCCATCAAGTATTCTTTGCACCTAAGCTGGTGTAGATCGTATCACAGAGGCAGGAAGGAGTTAAAGAACCTGTTCAAAATACTGTGCTCTCCTTGCAGGATTGTACGTGACAAAATAAAAAATATTAGGGTCCAGGGTTAAACGTCTGCACATTTCAAGCATGTTTCCTGGGATCTGAAATTCAGCGTGTCATCAGTGGCATGAATGACACAGAGAAAAATCTTTAAAGAGTGGCACTATCTCTTGAATAATCTTAACATAGCCTTCCCCCATCATGGATGAAATCCTGTGAAATGTAGAGAATCTGGCCAATGTAACTATATGGTGATAAATCAGATTAAAATTTTTTCAAAAATCAGTTATGTGGAATTGGTCTTGAAGAGTTCCATTATTTTGTTACCATGATGTCTTCACTTACTGTTTGTATTTGCTTATGTTGTTTGAAGGACATACAGGTGTAATAAAAGTATTATTAAAGCTGCCCCCTCTTCCATCACTATGCACCCCCACTCCACACATCACCTCTTTTGAAAGGATTTTACTTGTTTTCTTTTGTACCATGTTTGTAAATGAATTTTTATTCTCTGTCACCTTGATTTCTTTTCAGTATTCATCCTTCTACAAAATTCTTCAAAAATATTTCCCAGGTATTCATGTAGCAAAGAGATAAAAATTCTTTACATGCAAAAAAAACCCCAGTAATACCATGACAGTAATATCATGACAGCTACTGGTATGTATGTACACCCTTGTATTATGGTGAATCAGGTGTTGTTTTTAAGCCCTTGATGTGCTTCTTGACTGTCCTTTGAGGCTGGTACTATTATTAAGGAAGAAGCTGAGGTGAAGATGAAGTTATAAAGTATGTCAAGTTCACGTCGGTAGCAGGAGGGGAGTCAGGGTTTAAACTTAATTAAGCAGGTTTGTTCAGAGCCCCCAGTCTTAAGGTGTTACACACAGTCCTGCCTTTGTTTCCATAAAGAATAAGGGGAGCAGACATATAAAGTGAAAACAGGTTTCCAGCTTTGTAGACTGCGTTTTTTGTTTTTGTTTCTGACTGCACTGTGGGTCATGTGGAATCTTAGTTTCCTGACCAGGGATTGAACTCATACCCTCTGCAGTGGCAGCATGGATTCCTAACTACTGTACCATCAGGGAAATCAGGTGGACTGCATTTGATCACCTACTTCTCACTTCTTTAATTGTTACTGCATTCTGACCATAGAATATCTGGAAGGGAACAACAGAAGACCTGGATGTTTAGAGGGGCGGGGGGAACCCAAACATCCAGTTGATTACATTTCAGAGTTTCTGATAATCAGCAAAGCCTAGGTTTTGGGTAGGTCGTCTTCAGAACCAGAAAGAAAAGAGAAAGCTTCCATTAGGCTTGCAGTAGTTCAGATGTGCAGTGTGGAGCCAGACACCGTAAATGATCTTGATCAGAAAGAAGAGGGGGTGGGAGGATCCACCATGGCTTTGCTGGAGTGTTTTAAGAGCTTGGATTCAGGAGTAACTTGGAGGAAATTGGAAAACAGAGTCAGTGACCAAGGAAGACTATTAAAAAAAAATAGCCCCGATAATAGGAACCTCAAAGAGTCGTGGACTCAGCTTGAAAGCTCATGGTCCTGAGACTTCAGGAAAAATATAATGAGAATGAAAAGCGATGTCATCGCAGGTTCAGAACCAGAACGGATAGACCGATCCTAACAGGCACGTAGAACTCCTCTACTACCATTATGCTCCTTTCCTTTTAAGACAAGGAGGTCGATCTTGCCCAGGGAGAGTAGAATACTTGTAAGAGGAAATTGAAACACAAGATAGGGGAGCTGATTGTGCAGGCGCGCGGAGCAGCACTGAATGCAGTGGGAGCCTCTGGCCAGTGTGAATTTTGTGAATTTCCTCCCGGTGGGCCGGGAGGACTCGCCCACTGCTTTCATCTTTGAAAAATGGTGGAGAACTAGGGAAATTACTAGTGAACTGGGGATGGGATAATGTCCCAATTAAAAGAAAAGCCAAATTCAGAGGATGTGGTGATCAGATAAAGGAAGAGAGGACCCCATGCTGACCTGGGGCATAATTCTCCAACCAGTAATGAGGACAGCTTGGTTGGCAAATTGCATTTTCAGATGTACACAGTGGCTAGGAGACAGCGTGAAATTGTTCAGAACAGAAAAAAATAATTGTTTCTTTATTCCCTTTTGTGACAAAGATATTCAACTTGGAGACTGGGGCAGAAAGTCAAGAATGCCCGTATGTGGAGTTCAGAAAGGATTGGGGAGACGGAGGTATTGGGTTGAATATGGGACCCTCTCCCATTGCTACATGGGCACTTGTTAAATATACCAGTTTATCCACCACATCTCTCGAGATTATGTTTTAGTGAATCTTGGGTCAGGGCCTAGGAATCAGAAATTTTGGTGACTCTCCTGGATGACTTGCTATGCTGAGTAAGTTTAGGAATAATGGCCTTAGGACAGGCATACCACAAGGCAGAGCCATGTTGTCATGATAGTATTAATATTGTTGTTAGTAATGGCTAATGCGTCGAATAACCAGTTGCCAGACAATATTCTAAGCACTTTACACATTATCTTGTGTAATCCTCACACCCACGCTCTGAGTGGGTGCTGTCTCATTTTACACACATAGGGAGGGGACCTGGGATTTCTGAGATGTGTGTGCTCAGCCGTGCCTCACTCTGCGACCCCATGGACTGTAGCATGCCAGGCTCCTCTGTCCATGGGGTTTTCCAGGCAAGGATACTGGAGTGGGTTTCCATTTCCTACTCCAGATGGGCAGGATTCAAACTCAGGCACTCTAGCATGTTGAAAACCTGAGCTGCCCCTCCAGGAGCCTGGTTTATGGCTCTGGGTAGGTGGGAAGGGCTGTGTCTGGGCATGCATCACGCCTCGTCTTTATAATCTGAGCAGCATCTCTCAGATCTGGATGGAGTTATTAATTTATCGAGATTAAAATCTTGGAGGGTTAAATGTAATTGCTGCCCCTTGGGGCCCCAAATCAGAGCAAAGAAACTGGAAGCCACGTTGCCTGGTGGAAAAACCCCGGGTTGTTTGGGTTGACTGCTCGCTCGATATAAATCAAGGGCCTTTGTCTCTGCCGCACCTTTCGCCTGGAATGCCCTTTCCCACTTCCTCCTCTTTTCTCCTGGCAAATTTTTAATCATCTTTAAAGACAGCGCCTAAATGTCACTGCAGCTATGCAGTCTTCTTTGATTTCCACAGGCAGATTTATCAACCTTTTCTGCTGCTTTAGCACTTTATTCCTGATGTTATAATTTGGCGATTAGCTTTCTTAGTTTGTGCCACTCATGTCCACGGTCACCCAGCTGGAAACACGGAGGAGGGCACAACCTCCTCCCTCCTTCCTTTCCTCCCTTCCACCCTCCCTTCCACTCTGAGCCCTGCCCTCACTGGGCCCGAGGCATCATGTTTAACTGTCTGCATATTGATACAGTCAACTCCGGGAGATGGTGATGAACAGGGAGGCCTGGCGTTCTGCTATTCATGGGGTCGCAAAGAATCGATTCATGGGGTTGCAAAGAGTTGGACACGACTGAGCGACTGAACTGAACTGAACCCCTTTTCTCAGTCCTGCAGCCCCTGCCTGACTCACATCTATGCCCTAACTTGTCCCCAACCTGTCACTTGTTGTCCCACCCATACACACACACGGTTCCCACGAAGCATCAGAGAGTTCTCTATCAAACACAGTCTGCCTGTGCTGGAAACATATGCCTGGTTCTCCCCAGCCAACAGAATAACCCCAAGCCCCCAGCCATCCATGATCTAACCTCGTCTAACTCAGCAGTCTCAACTTTTGACTCCCTGCCTTGCTTCTTAGACTCCAGTGACACAGAACTCATTGTAATTCCCCAGGCAGTGTGCTGTTTCTTGCTGCCTCGTTCTGGCTCGAGCAGTGACCGCCTGGGATGGTTTCCCTGCACCCCACCCCCTTGCCTGGTTTCCCCTGGGATCTCTGGAGGCCCCCAGATCCCTGCCCTGGCTCTCTTCACCCCCCTCTGCATGCTACTACCTCTGACTTGCCGCTTTCTATTGCAGTCATCTCTCCTTTGCTCTCACTTGAAGCCTTGAACTTCTTAAGGGCAGGGCAATACCTTCCTTCTGTTTCTGGCAAGTGGACACTCAGTATATGTTTCTCCTGCTGCTGCTAAGTCACTTCAGTCGTGTCCGACTCTGTGCGACCCTATAGACAGCAGCCCACCAGGCTCCCCCGTCCCTAGGATTCTCCAGGCAAGAACACTGGAGTGGGTTGCCATTTCCTTCTCCAATATGTTTCTGCAAAGAATTGTAATTATTTGTCCTACTTGGCAAGCCTCCAGGGTTAGAATCTTGCCTCTTCCTCTTCCTGGAGGTGAGAGCATGTGTGTTCACCTTTGAGTGAGCATTTCTTTGCTCATTTGTAAACTGCAGCTCTTTTCACTCCCCTCAGGGGGCTACTGTGAGAATTAAGGGAGATGGGCATGTTTTATCAAACTTAGCTTTCTGGTCTAGGGATCCACAAACTTCAGTCTCGATGCCGGATTTGGGGCCAAGAATCTTTTTCAAGTTTTAAAATGCTTTTTTAAAAAATCATGAAGAGAATACTACTTTTTGACACTTGAGAATTAGATAAAATTGCAATATCAGTGTCCATGAATGAAGTTTTATTTGAATGAGCAGAGCCACATTTATTCATTTACCCACTTTTGCACTATGACAGCAAAGCCATAGAGACTCTGTAGCCTGAAAAGCCTCAAATATTTACTCTCTGGCCCTTTCCAGAAGCCTGGCTCTGGCTCAGCTGGTAAAGAACCTGCCTGCCAATGCAGGAGAGGCAAGGGACGAGGATTATCCTTGGGTCAGGAAGATCCCCTGAAAAGGAAATCGCAACCCACTTCAATATTCTTGTCTGAAGAATCCCATGGACAGAGGAATCTGTCAGGCTACAGTCCATAGGGTTGCACAGAGTCAAACAACTTAGCACTTAGCACTCACCTAGGGCAGAGGGCTTCCCAAGTGGCTCAGTGGTAAAGAATCTGCCTGCCAATGCAGGAGAAATAGGAGATGCAGGTTCAGTCCCTGGGTCGGGAAGATCTCCTGGAGGAGGGAATGGCAACCCACTCCAGTATTCTTGAGCCTGGAGGGCTGCAGTTCCTGGGGTCACAGAGAATTGGATGCAACTGAGTGACTGCACAGACACGTACTTGGGGCAGGTCCATTGGAAAATAAGACACTAGGAGTGGAGTTACATAAGAGATGACAGACTTCCACTAGTCTGTAGATTTCATTGACCTCTGAGAATTCACTGAGAAAGCCTCATGCTGCCCTGACCCCACCCCCCAGGATGGAGTGTGACCCTTGTTTGCTTCTGACCTGTTCTCCCTCTGTTCTCATCCACCTCCTGGGGTTGGATTCCCGCCATGCCCCCTATCTGTAGCAGAAGGACTGGATATCAAGAGGCCCCTGGCCCCTAACCTATCACTGGGACACAGGTTTACAACACATTGGTCCAATTGCTGTGGTGAACTTGGGACTTCTCTTTATTTGTTATAGTTGGCCTAAAGAAAAGCTAACTAGTAGTGCTTACTCTGTGTCAGGCCCAGGATGAATGACTGGATATCTGCAGCTGGCAAATAGCAAAATATCACCCAGTGTCCCAAACTTGATGACTGTTGAAAGCCCAAGTTCTTACTGATCAGAGAGCCCTAGATATTATCTCTTTCTCATTTTGAAATACTCAAAGAAGGCAGGGTATATAGGAGAAGATACATACATATCATCCTGTGCCTATGCACACCTTCACATTTTACCCTGTTTGCTTTAGATTCTGTTGGAAAGAAATGAATTACGACAAATAAAATCAAAGCTGTCTGTAGGATTCTTTCTGGTGCTCGCCTTTCCTGGGGTAGCCACTCTCCTAAATTTGGTGCTTATCAGCACCTTGTATATTTTTATATTCTTACTACATATGTATTACATTACCTTTTGAATGTAAACCTTATATATAAAAACTGTCATTAGTCATGTTTTGGATTTTTGCTTTTAGTTTGTAAAGATTTAGACTGCAGTGTATCTTGGTACCAATCTGATTTTGGAATGTTTTATAAATAGATTTCTGAACTTTACTACAGAAAATAGTCATTCCTAGGTTGATTTGTAGTAAAATTTCTCTCTCAACCTTACATGAAAGTTAAAGTGACTGAGTATCTGTTTTGCAGTGGAACCTTGTGGATAAATGTAGCTCCGATTCTTATATTTTAATGCTGTTTCTCCCTTGACTAAGTGAAAATCTTTTGGTCCATTTCTATTGATGGGCGTTTAGGCAGTTTCTAGCTCTTGCAGTTACGACTGTGCTGAAGTGAACATTCCTACATGTGTTGACTAGGGCACTCATGGAAGACTTTCCCAAGAATATACCTGCAAGATATGTCTACTATTACCTTTACTAGAATTTTCCATGGTGACTGTAGCCGCATTCACTGATACCTCTGTGAAGGGTTTGATTGCTCTGTACCCTTGATTTGAGACAATCTTTTCTTGCCCATAACAGATTTAATAATTTTTGTTACTTTGGTGGGTCTGATCTAATATCTCACTGTTGCTCCTAATACAATTTTAAGATTAGATACTGAGAGATTAGAAAAGCCCATGTCCTTTTTTTCTTGTTTTTCTCAGATCTGAAAAGAACTGTTTACATTTTAGATCAGTTTGAATTCTTGCAACTTTAGAGTCTGCAACCCTTTCTATGCATCACCCAGGAAGTCCTTCAGTTGTGAATCTGCGCTGTATGGCTTCCTTCAAACACTTGCTTTGAGGTCTATCTCTGGGGTCTTGCTTTCTCCTTCCTCCCAATTTCTGGTTCTTCTCCACAGTGCAGACTGCTTACAAGGCTGGCCCTGCCACTTTTGAAATTTACGCCCCCACCTTAACTTTGAAATTAAGCTGCTCCCTCAGGCAGCTTCTGTCCACTCTCATCTCTCCATTCCCATCAGGGCTGGGTGAAGATTATTTTAACCAATTTATTTACTTTTAAATGAAGGATAATTGCTTTACAATATTGTGTTGACTTCTGCCATATATCAACATGAATCAGCCATAGGTATATATAGGTCCCCTCACTCTTGAACCTCCCTCCCACCTCCCAAAGATTTTTATAATTAATGCAAATGATGCCTGAGTTCTACTGAGGCTTAATCATCCTGTGATGATGTCAGTAGGAATCAGGAAAGAAAGCGAGTAGTGAGGAAATTAACTCAAAGGGGTAGGTGGATAGCACTTGGTATGATTGAGTTTTAAGCCCATTGAGTGTGTGTGATGAGGAGGAAAATGGCAAGAGATAGCAACTTTCTAATTTTTAAGTATAAAAAGGAAACATAATTGTATTAATCTTTATTTATATTTTTAATGTGTCCTTGCCCTCAAATTAGAGAAAAATGCACTTTCCTTTTTTCACTGAAGGATAGTTGATTTACAATATTGTGTTAGTTTCAGCTATACAGCAAAGTGATTCAGTTTATATATTCTTTTTCAAATTCTGTTCCATTATAGGTTATTGAAATTGAGAGTCGCTCAGTAATTTCCAACTCTTCGTGACCCTTTGGACTGTAGCCTGCCAGGCTTCTCTGTCCATGAGGATTCTCCAGGCAAGAATACTGGAGTGGGTTGCCATTCCCTTCTCCAGGGAATCTTCCCAACCCAAAGATCGAACCTGGGTCTCCTGCATTTCAGGCAGATTCATTACCATCTGAGCCACCAGGGAAGCCTATTGTAGGTTATTAGAAGATATTGAATATAGTTCCCTGTGCTTGCAGTAGGTCCTTCTTGTTTGTCTGGTTTATATATAATAGTGGGTATCTGTTAATCTCAAATTCCTAATTTATCCCTCCCCTGCCCTTTGTTTTCCTTCTATGTCCGTGAGTCTAGAGAAATACACACTTTCAGTTGATTGGTGTTACTTGGTATGATCTGTACCCTGCAGTCAATATATCACCATTTTGGTTTTTTAGTTCAGGAACATATTGAAACAGACTTCATAGAGAATTAATGGGAATATACAAATCAATATGTTTTGTACATTTTTCTTGAAAAGTTGAGTTAATGATGGTGGTCTATGGAGCCTCAAAACTCTCTGGCTGTCCCCTCACCCCCCACTTATTCCCCCTCAGCTTCACTTGAGAGTGTTTCATTCACAATGACCATTTTAATGGAAATGTTCAGTACTGAGAAGATCCTGGAATGTGCATTATTTCAATTTTGCTGTTTAAGACAAGTGGGATTTGTTTCTTCTACTCCAGTTATCAAAAAGATTAACCCTTTGCCCTCTACATTCTAATTGTAACCACTCTGAAAACAAAGGGGTTATTTGTACAAAGTAGTGGGAAAAGCGAGGCTTTATGCCAAGTGGGATGTTTCTCCGTTAAAGGAGGTGGCGATCACGGCACACATTTTTTTCCTTGTGTTGCAGGCTTCCGTGGAGGCTTCTGGGGAGATCTCGTTATGCAAGACTGGATTTCCTGAAGATGTTTACAGTGCAGTCTTGTCCCGGGATGTGCTGGAAGGACAGCCCCTTCTCAATGGTATGACCTCAAAAGATACATTTGTACACTCAGCGCCAATGCTCTTGAAATACCATTCACTGTTAAAAAGACTCTAAATGATCTCCACTGTACAAGTATGAATTTTTCACAGTCCCTATAATGAGACTGTAGGGACTTTATTTTAGGATTACAGAAGAGCTCATAAATCTCTTATGTACACAACTAGAAGGCTCCTGATCTGAAAACCTCTTCCATTTTTCATTTATGGTGGAAACCATCACACAGTTAATTTTTACAATTTTCTGCCCACATTTTACTTCTGTTAGAAGATCTTATTTACCGAATATCTGATTCTGCTGATTTAAACATTATTTACAGCCATCATCTACTTAGTATTTTGAATCAAAGAATTCTTAAGACACGTCAAACTAACATTTAGCAAAATTATAATGAGCAGATTTAGCAGGTAAAATCTTAAGGCAAAAGCATGAATTTGTATTTTTATTATGCCATTGTTTATAGAAATTACTGGATAGCTAATTTAGTTGTAATACATATGAATTTCCAATATAGACTCACCTCCTATCTAAATATGGATCAGATTCATTATATTGATAGATATCATATGAAAATTCTTGCCAATGAGTGTAGATAAAATCTAAGTAAAAGTTGAAATTGAAAACAAAATTGAAAGCCCCTTCTGTTACTTCTAATTGAAAGCAAATAAAAGTTTGGTTAGTCATATTTTCATGGACTTATTTATCATTACACAAAATGTCATAGAAATGGGAAAGCAGGAAGAATTGATTAGTAAGTTGTATTTAAATTCTAATTCCCCACAAATCGTGCATATATCTGAGGCTGTTTTAGATAGCCACTTTCAGAAAATCTGTGCAACCTCAACTAGTTAATTGACACAGGCCTGTAGCACACAGCCTTAATTGAAGACTGTCTGTCGCTCTGACAGACCTTTGTGGTATCATACCTAAGAATCCCATAGACAGAGGACTTTGAAATGTAAATAGCCCCTTAGCTACTGAAGTTCCTTGTTGCCAGTTATCCTTTCATTTTCATTTCTGTTCTGATTGTGATTTGCTGACACATATGTGATCTTTCTGAAGTTATTTTTAAGACATCCTCCCTTCCCTTTCTCATCACGTGATATTTTAATGAGTAAATATTAAATCAGTCTGTCTCAATGCTGAACTGCTTGCTCTCTCATCTGGTAGCTAATGGTTGATGCACTAGAGGTTTAATTCAAATCAAAGTGTGTACATTTTTTTAAAAATTTAATACAAGTCTCAGAGTTCTGCACATTTGTCATCGTCTTCAAATCTGTAAATTATTATGTGGCATCTTAGGACCCACCTATGTGATCTTAAGTAGCATTTGAATGCTGAAAAATATTTTTATAAAATCCTAGAGAGTAATTTCTCCAGATCAAAAATTTCTGGAATTGTTTGCATTTTTACATTTTGCTTTTGAGATTCATTCTTAAGCGGATAATTCCTTCTCCTAGTCCCTTCTTCTAAAAGCTTGTTGAAATTTGCTGGTTAAGAATAAGCATATGGTCTGTCTCTGGAAGCCATTGCTTAAAGGTGAAATATGCTGCTATGTGGAATAATTTTGAAAATGAAAGCCCGTTTTTAAATTATTAGATCATGCTGGTGATGAAACTGGGCATACTTTTGATTGCCAGTATCATTTTAGTATAACCTAGAAACTTGGGACTTTGCTAGAGATGTCAATATAAAAGATTGAGAATACTATTGACTCTGTACCCCAGCAATCGCTGTGGGAAGCCTATGACATGACAGTCTCTGGTAGAATTTCTCCGCGTTTGGTATACCTAGTAGTTACCATTTTGATCTTTTAGCCTTTCTAATAAAGCTGTTTCTCTTCTGACACATCATTACTTTTTTCCTTTATCATTCATAAAATATGTTAACAGACCCCAGCATCTTAATGCTTCAAACATAAGGTTCATAATATTGACTCATAGGAAAAACTATTCTTTTAGAAAGAGGAAGAGTTTTGTGGAACATCACCATTCCTTTCTACAAGAGTGTTGTCACCAGTTATATATATTTGGGAGAATCATTACTGAGAAAAATTCTCCTTTTTTTTTTTAAATAAAAAAGCTTCTATTAATACCTTTTTGGAGTTTTTAGTGACATGCTAATCCGAAGGTGGCTGTGTATACTTAACCCAAATAAACACCAAGTCATAATTATGTTCATGAATTCTGTGTTCTGTGCCAGGTACTTTCACCATGTATATTCTAAAGCTGAGAGTAATCTGTTGCTGGGCCAAGAGTGATGACTTTGGCCGTGGTTTTGTGATTTATAGTGTTCAAGGAAACAAGTAATTGTGCATAAGAAATATGCAACAGTTTTCCAAGACATTTGCCTTGTAAGGTTATAGTCTAAAAGGCTGTTGAAATCGTAACTCCTAACCCTTGATGCTTCCTTTCATTTCCCCCTGATGACTTCTGGGGAGAGGAGGGCCATTTTCCAAACATAGGTATAGAATGGTTTTGTAGAGTAGATTCCTGGTGTACTAGACCTTGTATAAGAGTTTAACTTTCAAGTGTATAAGTGCCATGAATGCTGATTCTTCTTCAAACAGTGAAGTTATAATCTTTTTTGAAAGTGCTTGAAAAACATGAAGCATTAGAGGGAGAGAGAAGATGTTAGAGGCATGTTAGAAAAGCTGGACTCTTGTCTAAAGAGAAGTCTTTTCTCCCCACCCGCCCCTTCTATTTTCTGCTGTTGTAATGAATTTCATAGAAAGAATGGACCCAGTGAGCTAGTTCCATGCCTCCAATTTCTCTTCTGGTTTTCATCAGTGAGTTTTTGGTAAGATCATAAAGAGGGCAAAGGTATTTTGTGATCACCCTTCATATTTCCTATTATATCATGTCAAATATTTCCACTCTTTTGAAAAAAAAAGTTCAGTGCTTTAAAAAAAGTGGCTATCCAGGCCTCTGTTCCATTTCGTTAGCAAAACCAGATTTTTCTTAACTGTGCCTCTATTTTTGCACTTACAGGTTGTTTCCAATTTTTCTCTTACACATATTGTGCTGCTATGGAGATTCGTTTTTAGCGAACTTTGATTTTCTTTACAGATAATTTCTTTGGGTATTTGTGTTCAAAAGTAAAATTCCTAGGCCAAAGGTAACAGACTTTTTTTTTTTTTTNATCAGTCTGTCTCAATGCTGAACTGCTTGCTCTCTCATCTGGTAGCTAATGGTTGATGCACTAGAGGTTTAATTCAAATCAAAGTGTGTACATTTTTTTAAAAATTTAATACAAGTCTCAGAGTTCTGCACATTTGTCATCGTCTTCAAATCTGTAAATTATTATGTGGCATCTTAGGACCCACCTATGTGATCTTAAGTAGCATTTGAATGCTGAAAAATATTTTTATAAAATCCTAGAGAGTAATTTCTCCAGATCAAAAATTTCTGGAATTGTTTGCATTTTTACATTTTGCTTTTGAGATTCATTCTTAAGCGGATAATTCCTTCTCCTAGTCCCTTCTTCTAAAAGCTTGTTGAAATTTGCTGGTTAAGAATAAGCATATGGTCTGTCTCTGGAAGCCATTGCTTAAAGGTGAAATATGCTGCTATGTGGAATAATTTTGAAAATGAAAGCCCGTTTTTAAATTATTAGATCATGCTGGTGATGAAACTGGGCATACTTTTGATTGCCAGTATCATTTTAGTATAACCTAGAAACTTGGGACTTTGCTAGAGATGTCAATATAAAAGATTGAGAATACTTTTGACTCTGTACCCCAGCAATCGCTGTGGAAAGCCTATGACATGACAGTCTCTGGTAGAATTTCTCCGCGTTTGGTATACCTAGTAGTTACCATTTTGATCTTTTAGCCTTTCTAATAAAGCTGTTTCTCTTCTGACACATCATTACTTTTTTCCTTTATCATTCATAAAATATGTTAACAGACCCCAGCATCTTAATGCTTCAAACATAAGGTTCATAATATTGACTCATAGTAAAAACTATTCTTTTAGAAAGAGGAAGAGTTTTGTGGAACATCACCATTCCTTTCTACAAGAGTGTTGTCACCAGTTATATATATTTGGGAGAATCATTACTGAGAAAAATTCTCCTTTTTTTTTTTTAAATAAAAAAGCTTCTATTAATACCTTTTTGGAGTTTTTAGTGACATGCTAATCCGAAGGTGGCTGTGTATACTTAACCCAAATAAACACCAAGTCATAATTATGTTCATGAATTCTGTGTTCTGTGCCAGGTACTTTCACCATGTATATTCTAAAGCTGAGAGTAATCTGTTGCTGGGCCAAGAGTGATGACTTTGGCCGTGGTTTTGTGATTTATAGTGTTCAAGGAAACAAGTAATTGTGCATAAGAAATATGCAACAGTTTTCCAAGACATTTGCCTTGTAAGGTTATAGTCTAAAAGGCTGTTGAAATCGTAACTCCTAACCCTTGATGCTTCCTTTCATTTCCCCCTGATGACTTCTGGGGAGAGGAGGGCCATTTTCCAAACATAGGTATAGAATGGTTTTGTAGAGTAGATTCCTGGTGTACTAGACCTTGTATAAGAGTTTAACTTTCAAGTGTATAAGTGCCATGAATGCTGATTCTTCTTCAAACAGTGAAGTTATAATCTTTTTTGAAAGTGCTTGAAAAACATGAAGCATTAGAGGGAGAGAGAAGATGTTAGAGGCATGTTAGAAAAGCTGGACTCTTGTCTAAAGAGAAGTCTTTTCTCCCCACCCGCCCCTTCTATTTTCTGCTGTTGTAATGAATTTCATAGAAAGAATGGACCCAGTGAGCTAGTTCCATGCCTCCAATTTCTCTTCTGGTTTTCATCAGTGAGTTTTTGGTAAGATCATAAAGAGGGCAAAGGTATTTTGTGATCACCCTTCATATTTCCTATTATATCATGTCAAATATTTCCACTCTTTTGAAAAAAAAAGTTCAGTGCTTTAAAAAAAGTGGCTATCCAGGCCTCTGTTCCATTTCGTTAGCAAAACCAGATTTTTCTTAACTGTGCCTCTATTTTTGCACTTACAGGTTGTTTCCAATTTTTCTCTTACACATATTGTGCTGCTATGGAGATTCGTTTTTAGCGAACTTTGATTTTCTTTACAGATAATTTCTTTGGGTATTTGTGTTCAAAAGTAAAATTCCTAGGCCAAAGGTAACAGACTTTTTTTTTTTTTTTCATTTTTGTAGAACTCTTCATGGCTAAAAGTATGTTTGTTCTTTACTCCATCCTCATAACCACTGAATTTTACAATGTTTTTCATTTTCCTACTTTCCCTAAGATGAAAAACATTCGTTTTTCTATCCTGTGGTATCTCCTGGGTTTGCCTTTTGTAAGTTAGGATCAATTTTAATACGTTTAGGTCATCATTTTTACTTTGCTATTTTTCTATTCTGTTTTAAAAGCATTTCTTGCCAACCCCCTTCGTTTACAGATAAGCAAATTGGAACTCAGAGAGATATAGGCTTTTCCCATGATAATATGGTGCTTTAGATTGTTAGCTACAGATTTGGAATTAGAACCCAGGTTTCTGATACTTAATTTAGTGATGATACTAATGATGATGATTAAAGAAAAAAAAAACATTATGGAGTAACACAGGGAGGAACATGAGCTAGCCTACCTGTCCATGTGTCTTGTGACAGGTCTTAAAACTGGTCTTTATTTCCCACTTAGCACCATGGGTTTTGTGTTGTTAGACACATTTGGGAATTGGTGGCTCTAAGGCACGGTTTCCCTGGTGGCTCCTGCAGTGCAGGAGACCTGGGTTCTATCCCTGAGTTGGAAAGATCCCCTGGAGAAGGGAATGGCTACCCACTCCAGTATTCTTGGCTGAAGAACTCCGTGGCCAGAGGAGCCTGGCAGGCTACAGTCCATGGGGTCCCCCTGTGATTAAAAAATATCTCCTGATGATTGTCACCGTGGGTATTTTTTGTGCATACCTGTTTACAAGCAGAAATTTAGGGCTCTTGAAAATAATATTTAGTCTCAAATAAACTTACACTCCACTGAACTAGAAAGAACCTCTTGTGGTAGCACATTACTTGAAAATAAAATAACTGAAATCATAAATTTTCATTCTGTCACCAGCAGTGCCTCTGACAGTAGGAAATAACAACCACACTGCGACATCACAGAGAGCATCTAGGCTGTTTTTAGTGTGGATGTTATGAGTGATTTTCCTGTATGTTTTACATTGGTGGTCTGTATGCTTAGACATCTTGCTTAAGTAAACTCCTCCGACTGTGGTCAACATAAATAGCAACCTGCAATTACCAAGAAGCTCTTCAGTAATGCATTCAGACTCACCAGCTCTGGGCAGCCCATGATGACTATTTTCAACTAGATGGAATTTGATTTAGATTAGTTTACTTACTGATTGAGGCTCCTCTCTGCATTAACACTCTGGGAGGAAGCTGTCATATGGTATCTTCAGATAACAGTACAGAAATCCTTTCTATTATTTAGTAGGACTATACACTATGCACTGCTTTTTCTAAAAATAATCTGACTGCTCATGTATGATATGCATTACTGAATTTGGGAGCCATCTATATCTTAAGCAGGTCTTCTCTGTTCCAGGCTTGTACTAATATGTTAGGAAACCTTGGCTTTTGTTTTAATTGGCATTTTTTATTTTGATAGATCTTTTTTAAAAACTATTTTGTGTAAATGTCTTAAGATATTTTAAAGGTAGGATTAGAAGCAACTTGTTTATACAGCCTCTTGCTAACTTTGTGTGTGTGTGTTAGTCACTCAGTCATGTCTGACTCTTTGCGACACCATGGACTGTAGCCCACCAGGCTCTTCTGTCCCTGGGATTCTCCAGGCAAGAATATGGAGGGGGTTGTCATTCCCTTCTCCAGGGGACCTTCCAACCCAGGGACTGAACCCAAGTCTTCCGTATTGCAGGCAGATTCTTTATCATTTGAGCCACTGATTTCCAACTGTGAGAAAAGGTGTTAAGTTTTGAGATGGTTCTCTTGGATATTGATGATAGACTCTTAGGAGTTAAAATGAAATACAGCCATGTAGATTCTCCGGGGTAGAGATCTTTTATTTTTAATACCTTGTGGTAGTTATTTTTTAAGAGCCATTAGGTATAGAGTAATATCAACATAAGAACTAAGAAATTTCATCCTTGTTTTCGTCATAACCATTTAGACTTTATTTAAAACTTGGCATGCTTTTATATCCCTTTTGATGTGATGTGTTTTAGGTCTATGTTTCTTAATGCAATCCTACAAACCAAGATAAGCCAGTTTGGGTGGTCACTTCTTTGTTTTAAGTCCTTTGGCTGTTATTTATATCATTCAGTAATTTGAAGTAGCCAAGGTCTGCTGTCTCACAAAGTAGCAACCAGATCTGTGTTGAAAGTCACACTTCACCTGTGAAAACGTGTTAACAAGCAGGCACTGAATGGTTTAAAACCTGCCCTTCTAAGATCTGAGGGCCCCTTTCCCTCTGTCCTTTTAGGCTAAATAGTAAGCCCCTGGTGGAGAGTAGAAAATAACCACAATAAATAAGATTTACTTTATGTTAGATGCTATGGAGAAAAATAAGAGAGAGAAGGGAAATAGGAAGAAGGTGTGGTTTTGCTTTTTAAATAGGATGGTCAGGGGAATATCATTGTATGGGAGACATTTGAGTAAGAATTGATATTGCGGGTGGTTCAAGCGCTATGGATAACTGGGAGAGGAACATTCAGATTAACAGCGAACTGCAAATGCAAAGGCTGTGTGGCATTTGTGTATCTCCTTTGAAGAAATGTCTGTTCAGGTCCTTTTCCCATATTTTAATTGTTTGGTTTTCATTTTAAAAGTTTTTAAATATATATTCTGGATACTAGATCTTTATCAGATGATTTGTAAATATTTCTCCCATTCTTTAGGCTGTCTTTTCATTTTCTTGATAATATCCTTTTATGCACAAAAGTGTTTGACAACGTGATGTACAACTTACCTCTTTTTCCTCTTGTTGCTCTTGCTTTTGGTGTCACATCTAAGAAACTGTTGCAAAACAAAAGGTCATAAAGATTTATTCCTATGTTTTCTTCTAAGATATTTTAGGATTAAGTTCTATTTAGGTCACTGACCCATTTTAAGTTAATTTTTGTATGTAGTAGGAGATGGAAGCCCAACTTTATTCTCGGGATATAGTTTGGCAGTCGAGCTGGCAGAGTTTGATGGATTGGACGGATGGTGTGAGAAAAGAGGGGTCAAGGATGACTCTGTGATATTTGCTCCAAATCCTGGGAAGGATGTTAGTCACTGTGACGGGAATGATCAGGAGTTGGTTTGCGTGTGTCGAGATGAATGTCAAAGATGGATGAAGACATTTTGGTATAGGTTTGGGGTTTAATGGAGTGGTCTAGGCTGCAGTGTGGGTAGTTCTAAGTGTATGAAGGACAGTCATGACCCAGGGTGAAATCACGAAGAGGATTTTCACCAAGTATGAGGAAGAGACCAAAGAAAGAAAGAAATGCTTTCACATGGAGCCTTTCAGGATTAGGAAGTCAAGATCAAGGGCCGGAATGGAGGTAAACGAGGTCCCACTGTATAGCACAGGAAACTATATTCAATATCCTGTGATAAACCATAATGGAAAAGAATATGATTGAGTGTCTGTATAGATATTTATATGTGTATAACTGAATACTTCACTGTAAAGTAGAAATTAACACAACATTGTAAATCAACTCTACTTCAATAAAAGAAGTTTTTTTAAAACCCCAGAGATTGGTTTTATGCCTTTATCAACATGATAGTGGGCATGTCCTGTAAAATATTTAGATGTTTTTTGACTAAAGTCTCAGATGTTTGGGATACATAGCTGTTAAAATTTTATACAGGAGCTTTTTCATCCCTTTACAGTTTTGATTTCTTACTTAAAAAAAAGGAAATTTGGCTGTGCTGGGTCTTCGTTGTGACATACGGGCTTGGTTGCCTTGCAGCATGTGAGCTCGTAGTTCCCTGACTAGGAATCAAACCTGTGTCCCCTGCATTGCAAGGAGGATTCTCAACCCTGGACCACCAGGGAAGTCCCCTATGATTTCTTATCTTAAAGATACGATTCAAAAGACAGAAGACAGAGAGGTAGTGAAGACTGAGAAAGAGTAACCAGAGAGAGTTAGGAGAAAACTCAGGAGGATGTGGTACCTCCAAAGGCAAGTGAAGCTGTATTTCAAAGGAGGGAGTGACCCTCTGTGGCCAGTGCTACTGAAGGGTCAGCTCAGATGAGGACTGAGAATTCACCATGGATTTCACAGCATGATGGTAACTGGGTGAGTTTGATTCTGGTGTGTTGTATAGTTATGTGGAGGTGGGAAGCTGGCCACAGATTGAGTTTTCCTTTAGAAGGACGAAGAGAAATTGAGTGGCAATTGAGAGGGAAGCAGATTCAACTGAGGATGGTGTTTTGTTTTTTTGGTAGGGCAGAAATGGAGAACAGACTTGTGGCCACAGTGGGGGAAGGAGAGGTTGGGACAAATTGAAAGAGTAACATGAAAACATATAAATTACCATATGTAAAATAAATAGCTAATTTGACCAAAACCAATGAAATTCTATAAAGCAGTTATCCTTCAATTAAAAAATAAATGAATTAAAAAATTAAATAGATAGCCAGTGGAAATTTACCGTGTGACTCAGGGAGCTCAAATCAGGTGTTCTGTGACTACTTAGAGGGATGGGATTGGGTAGGAGTTGGGAGGGAGGTTCAAGAGGGAGGGCCATATGGTCACCTATGGCTGATTCATGTTGATGTATGGCAGAAACCAACACAATATTGTGGAGCAACTATTCTCCAATTTAAAATTTAAAATAAAAATGAGGATGATTTTTAAGGATAGGAGTAACATCCCATGCAACATGGTTGCATGTTGATGGCAAAGCCTCCAGTAGAGAGGGGGAAAGTGATGGTGCAGAAGAGAAGAGACAATTACTAGGACAATATCCTGGAGTGGGCTAGAGAAATGAGATCATGTGGGACTTGGAAATCTGTCCTTAAGACGAGCCACACAGATGTTCTTATGTACCTACATTTGGGAACGACTCTCACACTTTTTGTTGAATCACTCCTGAAAGGGTTTTAAAAATCCTTCCTTTCAGCTTGATGATTTTATGTCAGCAGAAGGTTTGCTCTTCAGAAATGGCAGCTAGGATAAAAATGAAACCCTTGTGGTGTTCGATGATGTAAACAGGGTTTTCATTGCTGGAGCATCCTTGACAGATGGGTATCCAGTTTCTGCGAGAATACCACTGCTCGTCCCCTCCCCCCAGGAGGAAGAGATCATTCCTTTACAGAATCTGCTCCGTCACCGAAGAGCTCTCACTGGTAAAAAGCGATTTCTGAAAAAGTTGAACTGAAGCATATGTTCCTAAAATCTTTACCCGCTGGTGCCTGTTTCGTCATTTGGCACCTCATGGAGCAGCGAGTGCGTTCTCTTTTCCTCTGAGGTCATTCATTTCATCATTTTTCACTCGACAAGTATTTTTGCTCTTTCATCACATGCCATGTCTTTTTCAAGGAACAGGGCAATGCTGGGTCAGCAAAATGTGTGAACTCCTTGCAGAGGAAACTTACTTTGAGAGATCCTTCAAATACTTGAGTGTTATCACCTCGGCTCCTGAAATCTCTGCTGCAGACTGCACATCAGACCATTTCTTTAATGGGGTTTGAACATTCTGGTTCACCCTTCCCTTTCAACCTGAGAGAAAGTGAGCTTCCCTCCATGACTGAGTGCACAGCCTGTGCGTCCTGCCTGGGCCATCAGGCCATCCTTCTTGCCTTTGACTGAACTAGTGCAGCCCAAGGTGGACTTGGCGTAGTGCACCACNTTCTGGTTCACCCTTCCCTTTCAACCTGAGAGAAAGTGAGCTTCCCTCCATGACTGAGTGCACAGCCTGTGCGTCCTGCCTGGGCCATCAGGCCATCCTTCTTGCCTTTGACTGAACTAGTGCAGCCCAAGGTGGACTTGGCGTAGTGCACCACTCTATCATCCTGTTGGCTCTTGTTAATAAGACTGTGGTTAACAAAAACTCATGGGTGTTTTTCAGATGAACTGCTTATCATCTTGCACTTTAAAAAATGATTTTTGAACTCACACGTTAAACCTGTAAGTACATTTTTTTTTTTTTTCAAAAAGGCCCTAATATCAACAAAATCTGGAGACCCAAACTGGCAACCTAGACACGTAGAAGCCCCAGGAATCAATGCCAGTATTTGTTATAAGTCCTCATTTGAACAGAGGGGCATATGACAACATCTGTAGGTTGTAGGTAACAATAGCTGCCAAATCAGTGCAGTAAACAACACACACAAATGTGTAGACACGTAGATGCACACACATATACACATGCACACAAATTCTTTAAATTGTTAAATGATTAAAAAGTGGTTGATGAGTTTTCAGCCTACAGCAACTTTGAGACAATGTTAAGATTTTATTTTAATTCATGGTCTTTGGTTTTCTTAAAATAGGATTTCTCCATGTCAGGCAATGGAGAAAAGACCCACAGCAGACATTTAGTTCAGTTAAGTTCCGTCACTCAGTTGTGTCCGACTCTTCGCAACCCAATGGACTGTAGCACGCCAGGCCTCCCTGTCCATCACCAACTCCCAGAGTTTACTCAAACTCTTCTCCATTGAGGTAGTGATGCCATCCAGCCATCTCATCCTCTGTTGTCCCCTTCTCCTCCTGCCTTCAGGCTTTCCCAGCATCAGGGTCTTTTCAAATGAGTCAGATCTTTGCATTAGGTGGCCAAAATATTGGAGTTTCAGCTTCAACGTTAGTCCTTCCAATGAACACCCAGGACTGATCTCCTTTAGGATGGACTNAAACTCATGTCCATTGAGTCAGTGATGGCATCCAACCATCTCATCCTCTGTTGTCCCCTTCTCCTCCTGCCTTCAATCTTTCCCAGCATCAGGGTCTTTTCAAATGAGTCAGTTCTTTGCATCAGGAAGCCAAAATACTGGCGTTTCACCTTCAGCATCAATCCTTCCAATGAACATTCAGGACTGATTTCCTTTAGGATGGACTGGTTGGATCTCCTTGCTGTCCAAAGGACTCTCAAGAGTCTTCTCCAACACCACAGTTCAAAAGCATCAATCTCCGGTGCTCAGCTTTCTTTATAGTCCAACTCTCACATCCATACATGACTGCTGGAAAAACCATGTACTTATTAGCCATTCACAGATCTTTAATTCTAATTTTTATGTATTACTTTTGCTACTGATTTTTAGGTGCTTAAATATATTTTTATTTTAAAAAATATATTTCTTGGATATAAATCTTTTTCCAGATATAGGTGGTGGTGTAAATATTTTCTCCCAATCTCTGGCTTGTATTTTTATTTAATGGTATCTTTTGATAGGCATAAATTTTAATTTTGATGAAGTTTGATTTATTAATTATATGGTTTTTGTGCCTTGTTAGTCTATGCCAAAGTTGTAAAGATATTTTTCTATATTTTCTTCTAGAAGGTTTACTATTTTGTCTTTTGCATTAGGTGTACTCTCTATCTAATATAAATTTTTACATTTGGTATATGAGTTAAATGCTTCCCAGGTGGCTCAGTGGTAAAGAATCCACCTGCCACTGCAGAAGACACAGTAGACATGAGTTCAATCCCTGGATTGGGAAGATCCCCTGGAGAAGGAAATGGTAGTGCACTTCAGTGTTCTTTCCTGGAAAATCCCATGAGCAGAAGAGCCTGGAGGGCTGCAGTCCATGGGGTCGTAGAGTCAGACACAACTGAGCACATATACATTTATAGGGGTTGAAGTTCAATTTTTTAAAATCACACATATCTATTAATAATTGTTTTTGCACCATTTGTGGAAAACATTTTCCTTTCCCCAGCGATTTGCCTTGGCACCTTTGTTGAAAGTCAACTGACTACATATGTGGAGATTTGTTTCTGGATTCTCTTTTTTGTTTCATTTATCTCTTTGTCTATCCTTATACAAATGCCACTGGAGAAGACCACTCCAGTAGTCTTTCCTGGAGGATCCCATGGACAGAGGAGCCTGGTGGGCTACAGTCCATTGGTTGCAAAGAATCTGTCATGACTGAAGCAACTTCGCACACACGCACGAATGTCACACTCAATCTTGATTACCATAGCTTTTTTGTAAGTTGATATCAGAGTTTATAATTTCTTTGACTTTGTTCTACTTTTTCAAGATGATTTTGACTAGTCCAGGCTTACTGCAATTCTGTATACAACTTTAGAATCAGCTTGTCAATTTCTTAAAAAAAAAGAAAGAAAAACGCCTGTTGGTTTTTTTATTGGGATTTGTTTTAGAGGGAATTGACAACTTAAGTCTTCCCAACCATGAATGTTATTTATCTTTTCATACTGTTAGCTGTTCTTTAATTTTTCTTAGGTATAATTTTTTAGTATTCAGTGTAGAGATCTTGCAAGTTTTGTTAACATTATATGTTTTTTATACTATTGCAAAAGATATTGTTTTAGTTTTATTTTCAATTGCTAGTATATAGAAATATGGTTTTGCACATTTCTATCTTTTTTATAAAATATAATTTCCCAATTGTTATTATATGGAAATACAGTCAGTCTGGGTATATTTACTCAGTGTACTGTGATCTTGGTAAATTGACTTACTAGTTGTAATAGTTTTGGGGGAGACTTCTTAGAATTTTCTAACATACAATTGTGTCATCTGTAAATAAATATAGTGCAGTATAAAATTATTAATACAGTTGTATACTACTTTCTTATTTTTCACTGTTACAACCACATTTTTAGTTTGAGTCTTCTTCACACTCAGTCTGAAATCCCTCCTGCATCTCTTTTTGCATACATTATGATGACACACTGCTTTTTATGCCTATTCTTCTGAACATAACCACAATTCACCTTCAGAGTTGACAGTTTAATTTGAAAGCATACTGAAAGTGGTTCACTTACGTTTTCTACTGGGTTAAACTAATAATTTTTTCCCCTTAGTTGAAGTACATATAGCTTGATGACAGCATCGCTAGGAAGTCAACTGGCATTGGTCACACTCCTGTTCTTATATTTCTATCTTCTATTATCTACCTGAAAAATCTGTCATTTTCTACTACCTTTAATTGTGTACCTCTGTATGAGCCAGAAAATCATTTGCATACACAAAAATTTTCATTTCAATGCTACTCCATGGCATGATATCTTGGGTTACATTTTAAGTAAAATGCAGAAATCATTTTTAAGTTAAAATGAAAATACAACTCCATGTTGGGCTATCAATGCAAATATTAATAACTCATCTAAGGTGACAATTGGATGAATATAGCTTCTATGTAAGGCTAAGATCACATGTATGTAGCAACTGCAGCTGTAGTTGGCCATTGCCTCTACTTGGCCATTGCCAAATGTCTTTGACATCTATTGAAAGATACATTCAAATTTTAGAAAAGTTAAAATTTTAAAATAACACTAATGAATTGTAAAATGGAAAAATTATTGTTTAATAAATTAACAGTCTCTTTTAGAAGAAACAATCAATAAATACACTTGTTTCTTTTGGCAAGTGTATTCAAGGAAAAGAAAACATTCTTAAATCACTATAAAATGTAAAATGGTGCAACATTTTGGGGATGTTTCAAAAAGTTAAACATAGAGTTACCATATCACAAACAAAGATTTGAAAGCAGATGTTCAAACAAAAACTTGTACACAAATATTTATAGCATCATTATTCATAACAGTCAAAAGTTGGAAAAAACCCAATATCCATCAAATAGTGAGCAGATAAACAAAATGGAAAATGTCCGTACAACAGAATTTTATTCTGCCATAAAAAGAATAAAGGATTGATATATGTATAAGAAGAATAAATCTTGAAAATGTCATGCTAAGTGAAGTCACATACAAAATACCAGGTATTATATGATTCTGTTTACATGAAAAGTCCAGAGTAAGCAAATTAATAGAGACAGAAACAGATTAGTGATTGCTAGAGGTAGGGAGGAAAGAGGAACCACTATGATGGTTGTGAGGTTTCCTTTTGGGATGATGAAAATATTCTGGAACTCAATACTGTCTATGGTTACACAACATTGTGAATATATTAAGTGTCCCTGAATTATATACTTTAAGATAGCTTAAGTGGCAGATTTTTATGTTATATGTACTTTAGCACAATAAAAAGGAAAATTTGCCCAAGACCACAGCTGGTAAGTGGTAGAGCCAGGTTTTTAATCCTGGTCATCTGGCTCCAAAGTCTGGGTACATAAACCTACTCTATTCCACCTCTCAGACATTTACTGAGGGTCTTCCAGTGAGTGTTACATGCTTAATATTACCTTCAAGTTTTCTACCAAGTCATATTCTGTGTTGTCATGTTCTTCCAACTCCAGCTGTACAACTGTCAACTAAAAGAATATTGAAAATATTTTCATCCATAGAAAATCTCAAAAAGAAGTACAACTTCTAAAAATTCTTCTTTACCCTTTGCCAATACTTCTATAATACTCAGGACTCTTAATTTCATTTGATGGGAGCTCATATAGCTGAAATGAAAAGAGAAATTTATTGGAAGTCTCACAAANTCCAAGGGACTCTCAAGAGTCTTCTCCAACACTACAGTTCAAAAGCATCAATTCTTCAGTGCTCAGCTTTCTTTATAGTCCAACTCTCACATCCATACATGACTGCTGGAAAAACCATAGCCTTGACTAGATGGACCTTTGTTGGCAAAGTAAGGTCTCTGCTTTTTAATATGCTATCTAGGTTGGTCATAACTTTCCTTCCAAGAAGTAAGCATCTTTTAATTTCAGGGCTGCAGTCACAATCTGCAGTGAAACTGAAGCCCCCCAAAATAAAGTCTGTCACTGTTTCCATGGTTTCTCCATCTATTTGCCATGAAGTGATGGGACTGGGTGCCATGACCTTAGTTTTCTGAATGTTGAGCTTTAAGCCAACTTTTTCATTCTCCTCTTTCATGTTCATCAAGAGGCTCTTTAGTTTTTCACTTTCTGCCATAACGATGGTGTCATCTGCATATCTGAGGTTATTGATATTTCTCCCGGCAGTCTTGATTCCAGCTTGTGCTTCATCCAGCCCAGCATTTCTCATGATGTACTCTGCATAGAAGTTACATAAGCAGGGTGACAATATACAGCCTTGACGTACTTCTTTTCCTATTTGGAACCAGTCTGTTCTTCCATGTCCAGCTCTAAATGTTGCTCCTGACCTGCATACAGATTTCTCAAGAGGCAAGTCATGTGGTCTGGCATTTCCATCTCTTTCAGAATTTTCTGCAGTTTATTGTGATCCCTTGCAGACATGTGTAGGTATAAATAATGGGATTTAGATCACCCCAATTATTACTGTTTGACATTTCTGCTGAAAACAGAAATCATCTATTTTTAAGAAGGCACATATCTTATTAAAGCACATCTCTAGTTGTTATAGTAAGTCCTCATCTTGAGGGCTTCAATCTGAGTAGATGATTATCCCCTAAACTGATAGAACAGAAATGAACTTTTATTGCATTTGGAGACGTGAACACTATTTTTTTGTTTGTTTATTAGTGTTTTTTGGACTTTGGTAACTCTGTGTTTTGAACCCTGTCTCTCAGGATTCTCAGGTTTGCTTGTTTTAATTATTCCTTGTTGAATCTTTTGTAGGGCACCCTGGTGAGGGTTTGCTCACTTGTAAGGGCAAAGTCACTGACACCTCATTCTATTATTTTTCTATTGTCAGTGTGGACTGTTTTTCTTTCTACAATGTGTTTCCTTCTGTGGATGCTTTCGTTTGCTGTAATTTAGGGGGAAAATGTCTTTTAGGCTTTTTTCTCCCAAATGGAAGCATCATCATACCCTGTTGTTTCAAGAGTGGAATTGAGAATGCTAGCCACTTTTGAAGATGGGTGTGTTTGTACCAGACCATGCCACCTTTGTCCTTCATTGGAAGACTGACGCTGAAGCTGAAACTCCAGTACTCTGGCCACCTGATGCGAGGAGCTGACTCATTGGAAAAGACCCTGATGGTGGGAAGGATTGACGGCAGGAGGAGAAGGGGATGACAGAGGATGAGATGGTTGCATGGCGTCATCGACTCGATGGATGTGGGTTTGGGTGGAGGAGGCCTGGCGAGCTGCGTTCATGGGGTCGCAAAAGTCGGACACGACTGAGCGACTGAACTGAACTGAACTTTTGCGTCATTTGGGCCTCACTCTAGCTGCCAGTTAGTCTTTGTGATGGAGGTGGTTTCTCCTCCCTGTAAGGTTCCCAGTCTGTGAGGAAGTGTCCCTGTAATGTACGAATTCATCAGATTTTAATCGCACTACCTTCTAAGTTGACTGTTACATGGCTCTGCACTCTTCATATGCTCTTATTTTGCATGCAACTTTTGTTTCTGCTGCTGCTGCTAAGTTGCTTCAGTCGTGTCCAACTCTGTGCCACCCCATAGATGGCAGCCCCCTGGGCCCCCCGTCCCTGGGATTCTCTAGGCAAGAACACTGGAGTGGGTTGCCATTTCCTTCTCCAATGCATGAAAGTAAAAAGTGAAAGTGAAGTCGCTCAGTCGTGTCCAACCCTCAGCGACCCCATGGACTGCAGCCTACCAGGCTCCTCCGCCCATGGGATTTTCCAGCAAGAGTACTGGAGTGAGGTGCCATCGCCTTCTCCGAACTTTTGTTTCTAGTGTCTGTGTTAAAAAGTATAGGAGATTACTCTGCCAATGTTCTATTTCTTTTAAGAAAACAATGTGATCAGTTTTCAGACATTCAGGTTTTTACAGATGGATTCCAGGTGACTCCAATAAAAGTAGTCTCTGCCTGACTTCCACAGTTGGTCCTTAGTGTGTATTTAATGACAGAAACATAGATCAGATGGTTTTTAGAGGTGTTATATTTTGGAGGTTGTACCTTGCCTCTTCTCTAGTGCTTTTTTTTCTTTTTTTTTTTTTTAACATAGAAGCCCACTTTCTGTCTTTGGAACAGATTTGGATCAACTTCTAAAATAGATGTTGATGAAACCTTTGTTCGTGTTAACACTTGGAATATATCTGTGTCCACTATCATTATGTTCTTGTTAGTTTTTGAATATCTAAATATTTAGTTTACCAGATGCTCAGATGAGGAGACTGTTAAGTTCTAAAAAAAGTGCTAATACATGGAGAACAAGGCTCTTCACTTATCTGGTAGAAAAAAAAAACTTCATCACAGGAAATGGCCTGTAAGTTCTAATTCCTAGGGTTGAAATCGCTTGTCCTGGCCCCTTCATTCACTGGCTCATGTCATAGTCTAACCAAGAGCATTTCTATCTGATGGGGAAGCACCCAACAGGCTACATTTGATCTTCCTCTGATATCAGTTGCCTCCTCGAAGTTCTCCTTTCCCATCTGCCCTTGACTTTATTGAGCTGTGCATTGAATGGTATTTTCAAGCCCCCAAATAAGGGCAAGTTCATTGTTACTTTTGTCTTTTATTTCAGAATTTCTCTGGAAGTTAAATATTCTCAGATTAACAGGTATTACAAATTTAACAGAGTGTTGATGTGGAAATTTTCAGAGCTTTCAGAGTATTTGTGTTCCCAACATGTATTCAGCAAATATTTGTTTTCTCTCCTGGCTAAGGAAGTCTGTTCCATTACTTTGGAAAATACTAGAGCCCAGCTCACACTTATTACTTACGGTAGTGGGGAAAACATCCCCATTTCTAGCAATTATTTAAATTATAAATGTTTCTTTGCAGCATTTCTGTGTGGTTTTAAAGGGCAAAAATAAGGGGCCGCCTTCATGGAATGATTGGAGCAAAAATTTGACAGAGCTGAATATTTGTTCTGCTGATTCCTTTGTGAAATTAAATCCTGCAGATTTTCACATTATGCATATATGTAATTATTCCTTCAGCTCAGTCACTTTGATTCGCTATGGCGTCTTTTGTTGACTTGTCATCTATTCTGTCAATGTAGAAGACATTTATTAAAGCATCTTGTTGCATTTATATTGTAGGAAAATGTTCCTTTATGAAGTAATCTCACACTGACTACTCAAACTGATGAAGCCCCAGTATGGTATTGTCACTTTACTAACGATTAGCAAATTAGTAGATGGCGTGAACTCTCAATCCCTATTAGTGCCACATTCTCAGAAGTTTAGTAGTTTGATATTTAAATGTCCTAATGACTTAACCCATAAATCATAATTTTAATTTATTATTTTCCAGGCAACCATTTAAATAAGCTAAGCAATTAAGAATGCATTAAGGATACATCCTTTGTCTTGCTCATTATCAATATATAATGTCTGGTGGTTGCAATATGCACATTTGGGCAAGACTGTGTTGAAATGTTTAAGAATCACCTTACCTTTGGTAACCAGATTATTTATTTATTAGTGTTTTTTTGTTGTTCAGTTGCCAAGTCATGTCCGACTCTTCGAGACCCCATGGACTGTCTCTGTTCATTGCATTGGTGATGCCATCCAACCATCTCATCCTCTGTTGCCTCCTTCTCCTTCTGCCCTCAATCTTTCCCAGCATCAATGTCTTTTCCTATGAGTCAGCTCTTCACATCAGGTGGCAAGAGAATTGGAGCTTCAGCGTCAGTCCTTCCAAAGAGTATTCAGGGTTGATTTCCTTTCAGATTGTTTGGTTTAATTTCCTTGCTTTCCAGGGGACTCTCATGAGTCTTCTCCAGCACTGCAGTTCGAAAGCATCAGTTCTTCAGCGCTCTGCTTTTTTTATGGTCCAGCTCTCACATCCAAACACGACAACTGGAAAAACCATAGCCTTGACTATTACGGACCTTTGTCGGCAGAGTGATACCTTTGCTTTTAATATTTGCATAAAACATGTTATACTTTTGAGAAATTTCATAAACATTATATTGATTGCCCAAAATTCCAAGGGACAGCTAAGATGGGGTACATCTGGGGGTGCAGAAGGGGAGCGTTTCTATGTTCATGTAATGAAACTGAGTTCACAGAGCTGAGGTGACTCAGCTTTTTTTTTTTTTTTTACAATACTGTATTGGTTTTGCCATACATCAACATGAATCCACTGCGGGTGTACATAAGTTCCCACACCTGAACCCCCCTCGCACCTCCCTTCCCATACCATCCCTCTGTAAGAGTAATGAGTGGCTGGAGGTTCTGTCCCTTGCGCAGAGTCCTTCCTCTCCGGCTCATGAGAGCAGTGCTGCCCAGAAAGGCTGCTTCGGGTGGAACATTCCATGCCCCTTCAGCTCTCTCACCTCCCGCTGCGTGTGCCAGAATACACTTACTTGCCTNGTAAGAGTAATGAGTGGCTGGAGGTTCTGTCCCTTGCGCAGAGTCCTTCCTCTCCGGCTCATGAGAGCAATGCTGTCCAGAAAGGCTGCTTCGGGTGGAACATTCCATGCCCCTTCAGCTCTCTCACCGCCCCCTGCATGTGCCAGAATACACTTACTTGCCTGGGGTTTTAAAGTCCTTGTTGCCGGTCAAGGTGCACAAGGTCCATTGTCTTAAACTTTCTTTTCCAAAATGACCACAAATCACTCCGCAGCATACTGTATGCCCGAGAATGTTTTCTGCTTAAGAAATAGAAATTCATTGCTGTGGAAGATGAGAGAAGATGTAGGTAGCCCACATAAAGCCCCATCTTGGTTTTGCCAGATGCAGTTCATTGGACGGAAATTGGTGAATCTCATCTTGGTTTTGCCAGATGCAGAAACTGATGAATCTTTTGCTTTCCCAGAGTACTTGCTGTGAAGTGAAGATCTAGTGTGTGAGAGCTCTAGACAGCATCAGAAGAGTGTATAAAAGCAAAAGTTTCCAAGGTTGTATAATGATAAAATGTGATGCTCAGTCATGTCCAACTCTTTGAGGCACCCTGAACTGCAGGCTCCTCTGTCCATGGAAATTTCAGGCAAGAATACTGGAGTGGATTGCCATTTCCTTCTCCAGGGGATCTTCCTGAACCAGGGATCAAACTCAGGTCTCCTGCATTGGCAGGTGGATTCCTTACCACTAGTGCCATCTGGGAAGTCCAATAATGATAACAGATTTTTAAAATTTATCAACTGTCTGCATGTTCCAGGTGCTTAATAGGCATTTCATTTCTACTTGTGTTGCAGGTAAGGAAATTCAGATGCAAACAGTTTAAAGTGATTTCCCCAAGATGTTCCATTAGCAAGCGGTGGCACCAGGGATTGAGTCCGGGTCGTAGGATGTCCGCTCCCATTCTCTTCCTGATGGACCATGCTGCCTCCATAGGGTGTGCTGAAAAGTCAGGTCAGTCAGGGACCAGACCCACTCACTGGTCCCTCACAGGGATGAGGTATTGGAGGAGGCATACTTTGAGAACTATACTTTGCAGAGTAGCATTGTGGATAGA
Source organism: Neotragus pygmaeus (assembly GCA_006410875.1). NCBI lineage: Eukaryota > Metazoa > Chordata > Mammalia > Artiodactyla > Bovidae > Neotragus > Neotragus pygmaeus. The sequence continues at coordinate 641,870 of SJYV01047052.1, forward strand.
TAAGGAGGCAATAGTTAAGGGTTGTGTGTCTGAGATCAGATGGGCATGGGAGGAAGATTTTTATTGGAGAAAACTTCCAAAAATGTAGACTGATGGGACAAAAGTGAAAGTGTTAGTTGCACGGTGTTAGTCTGACTGTTTGTGACTCCCATATGCCATCTGGGCTTCCCTGGTAGCTCAGATGGTTAAGAATCTGCCTGCAATGTGGGAGACCCGGCTTTGATTCCTGGGTTGGGAAGATCCCCTGGAGAAGGGAATGGCAACCCAATCTAGTATGCTTGCCTGGAGAATCCCCATGGACAGAGGAGCCTGGCTGGCTACAATCCATAGGGTTGCAAAGAGCTAGACATGACTGAGCAACTAACACACTTATCCCGTCCCAAAGACCCTTGCATTCCAGAGTGAGGAACTGAGCTGGCTCTTGAGGTGGGAGTCATTCAGTGATGGAAGGAGAATTAGGCAGTTATGGATTCTGGAGAGGACCATATGGATGAAGCAGACTTGAAAAGCTATAAACAGTAGGTGGATAAAGCTGTGCAAATCAGTTATGTAGTTGGCATCATGGCAGCCCTTCCTGAGATTCATTCCTCAATTACTGTACAGTTCATAGATTTAGAAGCTTGATTCACCTACAGTTCTAAGGACGAGACAGTTCAGTTTAGTTCAGGTCAGTCACTCAGTCCTGTCCGACTCTTTGCAGCCCCATAAGGACAAGACATCATAGCCTATTCCTATGGCCACAGTGGAAACTTTTGGATCGGTGAGGTCAAGTTTAAGGAAATTTTGCTTCCTCTCAACCTTTCTCTCTAGGTCTTTGCTCCCTCATCACTGTGCCCCACACCTCCTTCCGTTTATCTCCTTGGTTCTCTTCCTCTCTGGATGAAGACAAGGAATTAAATAATCTCGACAGTTCTTGCCAATCCATCACTTCCAAGCAGAGAGATGGAGAGAAGCTTGCCCTCTAGTGCGATTACCCAGCTGCTGAATTAATTTAATCCGGAGCTTTTTCCATCCCTGGGCTTCCTGTCATGTTAGCCAATAAGCCCCAATGACTGTGTCAGGCAATGAGAGAGGCACTTCTGTTACTCTCAGCGAGTTACATCCTGGTTGGTGAAGGTCACCATGATAGTGGGAGCACAAGCTTCATNCTGTGCAAATCAGTTATGTAGTTGGCATCATGGCAGCCCTTCCTGAGATTCATTCCTCAATTACTGTACAGTTCATAGATTTAGAAGCTTGATTCACCTACAGTTCTAAGGACAAGACAGTTCAGTTTAGTTCAGGTCAGTCACTCAGTCCTGTCCGACTCTTTGCAGCCCCATAAGGACAAGACATCATAGCCTATTCCTATGACCACAGTGGAAACTTTTGGATCGGTGAGGTCAAGTTTAAGGAAATTTTGCTTCCTCTCAACCTTTCTCTCTAGGTCTTTGCTCCCTCCTTACTGTGCCCCACACCTCCTTCCGTTTGTCTCCTTGGTTCTCTTCCTCTCTGGATGAAGACAAGGAATTAAATAATCTCGACAGTTCTTGCCAATCCATCACTTCCAAGCAGAGAGATGGAGAGAAGCTTGCCCTCTAGTGCGATTACCCAGCTGCTGAATTAATTTAATCCGGAGCTTTTTCCATCCCTGGGCTTCCTGTCATGTTAGCCAATAAGCCCCAATGACTGTGTCAGGCAATGAGAGAGGCACTTCTGTTACTCTCAGCGAGTTACATCCTGGTTGGTGAAGGTCACCATGATAGTGGGAGCACAAGCTTCATGACTGTGGGGGCCGGAGAAGCTGGTTTACAGGGTTATAGCTAGGAAGGAGAAGTATCGGGTTAAGGCTAGGAAGGGGGAGTATCAAGACAGGGATCAAAAAGGTGCTGCTTTGCTCAAGGGTCTCTGCTTTTCTGCCATGGGCATGAGGTGATGGTCACCTCTATGTCATGGAACCGGGTCACTTATTTACCCAGTATCCCCAGGGCCTCATACAATGGCGGCCAGGTCCTGGCTGTAACCCTAGGTGATAGATTAAATGAGTCAATGAGTCTGAACAGAAGCTTGGCAATTTGCCGAGAACCAGGAAATGAGATCAAGGACAGTATCATCTGTTGCAGGGAACACTATGGAAATTAAGAGAAAAATGAAGTTCTTCAGTAATTTAGAAAGATGGAAATGGGATGCTAGCTTGTGAAGTGATGAAAAGTATTTGAGCAAAAGGAAACTTTGACTAAGCTCTAGGGTCTTACTCCTTCAGTCTACAAAAACACTGTTTTGGCAACAATTTCTTCTCTATCCCTTGTTTTGTTTTTTCCTCCCTGTTTAAATGGATCATTTCTTTTTTTCTAAATCTCTTCCAAAATATTTTGATTTTTCTTATAAGACTATAAGATAGAGAAGTACAGGAAGAAAAATTGAGGGCTTTTTCTAGGTCAGATCTTAATAGAAACTCACCATGGCAGTGATTGATGTGCTAATTGAAGATTCCATCAAAGTGTTCCTGTGAGTTGCCTAGAAGTGCAGTAAGGTGTTGGCACTAAAAACCCTCAGAGTGCTTCCATAGGGACCTTGCTGTGATTGTCTTCACACCTATGGCCTCTTTTCTTACAAAGTAAGGATGCAAAAGTCATTCAGAGGGTTACATTTTTAAAAATTGAAAGGAAATTCACTCTCAGAGAAATTTTTCCTTTGGTTTCTTTCTTAGAACTTTCAGGTTGCTGTAACAGAGAGCTGTAGACTTACACAGAGAAGTATATTTCTCACTTCTCTGGAGGCTGGGAAGTCCAAGATCAAGACTCTTGGCTGATTCATTGATGGTCTTCTTCCTGCTTCACAGGCATGCCTTCTCATTGGGTACTTACATGACGGAAAGGGCAAGGGAGCTCATTGTTTTTTTTCTTTTTTTTTAATTTCAGAATATGTCTCCAGATGTTCAGAGGAGCTGACTAATAGTGATGATTGTGTTTTTTGTTTATTTCCCACAAGGACACTAATTGCATCGCACGGGCTCCACCCTCACGACCCACCTCCTAAAGTTCCCACCTCCAAATCATATCAGGGGATAGTGTTCAACGTATGAATTTTGGGGGAGCTGCAAGTATTCAGTCTTTAACAAGTTCCTAACATAAAATTTAGTATTTATTAAACATGAATTTTAGTATTTTGGGGAAGAAAAAGATATATAATTCTAGATTTGTAAAAAGGGCAGAAGAACCTTAAAAGGAAATTATCACTTTGCAGCACTATAGAACTTTCTTACTTGATCTTTTTTGCATGGATCATTCTGTCAACAAATTATCTGGTATCTATGGGGTCCAAAATGACATTTGCTTTCTCAGATTTCTGGAACTGTTTTGTGGTTATATGTCCAGTTAGCTGAGAACATGGTGTAAAGAGTTGGTTTTAAAAATAAAGATTCCATTGAAGGAATGAATATGTGTGCTCAGATATGCACCTGATACTAAATTTTTAACTAACTCTTAAAGGGAGCTCATCAAAATTGAAGTCTCAGCCTCTTGTGGAAATGTAATCCTTTTACTCTTCTCCACTGATTTCAAGGAGGGCTTGTTGCCCTCACAGTGGAACTCCGCTTTGGAAAATCTTGGCAGTATTTCAACACTGTGCCCAACGGAGGTAACATAATTTTAGATTTCAGTCTCTGGAGATGGAACCCAAATGGTCTCCTGCAGGGCTCCCTGGAAGAGGCCTGCTCAGCTGCTGTGATGCTCTGTTTTCTTAGGACTTTTGCCAGTTAATTCTGCCACATAGACCCTAGGGGCTTCCCAGCTGGCACTAGTGGTAAAGAACCTGCCTGCCAATACAGGAGATGTAGAGATGCAAGTTTGATCCCTGGGCCAGGAAGATCCCCTGGAGGAAAAATGGCACCTCACTCCAGTATTTTTGCCTGGTGGGCTACAGTCCATGGGGTCGTAGAGTCAGATGCAACTGAGCATATACAATATACAGCTTATACAATACCCCAGCTAGGCTTGATGTAATTATTTCATGGATGTCCTGTGTGGGGTAGGTGTATACCCCTGTCTTGAGGATAATAATTTTCAATTGCTATGACTGGGAGGTGTTGTCAGAAACACATTTTACAATGCTGTGTATATGTATTTCACAAGAGAGCACACTTACCCTTGACCGTGATGTGGGCTTTCGGGGTGGTGCTAGTGGTTAAGAAACTGGGGATGCAGGGGACATAAGAGATGAAGGTTTGACCCCTGTGTCAGGGAGATCCCCTGGAGGAGGGCATCACAACCCACTCCAGTATTCTTGCCTGGAGAATCCAATAGACAGAAGAGCCTGGCGGGCTACAGTCCATAGGTTCGCAAAGAGTCAGACACGACTGAAGCAGCTTAGCACATGATGCACTCCATTTTCCATTCCATTCCGAATTATACTAAGAATCTTTGGTTATCTGCAGTTTGAAAAGCATTGTGTTGGCCCTGCTTTCTAGGGTGGAGTGCTCAGCCCCAGAGTCTTCAGCGGGGTTCCTGTCTGTTCTCCAGCAAAAGTGGCCTCCGATGACGGCCATGACTTACCCTTGCCCATGGTCGCTCTGTTAGTGCTCACGCCATCCTAAAGGGGGCATGATGCTTCTGGAGAATATTTATTTATTGAACATTATGTACTGGATATGAAAGTATTCTGTTTGTGAATTACCACCCGTTTGCCTTACAATCATGTGTTAACTATGAGTGCTACAGAAGTTCATCATTCTACCAAGAAAGTAGTAGAGAATGGACACTGTGTTTAATGCTGAATTATTCCCCCAATTCTATTTTTTTACCTAATAATAAATTTTTTATGTAGCTCTAGATTTCTTAATGGAGAAGGAAATGGCAGCCCATTCCAGTGTTCTTGCCTGGAGAATCTCAGGGACGGCGGAGCCTGGTGGGCTGCCGTCTATGGGGTAGCACAGAGTCAGACATGACTGAAGCGACTTAGCAGCAGCAGCAGCAGCAGCAGATTTCTTAAAAATATGTAATAAGAAAGGTATATGAATTATGCTATTGACATATAGAGTCATCATTCATTTTTTACAAGTTAATAATTTGTATTTTCCAAGTTATGAACAAGGCTAAAGTCTCAGGTATATTCATCTGATTTGCAAATCATAAGCTCAACTTCCATCAAGAACAAGAAAGTTTTGATAGTTGATCTTTGGTCTGTGTTTACCAATGGCCTCAAGGCTATCTTCTTACAAATATTTTTTGATAATTACCACAATTAAAGCATACTTACTTATATCGTAGATAGATTTTTATTCACCAAGCAGTCATGCTTCATTTGTGAGTTTAAAATGTTTATAACTATAATTTTAAAGTATTAAAGTGATGGAAGCACATCCATTTTCAGAGAAAAATAATTTAGCATTAGGAATATGTTAACTTTGGACTTGATGTTTTGAAAGGCAAATTGCAATTTTCAGTGCAATGCTAATAACCATATCACACAAAGGCAGTTCTAAGGTTTGTTTGCATATAGAAGGGACAAAAGTCACATAATTCAAGAAACAATTGATGCCTAATTGTTTTGGATGGGCTAGGATACATCTGAAACCTGCCTATGAAAGTCTGGAGTTATTGGAGATGATGGGTGGCTGCATCTACAATTATACTTCCACATATAAGCAAAATAGCAATTCAGATAGGCCATGTCTTATACCACTGGTATATCTGCAGGAACCAGACATCTGCTGCTAAACCCAGCAGTTTGGTTAGTTCCTTAATTCGTAAATGCCTTTGAAACATATTATAATAAAACTTGGAATATTATAGTTTAGCCATCAAGTTCTTTGGAGGCTAGCTAAACATCTGAGAAATAAATATTTATACTTCTGATATTTTAGGTACACATATAGTATTTTGTACACATACAGTTCTTGATGTGTAATCTAAGAAATTACATAAGTGATAAGATTATGAAAATTAGTTAAAATTTTAAAAGTTTTTCAGAACCTATTAATTTGTTTTAATTTTGCATTTGGTTCCAAAAAAGCCAAATGAAAAGCTGACAGGGAATTTCATGACATTATTAAAATACGTCAGAAGTATGGTAATGAGTTGCCATGAACTCTGTGCACTTGTTCATGTCTTACTGACTGTATTGTTTGTACTGTTCCTTTATTTTTTGACAATGGAACACCTTTATTATTTTATTTTCCACACATACACAGTAAAATGTCCTGGGAACATCATAAGTGTCTTAGAACAGCAGCCAACTCATCTTTGGTCTTTCTTTATCTTTTCATTCATTAACTCAAATATTTGAGACAGAGCATCTTCTTTAGGATTATAAGTTAATAGGTAATAGTTCAACTTTGCAAAATATTTGACCATCATCACCCTTGGGCAGCAACACCCATGTCATTTGGTGGCTGAGCACATAGGAGCCTCGCAATATGTTAACCATAGAATTCGATGAGTTCATGTGATTATATGAAGTGAGAGAGGAAATGGCACACATGTGTGTTTCTTTTGAAAAAATTTTCTAATTAAGTTTATACTAAAATAGCCTTGAAGGTCTTGTATACATTAGGGCAACTCTGCTTCCAACCATAATAAACTCTGCTTTTTTCAGGCCTAATTATATTTATATATGCTTGTAAGGAATTTTTGTCATGGCTTAAATTACTGTATTGTAACAAGCCTTAGTGCTCTGCTTCTTCAAAAGATTATTTTCCTTATTAAAAAGTGGAATCAGCATTATTTTAATAACACCAAGTAAAATCTTATATGTATGACCATTGCTCACTAAAAAGTATTTTTCCTTTACTTCAGGGCCTTGTATTGATGGCTGCTTCCCAAGTTTCAGATCAGACCTGGGCAACCTGTCATTCTGGCCACCAGAATTTTAATTTGCTGTTATTAGGGGAAGCATATAAATTGCCAAACCACTAGGAAGTTGAGTCCATCAGCCAAATCTAAAACTGCTCTCAGAGAAATTTGGGGAAAAGTTCTGTAGATTTTAGAGTTGTTTCTTCTGTATCAATTTGGTGGACTGGATAATTTGATGTTCATTCTTTTTCTACACAAAAGAAGATGATTTAATAGGTAATACAGTGTTCATCTTTTCTTTATAGTAGAAATTTCTCTTCAAGCTGTATTCTGTACTGCTGCTGGAATTCGGTCTACAGAGCAGGTTTTGTGTCTGTCTCTTGCCTAAGGACTCCCCATGGGGCTCCATGGGTCAGCGGTGCCTTAGGGACAAAGTCTAGTTCCCTGAGGCCACCACACAAGGCCTTCAGCTGCAGGATCTGGCCCTAAAACTCACCCCATAGCCTTTGGGTACATTCTTGGGCTCCTGTTATTGATGCGTCCTGGCTGCAAATTGAATCGTTGCCATATCTTTGGGGCTTCCCAGGTGGCGCAGTGGTAAAGAATCCGCCTGCAATGCAGGGCACACAGGAGACTTCTGTTTAATCTCTGTCCCGGGAAGATCCTCTAGAGTAGGAAATGGCAACCCACTCCAGTACTGTTGCCTGGAAAATTCCATGGACAGAGCCTGGTGGGTACAGTCCATGGGGTTGCAAAGAGTTAGACATGGCCAGCATGCACACTGTATCATCGCAGGTGCTGATCTGTTGTTCCAGAACCTACTAGCCCTCTCTGTCCACCTTGCAGTTCTAGGAACTTGGAAGTCACTTTTCCATACTAGCTTTGTAGTTCCGGCATGCTGGCCTGTGTCTTGTTTACATCTTTATCCTCTTTGCTGAGCACAGCACACTCAGTAATATTTGAAATCAATGATGGATTTCACTTACTTATTCTCTTTATCCAGGAGATTAGAAAATTGGAGAGATTTACCCAATATTAAGATTTTTTTCAAAGGTAATTACTGTTTGTCGATGAGAGATTAGAAGCCTCCTGGCTGTGTTTTATATTTATCTTATGTGTAGCAAATTTGCTTGAGTTCCAGATACTAGGTTAGTGGCCTAGATGTTTAGCTTAATTATCATAACAAACAGTGGGGTAAGGTTTNGTATTTCACAAGAGAGCACACTTACCCTTGACCGTGATGTGGGCTTTCGGGGTGGTGCTAGTGGTTAAGAAACTGGGGATGCAGGGGACATAAGAGATGAAGGTTTGACCCCTGTGTCAGGGAGATCCCCTGGAGGAGGGCATCACAACCCACTCCAGTATTCTTGCCTGGAGAATCCAATAGACAGAAGAGCCTGGCGGGCTACAGTCCATAGGTTCGCAAAGAGTCAGACACGACTGAAGCAGCTTAGCACATGATGCACTCCATTTTCCATTCCATTCCGAATTATACTAAGAATCTTTGGTTATCTGCAGTTTGAAAAGCATTGTGTTGGCCCTGCTTTCTAGGGTGGAGTGCTCAGCCCCAGAGTCTTCAGCGGGGTTCCTGTCTGTTCTCCAGCAAAAGTGGCCTCCGATGACGGCCATGACTTACCCTTGCCCATGGTCGCTCTGTTAGTGCTCACGCCATCCTAAAGGGGGCATGATGCTTCTGGAGAATATTTATTTATTGAACATTATGTACTGGATATGAAAGTATTCTGTTTGTGAATTACCACCCGTTTGCCTTACAATCATGTGTTAACTATGAGTGCTACAGAAGTTCATCATTCTACCAAGAAAGTAGTAGAGAATGGACACTGTGTTTAATGCTGAATTATTCCCCCAATTCTATTTTTTTACCTAATAATAAATTTTTTATGTAGCTCTAGATTTCTTAATGGAGAAGGAAATGGCAGCCCATTCCAGTGTTCTTGCCTGGAGAATCTCAGGGACGGCGGAGCCTGGTGGGCTGCCGTCTATGGGGTAGCACAGAGTCAGACATGACTGAAGCGACTTAGCAGCAGCAGCAGCAGCAGCAGATTTCTTAAAAATATGTAATAAGAAAGGTATATGAATTATGCTATTGACATATAGAGTCATCATTCATTTTTTACAAGTTAATAATTTGTATTTTNGGTGGGCTGCCGTCTATGGGGTAGCACAGAGTCAGACATGACTGAAGCGACTTAGCAGCAGCAGCAGCAGCAGCAGATTTCTTAAAAATATGTAATAAGAAAGGTATATGAATTATGCTATTGACATATAGAGTCATCATTCATTTTTTACAAGTTAATAATTTGTATTTTCCAAGTTATGAACAAGGCTAAAGTCTCAGGTATATTCATCTGATTTGCAAATCATAAGCTCAACTTCCATCAAGAACAAGAAAGTTTTGATAGTTGATCTTTGGTCTGTGTTTACCAATGGCCTCAAGGCTATCTTCTTACAAATATTTTTTGATAATTACCACAATTAAAGCATACTTACTTATATCGTAGATAGATTTTTATTCACCAAGCAGTCATGCTTCATTTGTGAGTTTAAAATGTTTATAACTATAATTTTAAAGTATTAAAGTGATGGAAGCACATCCATTTTCAGAGAAAAATAATTTAGCATTAGGAATATGTTAACTTTGGACTTGATGTTTTGAAAGGCAAATTGCAATTTTCAGTGCAATGCTAATAACCATATCACACAAAGGCAGTTCTAAGGTTTGTTTGCATATAGAAGGGACAAAAGTCACATAATTCAAGAAACAATTGATGCCTAATTGTTTTGGATGGGCTAGGATACATCTGAAACCTGCCTATGAAAGTCTGGAGTTATTGGAGATGATGGGTGGCTGCATCTACAATTATACTTCCACATATAAGCAAAATAGCAATTCAGATAGGCCATGTCTTATACCACTGGTATATCTGCAGGAACCAGACATCTGCTGCTAAACCCAGCAGTTTGGTTAGTTCCTTAATTCGTAAATGCCTTTGAAACATATTATAATAAAACTTGGAATATTATAGTTTAGCCATCAAGTTCTTTGGAGGCTAGCTAAACATCTGAGAAATAAATATTTATACTTCTGATATTTTAGGTACACATATAGTATTTTGTACACATACAGTTCTTGATGTGTAATCTAAGAAATTACATAAGTGATAAGATTATGAAAATTAGTTAAAATTTTAAAAGTTTTTCAGAACCTATTAATTTGTTTTAATTTTGCATTTGGTTCCAAAAAAGCCAAATGAAAAGCTGACAGGGAATTTCATGACATTATTAAAATACGTCAGAAGTATGGTAATGAGTTGCCATGAACTCTGTGCACTTGTTCATGTCTTACTGACTGTATTGTTTGTACTGTTCCTTTATTTTTTGACAATGGAACACCTTTATTATTTTATTTTCCACACATACACAGTAAAATGTCCTGGGAACATCATAAGTGTCTTAGAACAGCAGCCAACTCATCTTTGGTCTTTCTTTATCTTTTCATTCATTAACTCAAATATTTGCGACAGAGCATCTTCTTTAGGGTTATAAGTTAATAGGTAATAGTTCAACTTTGCAAAATATTTGACCATCATCACCCTTGGGCAGCAACACCCATGTCATTTGGTGGCTGAGCACATAGGAGCCTCGCAATATGTTAACCATAGAATTCGATGAGTTCATGTGATTATATGAAGTGAGAGAGGAAATGGCACACATGTGTGTTTCTTTTGAAAAAATTTTCTAATTAAGTTTATACTAAAATAGCCTTGAAGGTCTTGTATACATTAGGGCAACTCTGCTTCCAACCATAATAAACTCTGCTTTTTTCAGGCCTAATTATATTTATATATGCTTGTAAGGAATTTTTGTCATGGCTTAAATTACTGTATTGTAACAAGCCTTAGTGCTCTGCTTCTTCAAAAGATTATTTTCCTTATTAAAAAGTGGAATCAGCATTATTTTAATAACACCAAGTAAAATCTTATATGTATGACCATTGCTCACTAAAAAGTATTTTTCCTTTACTTCAGGGCCTTGTATTGATGGCTGCTTCCCAAGTTTCAGATCAGACCTGGGCAACCTGTCATTCTGGCCACCAGAATTTTAATTTGCTGTTATTAGGGGAAGCATATAAATTGCCAAACCACTAGGAAGTTGAGTCCATCAGCCAAATCTAAAACTGCTCTCAGAGAAATTTGGGGAAAAGTTCTGTAGATTTTAGAGTTGTTTCTTCTGTATCAATTTGGTGGACTGGATAATTTGATGTTCATTCTTTTTCTACACAAAAGAAGATGATTTAATAGGTAATACAGTGTTCATCTTTTCTTTATAGTAGAAATTTCTCTTCAAGCTGTATTCTGTACTGCTGCTGGAATTCGGTCTACAGAGCAGGTTTTGTGTCTGTCTCTTGCCTAAGGACTCCTCATGGGGCTCCATGGGTCAGCGGTGCCTTAGGGACAAAGTCTAGTTCCCTGAGGCCACCACACAAGGCCTTCAGCTGCAGGATCTGGCCCTAAAACTCACCCCATAGCCTTTGGGTACATTCTTGGGCTCCTGTTATTGATGCGTCCTGGCTGCAAATTGAATCATGTTGCCATATCTTTGGGGCTTCCCAGGTGGCGCAGTGGTAAAGAATCCGCCTGCAATGCAGGGCACACAGGAGACTTCTGTTTAATCTCTGTCCCGGGAAGATCCTCTCGAGTAGGAAATGGCAACCCACTCCAGTACTGTTGCCTGGAAAATTCCATGGACAGAGCCTGGTGGGTACAGTCCATGGGGTTGCAAAGAGTTAGACATGGCCAGCATGCACACTGTATCATCGCAGGTGCTGATCTGTTGTTCCAGAACCTACTAGCCCTCTCTGTCCACCTTGCAGTTCTAGGAACTTGGAAGTCACTTTTCCATACTAGCTTTGTAGTTCCGGCATGCTGGCCTGTGTCTTGTTTACATCTTTATCCTCTTTGCTGAGCACAGCACACTCAGTAATATTTGAAATCAATGATGGATTTCACTTACTTATTCTCTTTATCCAGGAGATTAGAAAATTGGAGAGATTTACCCAATATTAAGATTTTTTTCAAAGGTAATTACTGTTTGTCGATGAGAGATTAGAAGCCTCCTGGCTGTGTTTTATATTTATCTTATGTGTAGCAAATTTGCTTGAGTTCCAGATACTAGGTTAGTGGCCTAGATGTTTAGCTTAATTATCATAACAAACAGTGGGGTAAGGTTTATATATTCTTTAAAGGGATTGTATAAACAAATTCAGAAAAGCTAAAGAGTTTGCATAAGCACTCAGCCAGTAAAGGAAAGATACTCTATTTTATCAAAGACCGTGTGCTGTCTCTCTAAGGCCGCAGTATACACTGTTCTGTATTTTAAAGAAATGATTCATTTTGATTTTTAAAAGTTGATTATGTAGTCATATCACCTTCCCCAACTATTCTGTGTCAGTTTTATTTATACACCCGTTTATTTGTGTGTACATGCTTAATCGCTCAGTCTTGTCTGACTTTTTGCATCGCCTGCACTATAGCTTGCCAGGCTTCTCTGTCCATAGAATTTTCCAGGCAGGAATACTTTAGCAGGTTGCCAATTCCTACTCCAGGAAACCTTCCTGACTGAGGGATCGAACTCATGTCTCTTGTGTCTCTTGCATTAACAGTGGATTCTTTACCACTGTGTCACCTAGGAAGCCTATATCCATTTGAGGACAGTGTATAATTAAGCAAACAGTCACAGATGTCATGGTCTATTTTTCTCTGAATGATGGCAGTCTTCAAAATAAAAAATGTTTGTACAGTTTTGAGTCCATCACATCTGGATACTTCCTCTAGAATAACAATGTATGTATGACCTTTTAACAGTCTCATTTTTATTAAAAGTTTCCCTGTTTTTCTTTAAACATGAACGCTTGTGCTGTTGATCTGAGAAGTTCTAAGTGTTTAAACAATACAGGTTTAACTATAGATGTCATCTCGTTTCCTGTAAAAGTGCTCTACTTAAGATAAGTTTTCATTTTCCATACTATTTTCAGTTCAATTTAAGGAGAATGATGACATCATCTTGCATATTTTCTACACCCCCAAATATTTCATAAATGGNGGTTTAACTATAGATGTCATCTCGTTTCCTGTAAAAGTGCTCTACTTAAGATAAGTTTTCATTTTCCATACTATTTTCAGTTCAATTTAAGGAGAATGATGACATCATCTTGCATATTTTCTACACCCCCAAATATTTCATAAATGGTAAACATAAGTGTTTTGTAATTAGGAGCTCTGAGTTGTAAGTCATAAATGGTATCTGAGATTTAGCCCTTTCATGCATGCTGTGCACGTGTGATCAGTCATGTCCGACTCTGCAATTCCGTGGACTGCCAAGCTCCTGTCCAGGGAGTTCTCCAGGCAAGAATACTAGAGTCAGTTGCCATTTCCTCCTCTAGGGGATGTTTTCGATCTGGGGGATTAAACCCACATCTCCTGCATTGGTAGGCAGATTCTTTACCACTGGGAAGTTCCTTAGCTCCTTTGAAGTGAAGTAAAGTGAAGTCGCTCAGTCATGTCCAATTCTTGGCGACCCCATGGACTGTAGCCTACCAGGCCCCTCAGTCCGTGGAATTTTCCAGGCAAGAGTGCTGGAGTGGGGTGCCATTTCCATTAGTCTCCTTCAAATACTGAGTATAATGACAGCCCCTATTTTGCAAACTTGTTAGGATGAGTTAAGTTAATATCTATAAAGTGTTTAGAACAATGCCTGATCACATGCATGCATGCTCAGTCCCTCAGTCGTGTCAGATTCTTTGTGACCCCACGGACTGTAGCCTAACCACCAGGCTCCTCTGTCCCTGGGATTTCCCAGGCAAAAATACGACTCTTTGAGACCCCATGGACTATACAGTCCCTGGAGTTCTCTTTACCACGGTACCTCCTGGGAAATGCTAAATAAATGTTTATTATGATGATTTAGGGGTTTTCTTCCACATCTTCCTTTTCAACCTTGATTTTCAGAAAGCAAGTTAATTTGCATTTAACTGTATTAGCGTAGATAAGTTCATTCTTATAAAACAAGTATTTGGGTTGAATTCCTCATTCCTCTTCCTCCTTGTTGTATGTCCCCTTAATCCTGGCCTCCTTTTAAAGAAGAAAATAAATTTTAAAGCATTTTCTTTGAGTCTTACTCTCTTCCACTTCCTGTCTTCTTTGGAATCACTACTCGACAATATTAGTTTTTGTATTCAGTGTATTAATTGAGCGGCGGCAGCTTCTTTCTTCATTCTAAGTACTTTGTAAATATTGGTTAAATGAATCAATGACTCGGCAGTAATGTGCTGGGTTTCTGACTTCTTGACCTTCAGAGGAAGAAACTTAAAGGGTTTTCTCATACTTCATAGTCTGAAACATAAATATTAAAGTAGAAGTCTCTTCCTCCTCCTTCCCCAACTAATATCCGAGTCATAGTATGGCGTTCTTCCAAATAGACATAAAGCCATTACTTGGGGCTTCCCTGTTGGCTCAATGGTAAAGAATCTGCCTGCCAATGTAAGAGAGGCAGGTTTGATCCCTGGGTCGGGAAGATCCCCTAGAGAAGGAAATGGTAACCTTCGCCAGTATTCTTGCCCGGAGAATTCAATGGACAGAGGAGCCTGGAGGGCTATAGTCCATGGGGTTGCAAAGAGTCGGACATGCCCAAACAACAATAGCTTTTACTATCTAAAACTCAGCCAATTTTTAAAATAACTCATATTTGTATCTAACACTCTTAAAGTTTGTATCTGTATCTAACACTCTTAAATAACTCTCTTAAAATTTCAGAATGAACACAGTGAGTAGGCAGTGTGTACTCTATAATATGAAAAGTGTAGCAGCTGACCTGAGATCCTGCACTGCACAGCCCTTTAGTAGCCATCAAGATTGAATCCATATCCTGAGCTGGATTTCCCCTCCACTACCATCCCCCTCTGCACTACAGCCAATTATCTTATTTCTTTAAATGAGTCATCCTTTAATCATTGTTAGTCAGTGAGGTTAAAAAGACATAAGAGATAAGAAGGTGAATGCCCTGATTCAATACTAAATCATTGTCTTCCTGTCTTTTAAATACAATAATCCTAGAGGAATAAATTTAGGTATCAATCGTGAGTAAATATGGTATTGGGCTTTCCTGGTATCTCAGCTGGTAAAGAATCCACCTGCAAGGTAGGAGACCCTGATTCCATCCCTGGGTTGGGAAGTTTCCCTGGAGAAGGGATAGGCTACCCACTCCAGTATTCTTGGACTTCCCTGGTGGCTCAGACGGTAAAGAAGCCGCCTGCAATGAGCAAGACCTGAGTTCGATCCCTGGGTTGGGACGATCCCCCGGAGAAGGGCATGGCAACCCTCTCCAGTATTCTTGCCTGGAGAATCCCATGGACAGAGGAGCCTGGCAGGCTACAGTCCATGGTGTTGCAAAGAGTCGGACACAGCTGATCGACTAAGCACAACTCACAGCACAGTAAATGTGGTATTAGGTCAGAATACTTAACCAACTGAATTTGGGAGAGAAGGTGAAAGAGCTTTTCAGAAGTATTTCTTTGGCTGATGTTTAGAAAAACAGGTTTTTCTTTCATTTGTTTTAAAATCGAGAATTTGAAAATGTAAAGACAGACACTCATGAAATTGGGAAATGCATGCTTGGTCTGGGTTCTGAAAACCAGGATAAAGGGGTATGGTTTCTCTTTTTCTGAGATTAAAGTCTGCTGAAAATTTTGGCAGCAACTATTTTTTATTGTAATAAGAGCAGTCCACAGCATATTCAGGCATTTTGAATGAAAATTGAGTTTGACTGAAGAAAATCATGTCCTTCCAAATGAAAATGAGCAGATGTACAAAACGAACCTTAAAATTAATCTTGGATTTATCCTTCCTTGTAAGGCATGTGATAATGTGAATACATCATTTTACCGGTGTACTGAAACTGACATGGGTGAAGAGGAAGCTGCTGCAGATTTAGTTTTTTAAAAAATTACATAATTTGGGGGTTTCCGGAGAACAACTGTATTGAGACGAAATTGCCTTTCTGCTTAGAAGTCGTGCAAGAAGATACTCTTTTTAAAGCCATTTTACCTTTGACTTGTTGTGAGATCATTTTTAAAACTGAGAGAAATCTTTGAATTGAACATGAATCGTATCTCCCGGCCTGTTCTCTAACTGAATGCTGTCTATTATTTTAATCATGTTAATCTACTACTTAGTGGAAAACGCTGCTCTGTGGCCACCCCAGAACAAAAGTGCTTCCTGTTCTTCCTTCTTCAGTGAACCGGCCTTCCCATCACCCAGAGTCCAGCGAACATTCAGGGGTTTAATCCGAGCCGATCAATACATTCCAAACCCTTTATTTAGTGAGATCAATACAGTGTAATGAAGTCTGCATTCCAGCTTCTTTCCAGGCAGCCCAGCCAGGCCAGAAAGGTGTCTGTTTTTCCATTTTAAAGCACAATCAAAATTATGGTGACGGACTTTTCTTATTAACCAGGGACAGAGCTACGCTTTTAAGTTCCCACTTAACAAATTCCACAGATCGCTCTCCCTAGTCCACCCAAAGACAGGTCTCCCATAATAAATAAGGTGTGAAGAGAAACCATCTGATTCCAGAGGGAAAAATTAGTATCAGCAGAACACTGCTTCAATAATATCTATGACTTAATCATCTAAGATGATTGCTGCTAAAGGGTTGGGAATAAATCCCTTCTTTGTATGAAAGTATGCCCACAGGTTAGCCACGTGCTTCTGAAAAGTCTATAGATTATTGAAGAGGTGATCTGTCAACTGTAATTTTTTGTATAGATTCATTTGCAGCAGGAGGACTACAAATTGGAATGTATCATACTTCTGAGTTTTCAGTGGTTTGTTGAGGATTTGCTCTTAGTGAGATTTTTAAACTGTTTTCATCTTAACTTTGAAAATATGTATATATTTGGGACAGTACTCTAGGGCATTTGGGCTATCAGTTTTCTGACCCTTGCATCAAGATATGCAGGCAGAACTGAAGCCTGAAAATTGATCCCTTATACAAAGAGCTTAAACACAATGTGCCACCTTGTTGGCTTCGTATACTTTTATAAACTTTCAGCGTGACCTAAAAATGCCCTGGGATTGTTATTTCTTCCCATATTCTATCTCAGTAAAGGTGGTCCTATTTATTAGAAATTACTGTTTTTTCATGTGCCAGTAAGTCATTAATATGAGACCCACTGGAGATTTTTCCATTTTCTAGTTTCTGCTTTATGAAGTGTGGTAAGCTACTGTTTCTATTCCTAGGCAAAAATGAAGTGTATGACTACTAGTGTGCTAAAAGAGTTATGTGTAAGAAAGTTTGGAGGAATCACCTTATAAGTTGTTGAATTAGAAATGTTTATTTCTCAGTGCTTTTGAAATTTCATTTTATTATTATTTTTGGCCACGCTGCTTGGCTTATTACCTGGGATCTTAGTTCCCTGGACCCTCAGCTGTGAAAGGGTGGAGTCTTAACCACTATACCACCAGGGAATCTCCTCAGTGTTTTGTAATTAGGAATCTTCAGGACTTCCAGGTAGTCTGGTGAGCAAGACTCCACATTCCCAGTGCAAGCAGCCCAGGTTCGATCCCTCGTCAGGAAACTAGATCCCACATGCCTTGACTAAAGATTTTGCACACTGCAACTAAGACCTCGGGCAACCAAATAAATAAATATATAAAGAGAAATCTTTAATACTGACAATTTCTACTTAACCATAGGTTATAGGACTATAGAAAAGGACTGGAATTCTAGACTCCAAAGGAATTTTGCACGTGGCGTAGGCCAGCCCCTTCTTCCATAGAGTCAATGAATTTAAAAAAAAAAAGAACACAATTTAGCTAAAACTTAATTTATGTTGACATTGCTTGTAGAGTAAAATGAGACTGTGAACATACTCTAATAAGAGTCAGTGTGAGGATGAATTGGAGGTAAAAGCTCTACTTGGAGAAAAAGCAACACCTTTGAGCACTTGCTGTGTGCAAATACTTTAGCACATATAACAGTTTTTCTTTATCTGAACTTTTCATCAAATAGTGAAGCTGAGCACAAAGGCAGACAGTTGTTCTAGGGGATCCTTGAAGGAGTGATTGCGTCTGTCTGAGGTGGAGGTTGGGAAAGGCTTCCTGCAGACATGGCAGTGGAGCTTGGCCTTAAAATAGTGGCCTGAATTTGATGAAACCAACTGAGGTTGACTGCCTGGCATTCTTTGGCTAGGGGGTATCATGGAGTCCAGGACTTTCAAGATATGAATAAATAGAAGATTGCTGATACCACCAACTGAAATGGCAAAGACCAAATTTCAGGAGTGAGCAAGGAGGGCCACTCACCTTTTCTAGAACCTATGGCTCTCCAGAGAGAAGGATGTGTGGTTCTGTTGAACTTTTCATAGTTCATCACACCAGTGTGAGTGTGGTTTATTTTATGGCATGATGGTGACCTTGTTTTTCTTGGTAACACTAATCCTGAGTCAATACTGAGTAGATTTCTATTGGATTAATGAAAGAGAATGAAGAATTCTGATCATTGGAAAGATAACTGATCCAGTAGTGTGACTTGGGTTTACTTGGAGTTGGGGAAGAGGTTTGAGATTCTTATCTATATAGTTAGTTACAGTTGGTGCTTTAAAGCCTAGAATCTAGAGAAAAGTCTAGGGCTGCATTGCAGGACCCAGATGTGGAGCTGAAGGAGGTTAAGGGAGAAATCAGTACAACATAAGCAAAGGACAAAGAAAAAAAAGCAAAACTCAAGAATGGAAGAATGACTAAGGAGTTAAAATACTGCAGGGAGGCCAAGAAAAATGAGACATAATGAAAAGGTTGCATTTGTTGAATGGGCAGCCTTTTGAGGCCCTTGGAGAGTAGTTTAAATTGAGCGGTTAAGATGAAAATACGTATTTCTTTAAGAAAACATTCCCATGCTTTCACGTGTCATTTGTAATGATGTGCTGGACAATTTAGTTTATTTAAGTGTTTTCTATTGACCCTTCACCCCTGGGTAACCAGCAGGCTGAGGATTTCTTGTGGTCGTTTTAGTTGATTGAAAGCTGGTTACTGAGTCAAACATATTCTGGGTACGGGATACTTATGTGAAACTGTGCAGAAGAATAACATTAGTGTTTCACTGTGGTTTCCATGGGTTTCTGTGTTTGTCCTTGACTTGTAATAAGCCCATTAGCTGTAAGTTGTCCTGGTGCCTGTGGGTAGAGTCAAATTCCATGAGTAAGAGCTTACACCTGTGACCAGAGGGGCTTTGTCTTGAGAAGGCGTGAAATCCTTGCCAGACAATTTAATTTTTGAATCAGAAAGTTGTTATCAAAGGAAGTAGAGACAACAAGACAGCTTTTGGTAGGACGGGTGATTTCTGTGTCTGGGGTTGGTCATTTCTTGTCGTGTCTGAGCATTTTTATAGGACTGTTTTTTCACTCTAAGGTTTACAATTTAGAGCAGGATAGATGTAGTCAATGGAGTACCATAGGTGTTCTGTCTGAGTTGGGCATAAATCATGTCTTCCTTTTATATCTATCACTTTTACATCATTGCTCATCTGTCTTCTTTCTTAGGGTCATATCTTGTCTTTTCAATATACACAGGCCATTTAGCCATGTTCTATTGGGCAAAATATCAGTTCTGGTCATAGACAGATATATGATGTGTTTTATATCTGTGAGTATGTAACAAAAAAACTTTTTGGAGAAAACTAACTTACTTATCAAAATCTGTATCTTTTTTATGATGGAATATCCTGTGATTTCTTGGCTCAAGTTCTTGACTAGTCATATTTGAAAGCATCTAATCCAGATAGGAATATTAGGGAGAGGACGTTTAAGACAATGTTGCATCTGTCACCATCATTTTGCATCTGAAAACGGCTAGAGCCTACACCCACACAACATATGTGGATAATACATGCATATATGTGTTTCTGCATGTATTGTTTTGGTCGTGTATGTGTATTTGACATAATTTAGCCAGAATGCGTAGGGATAGTATAAAAGAGTGGTTTTTTGTTCTCCTGGTTTACAAATTAGGTAAGATACAAAGTTGTGTGAAACAGGAACTATAAATAACATTCAGTTCAGTTCAGTTCAGTCGCTCAGTCATGTCCAACTCTTTGCGACCTCATGAATCGCAGCACACCAGGCCTCCCTGTCCATCACCACCACATCTGGGAGTTCACTCAAACTCATGTCCATCGAGTCAGTGATGCCATCACCATCTTATCCTCTGTCGTCCCCTTCTCCTCCTGCCCCCAATCCCTCCCAGAGGTGGCCAAAGTACTGGAGTCTCAGCTTCAGTATCAGTCCTTCCAATGAACACCCAGGACTGATTTCCTTTAGAACGGACTGGTTGGATCCCCTTGCAGTCCAGGGGACTCTCAAGAGTCTTCTCCAACACCACAGTTCAAAAGCATCAATTCTTCTGACCTCGGTTTTCTTCACAGTCCAACTCTCACATCCATACATGACCACTGGAAAAACCATAGCCTTGACTAGACGGACCTTTGTTGGCAAAGTAATGTCTCTGCTTTTTACTGTGACTTAAACAGGAAAGATGTTTATTTCCCTCATGTGTGACCATTTAGAAGTTGCCTTTGGACATTCAGGGAAGATAGAGTGGCTTTGCTTCATGAACACATCCAGAGATCTGGCTGCTTTGTTACCAGCTTGCCTTCCTAGAATGTTGCCTTCGTTTGCACACTTCCAAGAGAGCTCATAGTGTAGTTCACAAGTTCAGCAGTGGAAAGATAAAAAATATTCCTATTTAATTTATTTGCGTTTTTTCCAAAGATTTTATGTGGACCAAAGATTTTATGTGGACTTTTTTAAAGTCTTTACTGAATTTATTACAGTATTGCTTCTGTTTTATCTTTTGGCTTTTTGGCTGTGAGGCAAGAGGGGTCTTAGCTACTGGACCAGGGATTGAACCCACACCTCCTGCCTTGGAAGGCACAGTCTTAACCACTGGACCACCAGGGAAGGCCCAAACCCTGCTTTATAAAGGCATGATTTGGAAGTCACTCATATCACTAACCCTCTCACCTCACTGACCAGATGTTTCATGGGAGACACAACCACCTGAAGGAAGGCAAGAAAACCTATTGCAGCTGCTGTGTATCCANCTAGAGCACCGGTTTACCTCCTGAAGTCAGCGCACACACACACACACCACTCTTTAAACCTTAAATGTATTATTAAACAATAACATAGCCATAAAAAGAACAGAATAGTGCCATTTACAGCAACATGAATGGACCGCGAGATGATCATACTAAGTGAAGTAAGTCAGAGAAAGATAAATATCATGTCACTTATATGTGGAATCTAAAAAAATGGTACAAATGAACATATATACAAGACAGAAATCAATTCACAGACATAGAAAACAAACTTTTAGTTACCAGGGAAGAGGCAGGCAGGGAGAGATAACTTAGGACTTTAGGATTAACAGAAAAGAAACAAAGAACTGGTCAGTTTGTTTTATCTCTGTTTCTCTTTAATGATACCTTTGAATCTTGTTCTTTTTAGCAGTATTCTTTTGAAATAGTTTTTTCTCTTTGATTACATTAGAACAGAGGACCAAAACTGTTGTTACTAAAGGTCATATTTAGTAAAAGTTGGAACACTTTGCTTGGCTATAAAAGTGTATCAGTACATTTGTGGCAAAATCAGCATTTGTTCCTAATTCTTTTTTTTTTCCAATTACACTTCTGTCCTTTCATTTCTTACTCTTGTTTTGACCTCTGTCTACTCTGTCCTTTAACATATAAATATGTGGATGTTAAATATCATATAGAGAAATCTTGAAAGATTCTATTTTATGGTATGGATAGAATCATATCATATGGAAAAAAAAAACTCAGGGTTTTTTTTTTTTTTTTCCTAGAAAAGGAAACTATCTCTGTTGCCATACATGTGGCAGAAGGGAGATAAGATTTAAATGAATGATGTAATCTTTGCTTTTATTTTTAATAAATTAAGTCAGATAAGTGCCTGTCTTGGGATATACAAAAACTCTTATTCTTTTTTCCCCTAGGATTGAACATATTATTAGATGACAGGCAGCCTAACCTGTCAGTAAGGAAACTTGAGTTTCAGGGTCAGCTCGGCTCCTAACTTCAGTGTAACCTTAACTGTGCTTGCAACGTCCTGGGTGCCTGTCTTCTGATTTGCAAACTGCAAGGCTTGAACTGTGTGATTACTAAGAATTCTCCTAAGTCTGCAATTATCATTTTACTGGCTACTTTTATCTTGCACTTAATACGAAGTAAAACAGAAAGTCAGCAGTTTTTAGAGCCACTTTCTACAAAGCAGGATATGTGCGTAAATCTGTACAATTCATCTTAATCTTAAAGATACACACTTCTTGATAGCTTAAATGCTTCATGAATATAACTTGTGACCTAGTGATATTAAGCTTTCGTCCCTGGGTGATAGCTTTCTGCCTCCTCTGACTATGATCCAAGAGCACTTACATAAAATCTCTTTGAACTAGTTCACAAGTGGAGCTGTGGGTGTAAGCTTGGTGTGGGCAGTCCTACCAGCTGTGCCTCCTTTACATACGCGAGGATGTCCAAGCCAGGAAGAGATCTCTCCCGCCTGCTGGCTGTGAGCATGTGTGCCTGTTGTATGTTTTTTCCGTATTCACATTCCCCTTGCATCACATCTGGCAATTATGGATTTGGTTCTCATAATTTGAGGTTGGTACTTACTTAGAACAATTTGGTTTCCACAAAGTCGGTGTATGGCTTTCTGTTCCTGCGTCATTGCTTCCCCTTTGGGTAGTAGCAGTCAGTTTTGAATTGAAGAATATCAGAATAAAGAAATGAGTGAAATGAACAAGCCACTCTTAAGACTTCAAAAGTTAGAAGTTTTGTTTCAAACACATTGTAACCTGTGAGGGGGGAGGAGTACAAAAACTAGTTTGCAGGCACAGTTGTGGGAGATGAAGTTGTTTAATGAACCCTACAGATTCCCTGGAGTGGGAAATGGCAATCCACTCCAGTATTCTTGCCTGAAAAATTCCATGGACATGAACCTAGTGGGCTACAGTCCATGGGGTTGCAAAGAGTCGGATACCACTGATCACGTGTGCCACACCCTGCCTACAAAATTTAAATAACCTAGCTTTTAAAAAGATGAAATACTGATTCTTCTCTCTTCATTTCTAAGACAGATATTAATACTTATTTCATGAAACAAGTAGCTATTCCTTTGGAGTATGCTCATATGAATTTTTTCAGTTTATTTTAGTAAGAGCTGGTTAGGGTTTGGTTCAGGAAGTCAGATGTTCAGACTTCCAGTGGTTCAAACATTGAGCGTCTATTGTGTCACCCTGACTCTGAGCTCAGGTTCAAAGACCAACAGGGAAAGAGTTTCAAAACTGTTAATAAATGAAAGTGTTGTTTGGAAAAGTATGAAGCACATATTTTTTGCTTTTGACTAGTTTTATAGGGAAACCTAGAATGTCAGCGGCCTTTAGTATCATTTTGTTTAATCCTCTGGCCTTTGGGAATTCTTTCTAAAACAGGCACATGCGTGGTTAGGGTAAGGGTTCTTTCAGTCTCCATGTAAAATCTTACAGTGATAAGGAACCCACTTCCGACTGAAACAGTTTTTCCATGAGAAACTTTGCTTTGTACTAAGCTAAAATCCCTGTGGTGTGATCTGAAATGGTTCATAAAGGGCATTCAAAATGCAACTAGTGTCCGATCAGAAAACAAAGCAGTTAGTAAAATTTAAAACATTATGCAAATATCTCTCTATTTTCTCCTTCATTCTTATAGATGCTCAGGCTTCAGAGTTATCTGAGTCTGAAACTTCTTTGATTATTACTCTGTCAATCATTGATCTCTCCCTAACAAGTTGTCCTTCTTAGCCTAGCAATTTGAGGTCACTTGGATTGAAAAATAAGTAAAATTTTCAAAAAAGAAAAAAATTGCCTAGGGAAGACTTTAAATTATGGTAGTAGAGAAGACTCTAGAGAGCCCCTTGGACTGCAAGGAGATCAAATCAGTCAATCCTAAAGGAAATCAACCCTGAATATTCCTTGGAAGGACTGATGCTGAAGCTCCAATACTTTGGCCACCTGATGTGAAGAGCCGACTCATTGGAAAAGACCCTGATGCTGGGAAAGATTGAGGGCAGGAGGAGAAGGGGATGAAAGAGGATGAGATGATTGGGTGGCATTGGGTTTGAGCAAGCTCTAGGAAATGATGAAGGACAGGGAAGCCTGGTGTCTGAGTGACTGAACAAGGGAAGACTTTAACTTCTGCTTCTCATCCTCAGCACTGGTGACGTTTTGGACCAGATAACTCTCTGACGTGTGTGACAGCCCTGAGCAGTGTTCCGTGCTCTGCAGCGTCTTTGACCTCTACACATTAGATGTCCTAATATTTTGTTAACAACCAAAAATACCTCTAAAGCCAGCAGTGTTACCTGGAGAGCAGAATCAACCACAGCTACGAATCATTGCATTAAATAATTACTACCATCATTTAACACCAGAGATGTCAGAATAAAGGACAAGCCTTCTCAAGGAAGAGTAGTGTGGGAAACTTTAGCTGACCTGATAAAAAGGCAGGTTTAAAATTTCATGAGATTTATTGTATTTACTTGTTTTCTGAATATATGTTTGACAGATCAGAATCAGATTGTACACAGTGAAGTAGAGTTCACATGTACCACTAATTCTGAA
This sequence comes from Neotragus pygmaeus, assembly GCA_006410875.1. NCBI lineage: Eukaryota > Metazoa > Chordata > Mammalia > Artiodactyla > Bovidae > Neotragus > Neotragus pygmaeus. The sequence continues at coordinate 666,387 of SJYV01047052.1, forward strand.
AAAAATCACTGTAAAAATTCTGACTCACATATGTGTATAAATGGAGGTGGTGATTTTAACATCTGTTACTTGACTTTGGAATATTCTGGGCAAACTGGAAAGGGCCAGTACAGTGGTTTTGGTGGTTCTGGTGTGGGTTCTTATGGGTTGAGTCATGTGATTTTTCTCTTCCCAGTCACTAATAGGTACTGGAGTGTGGTCAGACCCCAAAGAGCATGGTGATTCATGCTGGGGACATTCCTACATTCTCCAGTTGGCAAGGTCTGAAGAATGGGGCAGGAATGAAAATGATATGACCCTTGCCACATGGCATTTCTTACAAAAGTCATCAGCGTGGCACCTGTGGGTTCCTGATTCATTGTTAGGAATATCCTCCATTAAATTTTTCAGCCATCACTCCCAGCCAGGATCCAACTTTCTAGGTAAATCCAGTTCATTCCAGGGTATCACTTTAGTTCCCAGGCTTCAAGTAAAGGCTGAAGGTGCCTGGCACTCCACAGTTCTTGACTCATTGAGTTTTTAATAGACAAAGTACACCTTCCAAGAGTGAGACTGGTCCTCCTGCTTTGATATCACTGAGTCACCACTTAGGACCCCATTCTATTCTTAGGGATTTGTCTTCTCCTTCTGGTGCTTTGGACAGGAAAATGATTGAAAGCTTGGAGTGGGGGGAGCGGAGCTGTACATTTTTGGCAAATGGAAGCTAAACCTTAATGCTGTTTCTTACAAAATATTTTCCCAATATTTGTTTCCATTATGAAGGCAGCCTACAATTTAGAGAGTAATACAATTTTTTTCTTTTAAGATGGACAGGCTGAGCTAAGTTTAGTGAACTCCGGGAGTTGCTGATGGACAGGGAGGCCTGGCGTGCTGCAATTCATGGGGTCGTAGAGTCGGACACGACTGAGCAACTGAACTGAACTGAACTGAACTGAACTGAAGGTTACAGCATATTAATGACTGATTCAAGGCCTCACAATTTTAGAGGGCTCATAACTAAAACCTCTCATGACATAATAACTTAAGGATTTTACTGACATCAGATCTAGATGATGACAACGTTGAGCTGCACTTTAATATGAGTCATTATTCAAAACCATCTTTGACAGCTACATGGCATAGAAAGTAAAGGAAAAGAATACAATCCAAATGAAACTAAAGCTGATTTTATTGCTCATCAGTTGTCAGTTAAATTTAGAAATAAATTCAAATAAAAACTTAAGTAATCCAGATATGATGTACTTAATTGCTTTTTTTTTTCTTATTCATCATATGTTTCTGTACTGATTGTATATTGGAGGATCAGTGCAAAAATGATTAGTAGTGTGTGCATATAGGCATGTGATAAATTGGAAATATTTTAGAACTGGTTCTCTTGTCCCACTTAACATCTTATTTGTTGGAGTAGAAGATGATGCCACCAAATGCCATGGAATCTGATTTTTTTCCAAATGACTGCTCCTGTTTCCTGTTGTACACACTCTTTTTTTCTTTGTCCTTCCCAGATACTGTCATTTGTCCTTAAGGTTTTTAAAAAGAAAATGCATTATCTTCACCATGCCTCCTTAGAGTTTGTGTACATCACTTAGTCTTTTGTGGAAGATAAGTTTATATACACACTCTAGGAGTCATTGTGCAAAGCTCAGTTAAATGTATCGCAGTAGTATTCCATAGTCCCTGTCCTTTTTTTTCAGAACTGATTCTAAGTTATTTTTTTAAATCACACTAATTTTATACAATATTCTGAGGAAGAGGATCTGTGTAAATGCCCACAGTTGGGATGTTTCAGTCTCCATTGCTCTGAAGTTCTCTCTGATGTCTAAATTTAAATTGTTCATATTTCATTTATGCCTAATCTTGCTCTATCTCGCCTTCCTTTCTCAGGCAGCAGAGAATTTTGTGCCACATCTTTGGTGAACATATGCCTTTATTTCATCTTGTTTTTTTTTTTTCCTCCCCTTCTCCTGGCTTATCATAGTATTTTGATGCTTCCAATTTTCAGACAATTAACTGTGTATATTTAAATATTCCGTTTAATACAGTGGCTGGCAGCCATTTCAATTAATGTGGCTGCTTTTTTGAAGATGGACTACAAAGAAATATATATATATATAAGGTCTCCTTTTTTTATTACATATTAAAAATGATAATATCTTGGATAGGTTGGGTGAAATAAAATTTACTACTAAAATTAATTTCATCTTCTTTTTATCTTTTTTGTTTTAAACAAAACTGGCTATTGGAAATTGTAAAATTACACATGCAGCTGACACAATATCTATTGGACAACACTGCCTCAGAATCTATTTATTTGCATCTTAGCACCCAGACTCAGTATTTTAGTCAAGACTTGATAAATGTAGATGGTNTAATTTCATCTTCTTTTTATCTTTTTTGTTTTAAACAAAACTGGCTATTGGAAATTGTAAAATTACACATGCAGCTGACACAATATCTATTGGACAACACTGCCTCAGAATCTATTTATTTGCATCTTAGCACCCAGACTCAGTATTTTAGTCAAGACTTGATAAATGTAGATGGTGTGGAAACAATATTTCCTGTCTTCATATTCTGTGAAGCCACTCCTCTAGTATTCTTAAATTTTAGCAAAAAAGATATTTTTAAAAAACTTTTTTTGTTCTACAAATGTGGCCTCTTTGATATCCTTCCCTGTGTTTTCTCTATTCCAAGGAGTCTCTTCCTTAAGAGAATATGTAGACACCCTTTCAATGGCTGAACCTTGTTTGCTTGCCAGCCTGCAGTGATAAGGGGATAAGGGTCTTAAGACTGTGGGCTTTGATCTGCTTGAGTTTGTAAACCTGCTACTTGAATGTGGGCGGAGATCCTCAGGAAGCTTTTTGTTCTTCTTTTTTAGAAGAAATTTTGAGTGACCAATTAGAGGACATTTGTAACAAGTCCCATACATGACTTCTTGGATATTAAAAGATGCCCAAGTAAGCACTGCAATGTAGTCTTAAGAAACTTTGTTTTCTCAAACCAGCCTGGTAATTTCTTTAGTGAAATTCTGCCTAAACTTCATAGCCTTTTGCTGAATCNCCAATTAGAGGACATTTGTAACAAGTCCCATACATGACTTCTTGGATATTAAAAGATGCCCAAGTAAGCACTGCAATGTAGTCTTAAGAAACTTTGTTTTCTCAAACCAGCCTGGTAATTTCTTTAGTGAAATTCTGCCTAAACTTCATAGCCTTTTGCTGAATCTGTCACCTCGGTGCCTCCTTCAAAGGAATTCGGGTCTGGCCTTTTCACTGGTCATTTGGTGTCCTGTCTTCTGAGAGCAGCCCAGAATGTTCTTCTGCTCATTAAAAGCCCGATGTGGAATTCTGCGGGTGGAGGCATCACTAACATCTGAGCACAGAGAGTGCAGAAAGTCAGGAGGTTTTATTTTGGATCAGTGCATATGTCTGTGGCTGTGGAGCTGAAACATGAAACAAACCAGCCATGGAGACATGGCATCTTGGATTCGTAGTGGAAGAGATTTGATGAGTGGTTCAGTAGTAACACAGACCTGATTCACATTCTATCTCCTGGTGACGAAAGGCTCCAAATAGTTACAGTGTACTGATAGTGCATTTCTTAGATGCTAAATATACCTAACTCTTATCAGCTAATTGTTTGCCAGGGTCGCTGTCTGCTACTCTTAAATGCTAAGGTCAAACTGAGCTTCTAGTTTTGTAGATGTGAGACTCTGTGACTGACACTAGGAAAGAAAAGATATTAAAAAATAAATGAATGCTTGTATAGCCTGATGAGCTGAAGATTTTGAAAGCAATTACTGTAAATGCACTTAAGCTATTTACTCTTATTTTTGTTACTTACTTGATTGTTGTTATCTACTCTTGAGTTTAGAATTGAATCATAGAACATTTTAGATCTGTTAGGCGGGGGGAACATTAGAGATTGTCTGTTTCAAGCCCTTAATCTTCTCAGGTTGCATATTAGTAAACCAGGTTGAAGAAGGTAAGCCTTTTTTCAAGGCTCCAGGCTAATGGATAACGTGGTGGTGGTGGTTTAGTCACTAAGTCGTGTCCGACTCTTGCGACCCCATGGACTGTAGCCTGCCAAACTCCTCTGTCCATGGGATTCTTCAGGCAAGAATACTGGAGCGGGTTGCCATTTCCTTCTCCAGGGGATCTTCCCGACCCAGGAATCGAACCTGGGTCTCCTGCTTTGCAGATAGATCCTTTACCAAGTGAGTTATTCAGTCGGTAAAGATTGAATAACATAGGTTAAATGAAAATTTGAATTTCTGACATTTCAGTTGAGTGTTCTTTCTGCTGGCATTTGACTCTTCTCACTCAGAAAGCTTCAGGCACATCCAGACATCTGTGTTTTTAATTTCCAAAGAAACAACACCTGCCTCTCTGATCCTCAATTATTTCGTTTTATAAAACGATAGGTCTTGGTTAGATGATCCCTAAGATTTGTTTTTTGTCTTCACACAAATTATAGCACACAAGCCTTTTCTTTTTTTTTTTTTCTTTTTAATGTGGACAGTGTCATTACCTCAAATGCATATGTTTCCAATCTTTGTAAAAGCCACTTCTATTTCAAGGTTACGTAAAGTAACATTTCAAATTACAGATGAAACAGAACAGAGGAGAAGGAATGTGAGAGTCCCTCGCCTGGGTGGGGAGGAGGGACACGTGTACGTGACGTGGGTGCGCCTCACTAACTCTGAGCATCTTCATCCGGGTCAGCAGGAGGCTGAGTCCGAGGCCAGGTTGCTGAGCTTTGAGATTTGATGATAGAAGTCCCGCTCTGTAGTTTTCTTCCCTGGCTCTCTGTGTATTTGTCTTGCCTGTTTTCAAGGCTTGTAAGTCGGGCCAGGCGAGCCACTGAATTGAAGGTCAGCCTTGGAATTTGCTAGAACCAATAAGAACTCTTACAATGCTCAGCAGGAAGGCCCACTTCCCTGATCTGGTGCTGTCAGATGTATTCTTTCTTCATCCTCTTCTTGAATTGCTCTGCCATGCCAACCCAGTTCAACCTGAGTTACCTTCGGTCCTGCTGCTTCTCTAAATTGGGCCGTGGAGGCAGGGTGGCTGGGTGAAGAGAGCCCAAGATTTGGAAAATGGAGATTTGGGTTCTACAGCCAGCTAAGTATCCTTGGTCAAGCCTGGCCTCCTCTCTCTGGCCTCAGTCACAGCTACAGTCTACAGGGGCTGGGTATCTTTCTCTTTTGAGCTGTTTTTTTTTTTTTTTTTTTTTAATGTGGACCATTTTTAGTGTTTATTGAATTTGTTACAACATTTCTTCTGTTATGTTCTGTTTAGGGGGCGTTTTTTGGCCATGAGGCATGTGGGATATTAACTTCCCGACCAAGGATCAAACCCATACCCCCTACACTGGAAGGCACAGTCTTAACCACTAGACCGCCAAGACGTCCTGTCTTTTAAACTCTTGATGTGGTAATAACACATTCACTTTAGCACTTATGTCCCGCACTTACTTCATGGTCATTATTGCCTTATTTGGCATCAAAAAGGCATCCTCTGCCTGCCTTTGGCTACTCCTCGATAGCATGTATGTGCGCCACCTCTGGATAACCCCTACTGTTGCTTACCGGGTCGGCCTGCTAGCTGGCAGTGCAGATTGGTTATTTAAGGATTGGCGAACAAAGGCAAAGGTTTATTCTCAAGAAACAATTGATGCAGTGAAGATATAGCTGACCAAGGGTGCCATGTTAAGGGGACGCTGTTTTCTGTTAGTCTTTGGCTGGAATTAAAACAAAGCAGGATTAACCAGAGGACAGTGTACAGCAGTGGCTGTGACAGCTGAGGTCCTGGGTGTAATTAGTCCAGCGTGAGAGTGTTCTCGTTTCAGAGGCTTGCAGGGCCAACACCAAGTTCACAAAATTCAGAAAGGCAGTCAATTCCTAAGTGTGTCGGGTTTATTGCCTTTCACATCTTATCTCAAGAAGGACAGCACATGGCCCTGTTTGTGTGTACACCTGCCCTGACAGTTCCTTCTGTCAAAAATGATTTTTTCCAGGATAGTATGTACATTTTTGGCTGACCATTCAAAAAAAGGAAGGGAAGATGTGTGTGTTAACTAGCATTTTTAAAAATACAGCTTTGACATCTGAAAGAGGAATTAACAACCTCCTGTAAGTGTTGACACTATTTATGTGCTTTTAATGATAATAAGAATACATCATTTTATAATCAGTGAAGAGAGCTTTCTGCTTCTCTAAACATGAAAGCTTGTTTTTTGTTTTTTGTTTTTTTTCCTTTGAGAGTTTCATATTGCAAAGTAGTAGGGAAAAGTGTCAAAGAGAATTTGACACCAGTTATTTGTGAAATCACCATGAAGGGAAGACTTGGTTCTGTCTTGCTTGATATGGAAATTTGCAGTAATAAATCATTCCCCAGTTTGGGAGACTCATGGCACAAAGTGTCTTGTTTGTATTATTCCACGTTTAGCTTCTCATATTGTTTGTTATGATAATACTTAGAAGGAGACATGGAAACTAACACAGCCTTTTAAATCAACTCAACTTTAATTAAAATAAATAAATAAAATAAGAGACACAGCCACAGAGTTCCACTTTGAGTTTTCATTATGCTCGATAAAACTTTCTCCTTAAATCTTTCATAAGCTGTAAGGAGGAAGAAAGCATAAGTTTTCTAAATATGTCTTTATCTTTAAAGGAATCCCCCTTAACTGGGGGAGTTAAACGGCAGTCCAGTATTTATTTATTCGTTAGTGCTTTGTAAATGGGAAAAACTTCCTTCTGTCCTAACAGTGTTAAAACTGACATTAAAGGCAATTTAGGGTCACAGGCCTATCTACCAACATTCATTTGTTTTGCAGCCTGGGAGTCTTGTTTCTGTGGGAAGCTTTCTTAACTTGTATTGGGCATTTCAAGAATGAACTTTCTCTTTTGCCCCTTGTTATCTCCAGTCATAGGAGTTTGTAGATGCAGTATTTATGGCATTAGCAGGGTAATTATCTTCCCATTCCATGATGGCCATGGTTCAGATGCTGGTTTAATAAGATTAGTCAGGCTGCTTTTAGTGCTGGAGAAGGCTCTGTCCTGTTGTCAAATTATTGTTTAATGCTCAACACGAAGGGGGCCTGTTGGGGAAGGACTGGACTTGGGTTTCATCATTCTTCATTTCTTGACAGGCCATGTGTGCATGCTAAGTCGATTCAGTCATATCCGACTCTTTGCAACCCTGTGGGCTGTAGCCCTCCAGGCTCCTCTGTCCGTGGGATTTCCCAGGCAAGAATACTGCAGTGGGTTGCCATGCCCTCCTCCAGGGGATCTTCCTGACTCAGGGATCGAACCCACAGTTCTTATGTCTCCTGCATTGGCAGATGGGTTCTTTACCACTGGTGCCGCCTGGGAAGCCCTCTTGACAGGTCAGGTAAATGCAGTTTTATAGACTAGGAAGAGAAGGAGGCATTTAAAATTTGTTTAGACATTTCTCTTGCTTCTAGTTTAGGTCAAGAACATATGGGGAAAGCTCTTCTGTTCTAACCATGACCTGATTTTATTAAAAGTATCCTTTTTTGTTATTGCAAAGCAGAGTTCACATCAATAGGAAATGGCTAGTTAAAAACTTTCTGGTAAGTCATCTGCCTAATACAAAATATTATCATGGGATAGACTAAAATTTGTAATTTTATAGTTAAGTTTTGTGGATATCAGGCACACATAAGTGTATTTTTGAAGATGTAGAACGAACTTGATTTTTCTGAAATTCCTCCTCGGATGGGTGCTGTGTTTGACTGGTAAAGTGACACACGTGTCTTTGAGCAGCTGCTTGATTAAAAGCTGAACCCAGTCTCTCTGGGTGAGTGAGAATCGGTCAGGACTCAAGGGTCTCTGAGAGCATTTAATCTATTTGCCATCTCAACAGATGGACCTATTAATATTTGAGTATTTGTAGTTTGTCCTTCAGCAATGACTAGATACACCAATGACTTGTTGCCACTGACCAGAAAAAGTCAATGATGCTTTTCAGGACAATGTTATGTTCCCCATAGTAGTTTTTAAATTTATGGATCAAACAAGCAACTGGGAGTTTGCAGCACTTTCTTTGGAAGTTATCGCAAAAACCTGATCCAAGGAAAATGAGGCCATTTATCTTTCCAGGGGCTTCAATGCCCTCTCAACACCTGTGTGTTAATGGGATAAGTAAGAATGGTTTTCACTTCTTGGAACCTGCAGGCTCTCAAATGGAGGAGGAAAAAAAAATGGAAATGTTACCTCTGTCTACCAGGTTTTATTATGGAAACTGTTCACCAGATAATTGGGTTTAATTTGAAACAGAGGGGAAAATTTATTTTGTAAACAAGAAAGTTCTTTGAAGATAAATCTTGTCAGGAGTTGTTGGAAGGATGTTGGAAGAAACCTTGATATATATATATATATATATATATATACATATATATATATATATATATATATATAAATGGCCTGTAGTGAGAGGGTGTTTAGATGTGTATAAGAGACAGTTNAAATGGCCTGTAGTGAGAGGGTGTTTTTTTTTTCACCCTGTTTCCTTCCTTTTTGCTAGATTTAAAAGTGTTAGTGGGGCTGGTAGGTGATAATTAGTACTCTTCACCTGATATGTTCTCCCTTTTTTTTTCCAAGCAGGCTAATTAAAATGCATAAAATATTTCACTTTTTTTTTCCCCCAAAGGGAAACATACTTCTTTTGACAGCTGCCTTTCTGACCTTATGCCCGCTTCCCTGCAGACTTCTTTGTTTTATTGACTGATTCTTTATACGATTGAGAGGAACTCTAATATGGTTATTTGTAACTCTTAAGTGTTAGGGGAATGAGATCCACTTGTAAATGCAAGGTCTGTAGCAATATTATACTCCTATGAAGCCATTTATTCAATTCTTTCCCTAGTTTTTTACACTGGGCTTTTTCTTACTTAGTCTAATGTCATTTTAAGTGCCTTAGGAAATAGTATTCCTACAGTTTTGCATATTACAATATGTCTCTGATTCAGTGGTTTCTATGATAATACACGTACAATCTTTCATTCTAGATTTTACTATCACGCCAAGAACCAGCTAACTTCTCGGCATTTTAAACACAGTATCTCTAGATAGTGGGTTGTTGTAGCTATATGTCTAGGTTCATTTTTAAGTTTTAGGCATCTTGCTTCAAATAATACATTCTTCCTGATGAGCTTTGATTTTGTAGGTGCTAGGTTTTTCTGAGACATTTACTCCAGCCAGTAAACTATAGCAGAACATTTTAGTTGGGTCTGCTTCTAACTATCAAACTTCTGGTTTTTTTTTTTTTTTTTTTTTTACCATTTTACCAGGTTTACCATTTAAGTGTTTCACCATCTCAGAAAATGTTTGGCAGAGAATTGGTAATAAGTGCTTAGCTTTGTGTACGTGTGTGTGCACACCTGCTCACGTTTCTATTTACACCTCGTTGTAATTTTTATTTTTGTACTTATATACAAAATAATTTTCACTAAATATGTGTGTCGCTAAACTGTAAAAAAATAATTATCTCATGTTTACTGGGATATAATTAATACAATTAGATGTGCTAAATCTAAATTGTAAATTATTTTAAGGACTTGAACTTGATTTTTTTAGAGTTGATATATACTTAACTTCCTATAGAAAAATAGCCTTTAAAGAATAGTTAAGCCAGAAACAAGAGTCTATGAAATGAGATAGATGCCCTGAATCTCAGATGACTAGCTCTGTGGACTTCCTTACAGTTGAGTACTTAAAAGTTACATGATTTTAAAAAAATCATATCTATAAATTTATAACTGTCATGGATAATTTCTATAGATATATACTTTTTTCTTTCTCAGATGAAAAAATAAGTTCAGGCCACCTATCTGGGAAGAGGGAAAAACACTGCAGGTTGACACTCATAAAATGCAGACAACACTTTCCAACCCCACATTTGCTCATGGTGACTGACTGCTGGCAGGAAATAAACATTTTCAAGAATCTCACATTCAGAATCTGAGAGCAGAGAACTTGTGAATAAGCACTGCAAGTGAAGTAATAATAACATGAGGATATTATTCAAGACAACATATTCTACTGTTTTCCCATTTATTACAACATCCAATTATTGCTTTTATGGTAGATCCTCAATTAACTAATCCACATTTTTTTTTTTCTGGCTCATTATAGTCATGTAAGGGGTTAACCAGGAACCTATTTATAGTAAAGCTTTATTTTAAAATATTTTAATAAAACCTATTAGGAGACTTTGGGTACTTATTATAACAGCAATAGTAAATGTGATTATATTTTTAATTAAGGACTGTTCATTGACCTGAGTGAACATTTTTCTGAATTTGAATTTTCATTTTAGTGTTCTGTCACAGACCATACCCCGGAAGTTAGAGGAGAGCAGAAAAGTTTTATTGAAAGTCTTATAAGAATCTATTCTGATGTCAAATTGAACTTCTTCTCTAAGATGAGGGTAAAAAAAATAATTTTTAAATTTGAAATGTATATAATTGGCAGTTTCCATTTAATTGAGGCTTACTTTATTATTTTTTTCTTTCGAAAATCTTGTTTTGAAAATGATAGAAGGAATCTGGAAGTGTTCCAGAACTCTGTAAAATTCATACTTCATCGTTTGCTTCATTCAGATTTAACTTGATTGGCGTTCAATCCCTATGTTGTGTTCTGAAATATCCGAAATCACAACATCTTGATAGAGTATGCTCTATTTTTGAATTGTTTTAAATAGTAACTTTAAAATTTGCATTAATTGAAAAGTACCTTGTCATAACATTTGCTTTGTGTCATGAAAGGTTATCTATATTTGGAAGTAACATTTTGGTAAAAGGAAGATTATGGAATATTTATGAACTTTCTCTCACACAGATTCATAGGTTATTAGAACAGGATGGAACATTAGCGCTTTTCAACCACAACCTTCTCCATTTACAGTGGAAGGAAATGAGGTCCAGAGAGATTAAATGACTTGCCCAAGGACACACAGCTGAAGAACTGTACAAAAAGGACTGTAATCCTGGACTCTTGGCTCCAGGTCAGGTATTTTTACCATGGAAAATTCTCTCTAATAAATGCACTATAACCTCAGAAATTGTGGTGTGAAGCTGGAGAGGGGTGAATTTTATTTTCAATATATCTCATTATAGTGAAATAGTTTTTGATTCCACATATATGTTTCAGTTTGGAAAACACAGCAGTAGCCACAGGACTGAAAAAAGTTCAGTTTTTATTTCAATCCCAAAGAAGAGCAGTGCCAACCAATGTTCCATCTACTGTGCAATTACACTCAGCAGCAGCAGCATATGAGAGCAAGAAAGTGCTCAAAATTCTCCAAGCCAGGCTTCAACAGTATGTGAGCCAAGAACTTCCCGATGTACAAGCTTGATTTGGAAAAGGCAGAGGAACCAGAGATCAAATTGCCAACATCCACTGGATCATAGCAAAAGTAAGGGAATTCCAGAAAGGCATCTACTTCTGTTTCATTGACTATGCTAAAGCTTTTGACTATGTGGATCATAACAAACTGGAAAATTCATCAAGAGATGGGAATGCCAGACCACCTTACCTGCTTCCTGGGAAACCTGTGTGCAGGTCAAGAAGCAACAGTTAAAACTGGACAGGGAACAACGGACTGGTTCCAAATTTAGAAAGGAGTACGTCAAGGCTGTATATTGTCACCCTCTTATTTAACTTATATGCAGAGTACATCATGTGAAATGCCGGGCTGGATGAAGCACAAGCTGGAATCAAGATTACTGGGAGAAATATCAATAACCTCAGGTATGCAGAGGATACCACTCTTATGGCAGAAAGTGAAGAAGAGCTAAACAGCCTCTTGATGAAGCTGAAAAATAAGAGTGAAAAAGCTGGCTTAAAAGTCAATATTTGAAAAACTAAGATCATGGCATCCAGTCCCATCACTTCATGGCAAATAGATGGGAAAACAATGGCAACAGTGGCAGACTTTGTTTTCTTGGACTCCAAAATCACTGAGGATGATGATCGAAGCCATGAGATTAAAAGATGCTTGCTCCTTGAAAGAAAAGCTATGACCAACCTAGACAGCATATTAAAAAGCAGAGACATTGCTTTGCCGATAAAGGTCCGTCTAGTCAAAGCTGTGGTTTTTCCAGTAATCATGTATGGATGTGAGAGTTGGACCATAAAGAAAGCTGTTGCTGCTGCTGCTGCTGCTGCTACTGCTAAGTGGCTTCAGTTGTGTCCGACTCTGTATGACCCCATAGATGGCTGAGCACTGAAGAATTGATGCTTTTGAACTGTGGTGTTGGAGAAGACTCTTGAGAGTCCCTTGGACAACAAGGAGATGAAACTAGTCAATCCTAAAGGAAATAAACCTGAATATTCATTAGAAAGACTGAAGCTGAAGCGCCAATACTTTGGCCACCAAATGCAAAGAGCCAGCTCATTGGCAAAGACCCTGATGCTAAGAACGATTGAAGGCAGGAGGAGAAGGGGACGAAAGAGGACAAAATGGTTGGATATCATCACCGATTCAATGGACATGAGTTTGGGCAAACTCTGGGAGATAGTGAAGGACAGGGAAACCTGGCATGCTGCAGTCCATGGAGTCGCAAAAAGTTGGACATGACTGAAAAACAACAAATATGCTTCAGGAGTTAAATTATTTTTTGTTTATTAAAGTATGTTTAATTTGTGAATTAACTACAAGTATAAATTTACTTGGGTGAGAATAATTTTACTTATTCTTATGACCCAATTTTAGAATTTTAGCTCCTAAGACCTCTATAAGATAGTGGATAGGTATTGGGATACTGTGTAAAGCAATTAGTTTCAATTTTGGGGTTATTTCATGGGTCTTACAAAAATTTTTGAAGAAAGGTGAAAATTTATTATCATCTGTTGATGACAATTTCAAAATACTAAGTTATAACTTCAACTTCCATGTAACTGAATTGTATAATACAGGACAAGTACTTGTGCACTTTTAATTAATTTTGTTTTAGTTCATTTCTTCAGAAGCAAATGTTTGGGGAATCCTTTAGTGTGCAGATATGTGATAAATATTTTCACAGTCATATTTGGTACAGAACCAACAGAAACTGTTGATAACATTATTTATAGTATTCTTACATTATAAATCTGTTTAAATAACCAGAATCAATAATATAACCAACTGGGATTAACAGTGATTGTTTTCTTGGAGAGGCAGACAGAAAATAGTCACAACAGGTTGGCATCAAAGTATAGTAAAAGCCTAGTGCTGCTGGCCACAGCTGGTGGAGCTTGCCACAAAAAGTCTTGCTGCAGCTTCTATCAGACCATTGATATTCACACGTGCAGCCTGTTTTTGTATTACAGAGTCAAAAACTTTTTTAAAATTGCATTTTCAAATCCTATTGAACATTTTTTTGGCATATATAAATATATAGGGGTTTATCAGTTGGGCTCAAGATCTGATTCATTGGAAAAGACCCTGATGATGGGAAAGACTGAGGGCAAGAGGAGAAGGGGGCGACAGAGGAAGGGATGGTTGGATGGCATCAGTGACTCAATGGACATGAGTTTGAACAAACTCTGGGAGATAGCGAAGAACAAGGAAGCCTGCCATGCTGCAATCCATGGGGTCACAAAGAGTCGGACACAACATAGCGGCTGAACAACAACAAACACCTTTCCTTACACCATTTATTTCTTAACTGGCTGTTTATTGACTACTTACCTAGTACAAGTACCAATTAAGTAACTAATGAAAACAGGGTGTGCTTTCTAGGCAAATCATGTTTTGATGATTACAATCAGCTTGGTTATGTATGTATTTTTCCTGAATCTAAATTTACACTCTAAATTTTTGTGTACTCTTGAAAGCCAGTTTCAAATTGCAGTATTAGGTAATTAGGGATTCTTAGGTAATTAGCATTGCTCAGGATTTATTAATAGCCTTTTTTCCCCTACTTTACAATTCCTTCTAATTTTCATTTCTCAGATAAGTAGTTTGGGGGCTGTAACCCCCACCCCTCACCACCTCTCCCACAAATAAGCCAAATAAATAAGGCCTCTAATGACAATAATTGGCTTCAAACTACAAGATAAGTTTTAGGATTTTCTATGTTAATTTACATTAAGTGCCTAAACTCTTGACTTAAAAAGGCTAGGGGGAGATTTGCATATTCATTAAAAAATAAATAATAATCTGCTCTGTCATTGCCCTTCCCCAAGGTACCAGTTACAATCACTCACTAATGGATGCTCAGTGTGAGAATGGGCCTCTTGTCCTGCATAAGGTTCCACCACTTTGACTGCAGGGCTGGAAACAGAACCAGAAAGCAGAGATTTTGGTCTCTGGTTAGTGTACCTTGTATTTCTAACTCAAATAGAACAAAACCAAAGAAAACATTTAAAGAACTGATTCTGCAAAGATGGATCAGAGTACCCTGGCTGTGCTTGAAACTTTTCATGCCTTAATTCTTTAGGTATTTTGCAGTCAGTCAATTCCCAAAGCTTGGGGTTTCATTTCTACATTTTTAATAAAGTGAAGAAAAAAAAGATTGTATTTTTTCTGCTATAGTTAACTCATGATTTTTTGGTTTATGGAAAACATCACAGTTTCCCCCAAAGAGAAGGAGAGTACACTTTTACTTTCTCTTCTAATGGGGAAACGAGGTCCCAGGCCAATTCATGGTAGAAGTGGTTTCAGCCCCTCCCCTGGAGTGAGTTGCTAGGGTTGGGGGACATTTCTGCATAGATGGCCGAAGAAAGCAAATAGCATCAGCTTCTCACACTGCACTTCTATCACTGGCTCCCTCTTGGGCAGTTTGAGAAACAGAAAAAGATGTAGGTGGAAGCAGAGAAGGCAGAGAAAACCTGAAACAGGTGCCCGAGGGGCTAATTTTGGCTTTGGTAGGATATCCATTAAGACCAAAGTAGGGAGCCTTTGTAGGGTGAAGTAATTTTATTTTTTACTTTTACGTATTTGAAATCCTTCTTAAGCAATCAAGGAAATTAGAAACCCTTTGATACTTAGGCCAGATTTTTGTAATCTATTGTGTTTGGTTTCCCGGATTCCAGAGAAGTTTATTCCTGTCCTTTAATCAATTCTTTCTCTTTTTAAAACTCTTGAGTCCCCACGAACTGCTATTTCAGAACATAACATTTTACTCCAATAAATTTGCACGTAGGTACTAAATAAGCTGGGTGAGATTAAATTCCAAAATGTGTTGTGGCGTATTTGTTTATACATCACAGGTGTGGATACAGTCAAGTCTCCAGGTGGTTTTTGGAGAAATTTAAGTTAATAGGGTGCTGTTAAAGAAATGCATACAGGTGCAGATGGCTTCGAGAAGCAAGAAAATTCACAACTAACTTCATTATGGGAGATGAAAATAAGTTGTGTGTATTCAGGAGGGTCATATAAATAGCTCTGGGGGTCACATGACACTGCCAGGGAGGTAGGGGCTGTATGTGTCACTGAAAATTGTGGAACATGGGAAATGCTGGACTGTTGTAGAACAGAAGTTTGGATATAAAAAAATATTAAGTGGGAAGCAACCTACTGAGCTTTTCTAGGTATAGTGTAACTGAAAAGTTATTTAAATCATTCACATGAATTTTAATCATTAGCAATAGCTATGTTAGAGATAAAATATTATCTTTTACATTTCCAAATCACCATGGACGCCAGATGGTCTGTTCTCTACTGAGGGAGGGTAACTANTGGTTCCTCTGCCTTTTCTAAAACCACCTTGAACATCAGGGAGTTCACGGTTCACGTATTGCTGAAGCAAACTGAAGTTGAACGGTTTTATGAAGACCTACAAGACCTCTTAGAACTAACACCCAGAAAAGATGTCCTTTTCATTATATGCTACTAGAATGCTAAAGTAGGAAGTCAAGAAACACCTGGAGTAATAGGCAAATTTGGCCTTGGAATAAGGAATGAGGCAGGGCAAAGACTAATAGAGTTTTGCCAACAAAATGCACTGGTCATAGAAAACACCCTCATCCAACAACACAAGAGAAGACTCTACACATGGACATCACCAGATAATCAACAGCAAAATCAGATTGATTATATACTATGCAGTCAAAGATGGCGAAGCTCTATACAGTCAACAAAAACAAGACCAGGAGCTGACTGTGGCTCAGATCATGAACNTCTTCCAGTCCAGCGTTTCTCATGATGTAATCTGCATATACGTTAAATAAGCAGGGTGACAATATACAGCCTTGACATACTCCTTTTCCTATTTGGAACCAGTCTGTTTTTCCATGTCCAGTTCTAACTGTTGCTTCCTGACCTGCATACAGATTTCTCAAGAGGCAGGTTAGGTGGTCTGGTATTCCCATCTCTTTCAGAATTTTCCACAGTTT
This sequence comes from Neotragus pygmaeus, assembly GCA_006410875.1. Lineage (NCBI taxonomy): Eukaryota > Metazoa > Chordata > Mammalia > Artiodactyla > Bovidae > Neotragus > Neotragus pygmaeus. The sequence goes on from SJYV01047052.1 coordinate 682,735, forward strand.
ATTGTGATCCACACAGTATTAATAAACAGTATTAATAATGGGATACTAATAATTGTTAACAAATTTTACAGAATTTCCCTTTTTTAAGACGTGTCAATGAATTCTTGTTTATCCCTCTTCTTGGAGTTAGTTTTACTGAACTGTGTTCAGACCTTCTTGCTCAGCAGGACAGACAGGGATAAAGTGTCATTTAGGGAATTAACACATGTCATTGCCATGTAGTGACCTGTGAGCTATCTTGTGAAATTTTCTGTAATAATTAGAGATTCTAATGGAGACAGCAGTGGGACCCCACTCCAGTACTCTGGCCTGGAAAATACCATGGATAGAGGAGCCTGGTAGGCTGCAGTCCATGGGGTTGCTAAGAGTCAGACACGACTGAGTGACTTCCCTTTCACTTTTCACTTTCATGCATTGGAGAGGGAAATGGCAACCCACTCGAGTGTTCTTGCCTGGAGAATCCCAGGGACAGGGGAGCCTGGTTGGCTGCCGTCTATGGGGTCACACAGAGTCGGACATGACTGAAGTGACTTAACAGCAGCAGCAGCAGCAGCAGAGATTCTAATAATTGTAGTCCTTTCAGTTTCAAGAAAAGGTTTTAAGGTTTTGTTAAAATGTTTAAAATATGCATTCATGATGCATAAATCTTAAATATGAGTGACATTGGATTGTCTCTTGGTTGAAAAGTCTGCCAAGCTAGACTGAAGACCAGAGAAGTTGTGTCATACATCAGATTAGGGGAAACTCGGGCCCTCTGTCTTGCTCATATGTACCATAGTTGTCTAGCACAGTGTGTTATCGTATTAGTAAGGTTCTCCATAGAAACCCTCATGTATGCTTTATTATACAAACTTTTATATGTGATTTATTATAAAGAATTGGCTCAAGTGATTTGAAGCCTAATTCCAAAGATCTGCAAGCTGGAGACCCAGGAGAGCAGATGGGGTAGTTCTGGCCCAAAAGCTGTAGATAGACTCAAGACCCAGGAAAAGTCAATGTTTCCGTTGAAGTCTGAAAGCTGGAAAAAGCTCATGTCCAAGTTCGAAGGCTGTGGGCGGGAGGGATTCTCTTTTACTTGAAGGCGACGATTGGCTTTTTTGGTTCTGTTCAGACTTTTCAACTGATTAGATGAGGTCCACCCACATTAGGACCTGCTTTACTCAGTCTGCCTATTTAAATGTCAATTTCTTCCAAAAAACACCCTCATAGAAGCACTCAGAGTAGTTTTTTAAAATTATTTTTTATTTGGGGTTTTAGTTGGGTTACATGGGATCTTATTCTTGGTTTTGTCGTGCAGGGTGTTAGGTGTAGCCTGTGGACACTTAGTTGTAGCATGCGGAATCTAGCTTCCTGACCAGGGATCCAGGTTGGATCCTGGGCCTCTTGCATTGGAATCAAGGAATCTTAGTCACTGGACCACCAGGCAAGTCCCTACACCAAAGTCATGTTTTACTAAATATCTGGGCACTCTGTGGCCCAGTCAAGTTGACACATAAAATTTTAACATCACACATAGTATCTGTACATGACAATACTTGGCAAACATCAGTGCCCAATAAATATTGATGGATGGATGGATGGATGATGAATGGATAACTGAATGAATGTTCATTATACAAGTTAAAGAATCATAAGTTTCAATCTTGGGAGTCTGGAAATACTTCTGGTTTTGCTGGTTGAAAAGCCATAATTTCACAGATGTTTGAAATATAATATTCTTTGAACTTTGTATTTAACATATGGGCCAAGGTGAAGGTTATTCCTACCTTTGAATGTACTCAAAAGAATCCAAGTTTGTCTGTTCTCTGAAATTGTACACCATTCATTTTACTTGCTATTTGCTTCCCTTTATATCACACTGCCTCTCAAATTTTCTTATATTTCTGTAGCCTTTTTTCCTTATCCTCGTGGTATTAATATTTGTATTTAATTTTGTCTTTATTTATATTTAATATTTATCTTCTCTCCACTCTAAATCATTTTGGTTTTAGAGGTTTCTGCTCTTAATAACCTACTTTCTAGTGGATTCTTGCAAGTTGACTTTATTTTTACTGTGTTGATAAAAACTTTTCAGATTTTAATTGATGAAAAAGAGCTCAATGAAATCCTCCAACTGATAATAAACTTTTTAACAGGACTACAAACATAAAAAATGAGATATGACATCAGTATTTTGAAAATTAGTTATTATATGAATAACTTGAGTTTATTTTCTCTTAATCAGAATGATAACATTTTCTTGACCTGCATCCCTTTTAATTCCTACAAAACAGACACAGTTAATATTTAGGGGATGTCGTTTATGTTAAGTAACTCTCAATATCATAGAATGTTTACTGGTATAAAGGGACTTCTGAAAATATGATGAAAGCATCATAATTTAAAGGATTTTGCTAGTATCCCTTAATCAAAAAGTTAACATTTGCTGTAGAAAATTTGAATTGATAATCATGTATTTTTCAAAAACAACTGAAATACGATAAGGTTGCCTTGAAACAGCAGATGAGCAAAGAAAAGAAAGTAAATATCCCTCCAGAAAGACCTCCTTGGCTGCCACCTTGGAGAGACTTCTGTTCCTAGTTTATCCACCTGGTTTTCCCCTATGACTTTGTATATAGACAGGCAATCCTTGTTATTCATGGATTCTGTACTTGTGAATTCATCTCCTCCCTAGAATTTATTTGTGACCCCTTCATCAGTACTCCCAGCCCCCTCAAGGTTATCCACAGCCAAGTGCAGCGTGGCAAAAATTAGAGTCACCTAACGCCCACTGTCCTGCTGATACTGAGCAAAGCATCACGGCTTTGCTTCAGTCCTCATCCGGTAAGAGGGTGTCCTCTCTACAGTCTGATTGGTTATACTTCGTGTTGGTGATTTTGTTGTACTGCAGGCAATGGGACCGAAGTGCTATCAGCTGTTCCTAAGTGCGAGAAGGCTGTGGATGTGCCTTTTAGAGAAAATATGTGTCTGATAAGATTTATTTAGGCTTTAATAAAGGGTTCAGTTTTGATTAGGGGCTTCCCAGATGGCTCAGTTGGTACAGAATCTGCCTGCAATGCAGTAGACCCAGATTTCATCCTTGGGTCAAGAAGATCCCCTGGAGAAAGGAATGACTGTCCACTCCAGTATTTTTGCCTGGAGAATTCCATGGACAAAGGAGCCTGGTGGGTTACAGTCCATGGGGTCACAAAGAGTCAGACATGACTGAGCAACTAACACTTGTACTTTTTACTTCCTCTTTTAAGAACTTTATACCATTCATGCTATTGGCTGTATGCTCAGTGTTAATAAATTAGCAATATATATATTTAATAAGTGTCTTTAAACAGAAACACACATACAACAAAGTTATGTATTGATTAGTTGACAAAAATACCACTGACTTGTAGGACCCTCACCTCTAATTTCTCCTAGAAGGAATAATTAAATATTAACTAACTCAGTGTTTTAAATGATTTTATAGAATATAACTACAGAAAATAACAAGAATCAACTTTACTTTTTTTTTCTTCCAGGATTTGACTTCCACTGTACATTTGTGCCTTTTTCCTTACTGATGTGTTTTGAATATTTTCCCATGTTATTAAGTATTCTTCAATATCTTTTTTAATGTCTGTGTAGCAATACAGTGTACAGATGGGCTGTCAGTTTATTTAATGAGCCTTTTTATAGGGCACTTACTAACCCTCCCCCAACTTTTTGCTAATGTATGCAGTTCTGGAATAAACATCCTTGTAGCTTAAATCTTTATCACATACATGATTATTTTCTCAGGANCCCTCATCCCCCATTCTGTCTCTTATACACATCTCACCCCCGCCCGCCCGGAAGTCAGAATCTGTACACAGAGACTCTCTGCAGCAAGGGAGATCCTGCCTGATTTAATGCCTCGGGAGAAACCTAACAGAATGTACTGGAAATACCGAGGTCAGAGTAAATATTACTTTCTGCTGTGAGAATTGGCAGCTGAAAGAGGTGACATGTGCTCTAGACTTTGAATGATGACTTATGTTCATGGGGAAAATTATCTAATGCTATAAATTTGCATGCCTGTACTCCATTGGCAGATTTTTAATTTTGCATATGATCGGTCTTGAGTAGGGAGCATGTCTAGCTTATCATTTATTTTAAGCATTGCTGATGCTACAAGGGAACAAATGTTGATTTATGCTATTTACTTCTTACTTGGGCTTTGCCAATAGCTCAGCCGGCAAAAATCCGCCTGTAGTGTAGGAAACAGGATTTTTAATCCTTTGGGAAGATCCCCTGGAGGAGGAAATGGCAACACACTCCAGTATTCTTGTCTGGAAAATCCCATGGACAGAGGAGCCTGATGGGCTACAGTCCATGGGGTCCTAAAGAGTCAGATACGACTGAAGTGACATAGCATACACACAACTTATTTACAAAGTACATGGGCATTTCATAGTTTGTACATTTTCCTGGTGTCAGATTTTTTGGTTTCTATCTGCAGTGCCTTTAAGATCCTAAATTACTGAATACTTAACATTAAATTGTGTCACTCTATTTTAATTTGTTACTGTTTTTCCCTAATTTGATCCTTTCGGATTTCGTTCCACATTTTATTACAGATAATGCCAAATGAACAGTTTAATGCTTATATCTTTTTTTATTTCTTTTGGGGTTATTTTAGAGCCTATATTCCTAGGAGTGGAATTATTTGAAGCTATTTTATTGCTTTTGTTGTTTATTTTCATACTGCTTTCCAAAAATGTGTTGTTAATTAATAGTATCCTTTGCAATAATTTCCCCATTGTGTGTTATGTGTGTTATTAAAAAAAAAAAAGAATCTTGCTTCCTTAGCGGCCATCAAATGGCATCTTACGGTTACTTCATCTTATAAATCTTTGATTACCAGTGGGGACGGACCTAATACTGTTGGGATTTTGGCTTATATAAAATCGTTATTCATAATTTTTGCCCAAATAGTTGCCTAGTGGATCCTTTTCTTTGCCACAGTGAAGGTCATTCCATTTTTGTATGGGGTTATTCCATATGCTTTTTATGTATGTAAAATTTAAATTCTGTAACGTGTACCTTTGCAGACCTAGTAATACAGAGGGGATTGCACCTCCTGTTATTGGGTTTTCATTTGGATCCAGACTAAAGAATAAAAACATGTCTGAGCCACCCTCGTAATAACCAGTAAAAGAAGCATGGCTAGTACAAAGGGCTTAATTCCCCAAATAATTCGTTTTCTGACATTGGTATACTGCGCAGTTATTCACAGTAAGCACCTCTTAGGCCCCACACCAATTCATTCATCCCTTCTCTGTGTTGTCATTATACCTCCTGTACTCTCCCCATTGTGGAACTTAATCTCAGTACATTGTAATTCTTTTTTATGTGTGTTTTCTCTTTTCTGGATGCTTCTTGGGAGGTAGAAACCCATAGTCAGATTCTTTTGTTTAATTCCTCACGTCTAACACAGCAATGCAGTGCCTCCTAAGTCTGTTCATTAATTGGGCAAGTATTTATTGGATGTCTGAGTGCTGTCCTAGGATTTATTGGACACAGATCATGTAACGATGAGAAAGCTGTGGTGCCTGAAGTCTGGCCAGACCATTTACGGAGGGAAAACCTGGGTCTCTTAAGTAATTGACAAGTCTCATTTTAGAGCTTAAAAGGGTCTTTAAGCACTAAAAAATATGAGCTGAGACACTTTTGTAGAGTAGCAGTGATCAGGAATTATTGGAAAAATTATATAATAATGTTTAAAAATTCATCAAAGCTTATTTTCCCCAACTTGATCAACTTTTAGTTAAATTGGCCTGGCCAGTTATAAATCCCCAACCTCATCTGTTAAAACTTCGAAGTCTTAGAAGTGTAGCCCTTAGAGCTGGCAGAGATCTTAGAAAGCACCTATTTAAAACTCCTTTTTATAATTGGGGAAGCCGAACTCCAAAACGATTGTGACCGTCCCCAGGCTAGAGGGGCTTTTTTTTTCCTGAAAGGAAAATATTTCAAAAATATAGAATGTATTTCTTAAGAAATATAATGAACTTTAGGCATCTCTTTCGGAGAAGGCAATGGCAGCCCACTCCAGTACTCTTTGCTGGAAAATCCCATGGACGGAGGAGCCTGGTAGGCTGCAGTCCATGGGGTCACTAAGAGTGAACTGAGTGACTTCACTTTCACTTTTCACTTTCATGCATTGGAGAAGGAAATGGCAACCCACTCCAGTGTTCTTGCCTGGAGAATCCTAGGGACGGGAGAGCCTGGTGGGCTGCTGTCTATGGGGTGGCACAGAGTCAGACACGACTGAAGCGATTTAGCAGCAGCAGGCATCTCTTTGCATATCTGAGCCTAAGAGTTTTTAATCAGATTCAAGAATAACTTAGGTTCCCTTTTTCATGAGCTGTGACAGTGTGTCCAGTCGGCCCTAAGGACAGCCTGTGCTCATATGCTGCCCATCTCTGATCATTCTCTGTGTTCCTCCAGGAATGTTTCCTCGATCTAAGAACCTGTATTTCTTGTATCTGTATGCTCTTTGCTTTTTTAAAAAAGTGGGATTGAAGTTTACTCTGGGGGTTTAGTTATAGTTCTCTTTGTGACAAATACCTGTACAAATTGCTGCTGAGTTTTGAGTTTTAGTTTTTCAGTATATTATATAATACATAACGGAATGAAATAAAATATGTCAAGGAAATTGTATTAATCATGCAACTGGCTGGCGGTGTCAGTGCTTTTCACAATGTTTTGTCTGAACTTTGTCAAGTGTTTTATTGTTTTTGAGAACAATCGAATGTTTTGTCTTTAACTTTGCTTTGACTTTAAAAGATAAAGACATATTTTTTTTCTTAGTCACACCAGACACAGCCAACAGTAGCCTCCATATGGGATTAGAATGGAGTAAAGGGCAGAAAGAAACCTTTGAAACTCTGTATCATCTATTCACTGAATTCCAAAAACTTAGAACTCTCAGCTTATTACATTATGACTTAGAAACTCTTTCTGTTAAGATAGGACTCAGGGGCAAAAAACTTCACTTAAAACCTTCTAACTTGGGCTTTGTCTCTGATCTGTCAGAGGTTTTACTTCTTGAGTATTTTGTCGGGGAGTATTTGATTTTTCCAAAATGCCAAATTTTATATGTTTGTGTATTTTTTTTTTTTTTTTTGGAGAAGGGGATTTGTAATATCATCAATCGTATTTTCAAAAGTGAATGTGGTGACTTACGAAAAGGTGAACGGCTCCTTTTGTCACTGTCTTTCTGAACGGCCCCTTCAGAATGACAGAGGTGATGGCTCAGTGCCACCTACATTTGCGACCTGTTCCGCAACATGAAAAGCACTCAGATTTCATTGGTGGTCTTTGGAAAGAACATTCAGCTTAGATGTAGGGTGGTGGCCTCAGTTTGAATATTGAATGCATCTGCCTGGTTGTCAAGAACATATCTTTGGTTTTTTGTACTTATTTGTTTATTTGGTTGCATGAGGTCTTAGTTGCAGGATGTGGGATCTTTTGTTGTGGTGCATGGACCCTCCAGGTGTGGCGTGCAGGCTTAGTTGCTCTGTGGCGTGTAGGATCTTAGTTCTCCAACTGGGGATCGAACTCATGTCCCCTGCATTGCAAGGCGGATTCTTAACCACTGGACCACCAGGGAAGTTCCAGGTGGTCTTTTTAATGGACCTCATCCTTTACTGTTAAAATGAGGGGAAAGATGTGGAGATTTCTGTGATTCCTTCTCCTGTAATTTCATGCATTCTCTGGAATGTAAATAAATACTAGCAGTGTGACTTTGGTGCCACCCCTGGGTTATGATTTTTGTCTTCCTGTGGTTTTCCCTAAAAATATGGTCTCTGACAAAAATAATATTTATATATTAGGATTTTACAACTGCTCAGTTTTTGTGAGGCTTTACAGTTTTCATGCTTTGGGATTTGTGTGTGTGTGTGTGTGTGTGTGTGTGTGTGTGTGTGTGTGTTTTCTCTTCTGATCAGCATTTTATTCCTATTTCTTGAGATACGGCTGCTTTGATCATTGGATTGAATACCTTACCCTGGGCTTCTGAGTGCTAACAAGTAAAATTTCTTTGTCCAACTGTTCCTCTGACATATTTATGTTTATTTGATCATAATCATTCCAAATTGATACACAAAAATAATCATTTCTTCAATTATGAGAAGGCTAAGGTTAGACCGTGACTAGCTCTGACGGTTATTGGTTTGGCGTCAGGGTCTGTAATTTCTCTGACTTTCCCACAATCTTCTTTCATTGGTCTTGGAGATAAACAACACTGGGCTGAGAAAATTAGACAGTGTAGAGGCACTCAGAAAGGAAGGGTTAATTTTTGGCTAGTGGGGATGTTGTGGGCTGAATTTGTCCCTCCAAATACATATATTGAACCCAATAGTACATCAAAAAATGATTGTATTTGAAAGTATGATCTTTCCAGAGGTAGTTAAGGCAAAATGAGGCCACTGAGTCAAAGTGAGGTCACCAGGGGAAGTGTTAGTTCCTTAGTCGTGTCTGACTCCTGCAGCTCCATAAACTGTAGCCCACCAGGCTCCTCTGTCCATGGGATTCTCCAGATAAGAATACTGGAGTGGGTTGCCATTCATTTCTCCAGGTCTTCTCAACCCAGGGATCGAACCCCGGTCTCCTGCATTGCAGGCAGACTCTTTACCATTTGAGCCGCCAGGGAAGCCCTGTGTTCATGAAGGTGAGCCCTAAGCTGAAGAGGTCTGAGTCCTTATGAGAGGCGATCCAGACCCAGTCGTACCCAGAGAGAAGACCACCTGAAGATACATATCGGTATTTTGTTAATTAATTTTCCAATGGCAGCTCCTTCAAAGAGCGGATCAGTAGGTTTTCTTTAAAGTATCTTTTTTTCTGTGAGGCTTGAGGAAACCTATACTTTGAACAATAATTGGAGCTAATCATTAGGATTAATTGCTTCATTCCCATCAAAATATTATTTTATCTTTTTTGATGGTTTAGATTAATGAGTTTTTTTTTTTC
>SJYV01047052.1:691866-738053 GCA_006410875.1 Neotragus pygmaeus
TTTTTTTTTTTTTCCTTCAATACTTTACGGAAACACATTGGAAGGATTGTGAAATATTTGTCAGACAGACTGAAGGACAAAGTCTCTGGTTGACTGAACGAGAGGGAATTAAACCCACTTAATTATAGACTAGTGGAAGGCAGTTAAGTTTCAAGGTACGTTTTTCATTTTCCTTTTTCTCAAAGTAATTTAAGAATAGGGAGCGGGGCGGTGGTGAGGGAGAGGGAAGACCTACAATCTTAACACCTCTACTCTCCATTTGGTTTATGATCCCTAGTGTCAATTTCTAGTACTGACAGGAAAATAAATAAATAAACCTCTTTGTAATCATCTAGGTATTACAGAAAATGGTACTGTTAAGTTTACTTTTTTCTTGAGTCTTCATATCAGAATATATCTAGATTCTAGCACTTTTACAACTTTGTCCTGGAAAAAAATGGGAAAGTTGACCTATGCAGTTGAATGCAAAATCAATGTAAACTGCCCAAAGGACTAACACATTGGATATTACCTTGTAAAGACAAATGGTTTTTCAGTCCTCTTGTGATTCTACTACTATTGGATGTAGAAATTTAAGGCTTAATCTCTGTTATCTCAATGTTCTACTTGTAGGCAGAGTGAAAAGGAATAAAAGGACTTTTTTTTTCCTTCCCTAAACCAGAAAGTTACATTAGAAATATTATACTCATTTCAGGATATTTTTAGTCCATGACAGATACAACATTCTACAGTACAATAAGAGAAAATTTGTCTTTTGCCCTGAAGTTGTATTTTAGCTTTCATTAAGTTCTTATCTACCCTAAGATTGGAAGGAGAAAAGCTTTTAGAGCATTGCTAAGCATGTACGGGAATGAAGTCAANAGGATATTTTTAGTCCATGATAGATACAACATTCTACAGTACAATAAGAGAAAATTTGTCTTTTGCCCTGAAGTTGTATTTTAGCTTTCATTAAGTTCTTATCTACCCTAAGATTGGAAGGAGAAAAGCTTTTAGAGCATTGCTAAGCATGTACGGGAATGAAGTCAAATACATACACAGAGTTGAGTTTTGAATTTTGTAGGTAAAGGAGAAATATTCTCTTGGGAAAGAAGGTTGTGGGTGGCACCTAAACAGAGTTTATAGATCTTACCTGGGTGAAAGCTAGTAGACCTCAGTGTCGTCCTCTTAGAGGGACAGTTCACCTTGGCAAACTGGTTCCATCATTTCTGCCCCTCAAGTTGTCCTTCAAGGATGGCATTGAGAAGCTGGATGAGATTTTGGTTCTAGGGGCCTCAGAACTATTGCCCAACATATGAATCCATATTATTAACAGCACCACACATTTGCCACTGTTCTTCCGGTTAATTTAGATATGATTGAGATAATTGTTATAGGCAGGCATTTTAAAACATACTGAATTCAATATGTTCTTTCATTATCATTACTTAGTCCACACATGCAAAAAAGAGTGTCACTAATATGCAGGAGGGAGTCAGGTTTTTTTGTGTACTTAGGTTATAAGTGAAACATTAGAACTTATATTCAAAAAGGAAAGGAACAGCCTCGATGATCTCCAAGATGCTTGTATCTATGGCATTCAATAATTTTTTGAAAGTTGCTGTCTACATTTTAGCTTCTCATCACTGAAGACTTGAAGATTTAATAAAAGGGTGTAATCAAAAAGTTTATGAAAACGCAATTTGCCATGGGTTTGAAGATTCTGTCTGCCAAACTCGGATATAAAGTGTGAGCCGCTCCAGGGCAACAGGCGTGAGCTCTGTCCTGCTTCCTGCTGTATTCCTGGCACCTGCCATACAACGTTAGGTGTTACTAGCCAGCACAATATTTGTTGCTGACTGTATTTCTAGGAATAAGACCTGGTAAGAGTACTATCATAATTTCAGCTAACTTGCTTCTGCTTGTTTTCTTTAAAAACAAAACGCAATTATAGGTATAACTTGGTATAAATAGGAAGTTGATGAATTAGATATAACCATTTGCTTTAGAAAGATTATTGGACTTGAACCACATTGCAGTGAAAATTGTGTGAAAATTTCAGATTTTTAAATAATTTAACTTTATTCAATAATAATAATTTAATAATTAAAGCATGACTCTCTGTACAGATTATCATAAAGGCTTTTTGGGAACAAGATTGTGAAAAACTAGGTACTCCTTTTTTAAAAATATATATGTATTTACTTATTTGGCTGTGTCAGGTCTTAGTTGCAGCAGGTGGGATCTAGTTCCCTGACCAGGGATTGAACCGGGCCCTCTGCATTGGGAGCTCGAAGTCTTAGCCACTGGACCACCAGGGAAATCCCTAGATATTCTTGAGTATAAAGAGACACAATGATTTAAAATTTTTCTTAGAGCTGGGAAATGTGATTGATTATAATTATAATTATGATGCAAAGATTATATAACTTCTATATCTTCCATAATCTTTCTAAGTTGTGGCTGAATATTATTCTTTGGTTTTTCATTGGTAATTGTTACATGGGAAATAGATGGGGAAACAGTGGAAACAGTGTCAGACTTTATATTTTTGGGCTCCAAAATCACTGNGTTCCAAGTAGGAAAAGGAGTACATCAAGGCTGTATATTGTCACCCTGCTTATTTAAATTATATGCAGAGCACATCAGGAGACATGCTAGGCTGGAGGAAGCACAAGCTGGAATCAAGATTGCCAGGAAAAATAGCAATAACCTCAGATATGCAGATGACATCACCCTTATGGCAGAAAGTGAAGAAGAACTAAAGCGCCTCTTGATGAAGGTGAAAGAGGAGAGTGAAAAAGTGGGCTTAAAGCTCAACATTCAGAAAACTATCATGGCATCTGGTCCCATCACTTCATGGCAAATAAATGGGGAAACAGTGGAAACAGTGTCTGACTTTATTTTTTTGGGCTCCAAAATCACTGCAGATGGTGATTGCAGTCATGAAATTAAGACACTTATCACTTGGAAGGAAAGTTATGACCAACCAGCATATTAAAAAGCAGAGACATTACTTTGTCAACAAAGGTCCATCTATGGTTTTGGCTATGGTTTTTCCAGTGGTCATGTATGGATGTGAGAGTTGGATTATAAAGAAAGCTGAGCGCAGAAGAACTGATGCTTTTGAACTGTGGTATTGGAGAAGACTCTTGAGTGTCCCTTGGACTCCAAGGAGACCCAACCAGTCCATCCTAAAGAAGATCAGTCCTGGGTGTTCATTGAAGGATTGATGTTGAAGCTGAAACTCCAATACTGTGGCCACCTGATGCGAAGAGCTGACTCATTTGAAAAGACCCTGATGCTGGGAAAGATTGAGGGCAGAAGGGGACGACAGAGAATGAGATGGTTGGACGGCATCACCGACACGATGGACATGGGTTTGGGTGGACTCTGGGAGTTGGTGATGGACAGGGAGTCCTGGCGTGCTGCGGTTCATGGGGTCGCAAGGAGTCGGACTGAGCGACTGAACTGAAAGATGAGAAATCCAAAACCTATGACCCTCAAATATAAAACACCTGCATATTTCCCCAAGTTGCTTTGTGAGCGGGTGAGTTTTCGTGTTGCTGAGCCTGAAAACCGCTCCCTAAGAGGATACCGGTGAGACTGTAGAGGCTCCCTTGGCATTGAACTGCGGGCCCCCCGCCGCCGTGGCCCTTCCGCTCTCCGGCCGCGGGCTGGCCGAGCATTCCCAGACTTGCCCGGTAGATGGCAGCATTGTGCAGGCGACGGCCCCTCTCCTCGGCACCGGCCCCACTTTCCCCGTCCGTGTCTTCTCAGAGCTCGGCTGCGAGGCGCAGGTAACAGCTCCTCCAGACTCCCGGATGCCCGCGTGCCGCACCATCTGCAGTTGTCGGTTCCTGGCGGGCCACAACAGATCTGAATCAACAGCACGGGTTTCACTCAGGTGTTTTTGTGGCTTCAGGCACATCCGTTGCTTTGGCTCACTAATTGGCCCAGATCGTTACCCCTGCCTCCCACCCCAACACACACAAAGAAGTGAAGGAAAGGCGGATAAACGTACCCTATCGAAGTGCTTTCCTCCCTCACTCCTTTTGAGCCGTGAACTCCATCCTCGGCGACCCCCGAGTCCCCAGCCGCACGGGTCCGGTTTCTCTTGCCGGCAGGGACTCCGCGTGCCCTACGATTCCGACTACCGCCGCTAGAGGGCACCGACGTCACGTGCTGCGCAGGAGCCCGGGCGGGACCGAGGCCGGCTGGGCCCGCGCCGCCCGCGTCCTCGGCTTGACCTTGGGACCCTCGGCTGCGGGGGACGGCTGCCATTTCCTCTTCGCGGCTCTGTGGGTTCCTTCAGGGGTGCTCTGAGTTCCTTATCCTCAGATATCTCTTTCTACCCATCCCCCCAGCCCCGCCCCGCCCAACTCGCTTCTCAATCGTGCTGAATCCTATCACCTTTTAAAGGGCTTCGAGTAAACCTCAGGCAGAAGGGAGGGAGGGAATCTTGTGACGCTCAGCTCCTCCCTGCTGTCTACCTGTGCCTCTCAAGACACCTTCCCCCCACCGCCAAGCTTTAGGTTGGCCAACTTCCTCAGTCCCCCTCGCCACTCTCCCACCCACTCCCCTCCACTTCTCAGAAGCTCATCCCTAATTTTTGCATCTCCCTAGAATTGGCACCTTCTCCCTGCCTCCAAGATCTATCTCACTTCCACGGTTCTGGCGGTTCCTTTCTCTATTCTCAGAAATTTGCTTTCCTTTGCCAACCCTTTAAATGTCCCTGGTCCCGGAATTCTATCTTTGGCACCTTCTCAACTTCCCTGGCGGCTCAGCTGGTAAAGAATCCGCCTGCAATGTGGGAGACCTGGGTTCGATCCCTGGGTTGGGACGATCCCCTGGAGAAGGGAAAGGCTACCCACTCCAGTATTCTGGCCTGGAGAATTCCATGGACCGTAATATAGTCCATGGGGTCGCAAAGAGTCCGACACGACTGAGCGACTTTCACTTTCACTCTTCCCACCTTCCCTGAGAACCTGATTATGTGCCTGGAGCCCAAACCCACCACCACCTTCTCAATAACCACAAGCATTTGCTGATCACTAATCCTGATGACAGTCATGTTTTTATCCCCCGCTCAAATTCCCCTTCTGAGCTATGGGCCCATTTCTTCATTTTGCAAGGCCAACAGGGGCTGCTTGGAAAATATGTTTAGCAAGTAGTCTTTGGACTGTTACACTGAGGGTGATGGCAGCCTTTGTATCTTGTTTAGCAGTGCTTTGAGCTGACAACGCTTCACCCAAACAGCTGGGGTTTCTCTTTCTAAGGCTTATCCAAGACTGGAAAATGTCCTTTCCCAGTGGAGATGCAGTGACTGGATCTAACCATTCCTTCTTGCTCTGCCACATCCTTCGCCCCTGTGATGTGGGAAGCACATCCGGCCACGTGATCCTAGTCTCCATCCCAGCCCTGGATGACTGGAGCTGGGCAGGATGCCTGACCCGAAGCTATAGAACTGGGGTGGCAGTGGGATGATCCGAGTCTTCTCTTGTGATTTTGGGACTGGAATACTGAAAAGGTTGGTCTAGTCAGGAGATGGAGAAGGCAATGGCACCCCACTCCAGTACTCTTGCCTGGAAAATCCCATGGATGGAAGAGCCTGGTGGGCTGTAGTCCATGGGGTCGCTAAGAGTCAGACACTGAGCAGCTTCACTTTCACTTTTCACTTTCTTGCATTGGAGAAGGAAATGGCAACCCACTCCAGTGTTCTTGCCTGGAGAATCCCAGTGACAGGGGGAACCTGGTGGGCTGCTGTCTATGGGGTCGCACAGAGTCGGACCTGACTGAAGCGACTTAGCAGCAGTAGCAGCAGCCGTCAGAAGATGGAGAACGGAGCTGAAAAGTCACCTAAATTGGGGCAGGGGTATGTGAAAGATGAGTGAACAGAGGNACAGGGGGAACCTGGTGGGCTGCTGTCTATGGGGTCGCACAGAGTCGGACCTGACTGAAGCGACTTAGCAGCAGTAGCAGCAGCCGTCAGAAGATGGAGAACGGAGCTGAAAAGTCACCTAAATTGGGGCAGGGGTATGTGAAAGATGAGTGAACAGAGGCAGCCAGCTGAATCAAAGGAGGAAGAAAGAAGGGAATGTCCCAGAATATCTTCATTTCCAGTTTCTCAAGAAACCCAGCAGTGCTCTCTGCCCTTGGTTCCTGAAGGTTTTCCTGTATCCTTTCAGTGGCCTCTTCACTCTGAGCCAGTCCAGAATTACAGCAATTTCATGAAGTGGAGGGTGGTAAAAGCAAAGAAAGAAAAGATAGGCTGCAGAGAGGACCAGCAGCACTGAGTGGGCATCCCCCGGGGACTGAGAGAAGTCGAGAGGAAGCAGAGAGACTCAAGCCCCCTCCACCTGCCCCCCACTCCCACTCCCACAGAAGTTACCGCCTTTATTGCTGAGACTCCCTGCATCTCACATATCACTAGATCTTAGTTTGGAGTTGGTCAGCTATGGCTCCAAAAGTAATGTGTTTGAAAGGGTCACAAGACTTGCAGAATGGAATAATACCCAAAGACGAAGTGATATGAAGCATTTGTTAAATACTTGTTTTATGTCAGGAACTGAGTTTCTGGGGACACAGAGGTGATTAAGTTATGGTCCGTAACCCAAGGAGCTCAGATTCTTTCAGGGATCACACATACACCTAAGTATAACACAGAGTTAAAGTAGAATTATGTATGAAATGCTACAGGAGTATAAGCAGGGCATGGGGAACTAATATCCTGCATGCCACATAGCATGGCCCTCCGAAAAAGTGATAGAATTCAATAAATGTGAAGTTCTATATTTAGGGTAACATCTTAAGTTGATTTTCAACATTTAAGTTGATTGATCAACATTTAAATTGATTTTCAAAGATTTATGTTCAGGGATACTTATGGTCAAGGATATTTATGTCTCCATATTTGTAAAAATATTAAGTGAAAAAATAGGATCAAATATCCAACTATTGGAAAAGGATCAAATATCCTGTGTATTCAAAATTGGGTCCAAATCCCCACTTCTCCATTTAGTAGCCGTTATTAACAAGTTACATTGTCTCTGTATGCCTCTTTCTAGAATGTGTGTATGTGTGTGTGAGTCGCTCAGTCGTGTCCAACTTTGTGACCCCATGGATTGTAGCTTGCCAGGCTCCTCTGTCCATAGAATTCTCCAGGCAAGAATACTAGAGCGGGTTGCCATTCCTTTCTACAGGGGATCTTCCCAACCCAGCAATCAAATCTAGGTCTCCTGAGTTGCAGGCAAATTCTTTACCACCTGAGTCACCAGGGAAGCCTTCCGTTTAGAATATAGGGTTACTAATTCTACCTCATGGTGAAATATAGGCTTACTAACACTGCCTCACGTGGTAAATGCTATGCTCCTCCGTCCATGGGATTTTCCAGGCAAGAGCACTGGAGTGGGGTGCCATTGCCTTCTCCACTGCATTATATTATTGCCTATTAATATTATATTTTAAAATGTGCTAAAGCTGAAACTCCAGTACTTTGGCCACCTCATGCGAAGAGTTGACTCATTGGAAAAGACTCTGATGCTGGGAGGGATTGGGGGCAGGAGGAGAAGGGGACGACAGAAGATGAGATGGCTAGATGGCATCACNATTTCTTTGGAAGGAATGATGCTAAAGCTGAAACTCCAGTACTTTGGCCACCTCATGCGAAGAGTTGACTCATTGGAAAAGACTCTGATGCTGGGAGGGATTGGGGGCAGGAGGAGAAGGGGACGACCGAAGATGAGATGGCTAGATGGCATCACTGACTCGATGGACATGAGTCTGAGTGAACTCCGAGAGATGGTGATGAACAGGGAGGCCTGGCGTGCTGCAATTCATGGGGTCGCAAAGAGTCAAAAACGACTGAGCGACTGAACTGAACATGGTTTCTGACTTGTTTGAAATCCTAAAATATTTTTTCAGAAAGTTAGAAGTTCACGGTGTCCTTATTTGCCTTCAAGTCAGAGAAGTTTGTTTGCTGTTCAGGTTTTTCTGAGGTTTGTTTCCAGCTGCTCTTTCTTATGAAACATCTTCTCAAAGTACATGGTTTTGAATGGCAATAAAGGGAACTTCTGATCTGTTGTCAAACTCAGCTTCCCTTTTCTAGTGTATGTATATTCAGTTATGAGAAAGGAGAAATGAGTAAAACTAAGTCACATAAATAATAATGAATCAGTTCAGTTCAGTTGCTCAGTCGTGTCTGACTCTTTGTGACCCCATGGACTGCAGCACGCCAGGCCTCCCTGTCCATCACCAACTCCCAGAGTTTACCCAAATTCGTGTCCATTGAGTCAATGATGCCATCCAACCATCTCATTGTCCGTCATCCCTTTCTCCTCCCACCTTCAGTATTTATTCCCCAGCATCAAGGTCTTTTCAAATGAGTCAGCTCTTCGCGTCAGGTGGCCAAAGTATTGGAGTTTTAGCTTCAGCATATAAAACTAAGTAATTTTTTTGTTTACAAAGCTCTTTTAGAGTCACTCTTATAAATTAACACATAAGTATAACAATCTGTGTATTATTTTTTTTTTAAAGGCAGCCTTGATTTTCCCTTGAATTTGCCCATAATCTTTACCTGACATCCAGCATGAAGCTCATGCTTTCTTTCACAATACACAGCCTCTGCTTCAACTCAGCTTGCACTTACACTATTTGTATCCTCATTATCTCTGGTATGTACAGACAGCCCCCAGTTTAGAAACACTTGACTTGCTGGGAAAGTGGCTGTCATGGAAACCTCCCTCAACCTCTTAGGAGCCCTTCCCCGCCACTGGGGGTGCTGTTGGAGCTCAGAAACTTTACTTTCTGTCTGCTACTTTAGCAAATCTGCCTGTAATACAGGAGACCTGAGTTCAATCCCTGGGTCAAGAAGGTCCTTTGAAGAAGAGAATGGCAACCCACTCCAGCATTCTTGCCTGGAGAATTCCACGGACAGAAGAGCCTGGAAGGCTACAGTCCATGGGATTGCAAAGAGTTGGATACGACTGAGTGGCTAACCTTTTACTTTTTTACTTTTACAGCTCACCAGACCCCTCTAGGGTAGACCTACACCCCAGAAGGACCTTTCCTCTGCCATTACTGTCAGGATCTGCCTGCCTTCAAGTACATAAGATTCCCTGTGCTATTAATTAGAAAGGATTCTCTGAGCTAGCTTGGAGACATCTCCATGATTTTGAATTTAGTTTGAAATAAAAGCTGTGGTTCACGAGTCAGATTTATGAATTAACTTCCAAAGCCATTTGTATGTCCAGGGCTCACATGTCATATTTCTGATACTAGATCTTCAGACTCAATGGGTAAAGGCAGTTGCTTAAAAATGCCTATAATGATTTTTGCTTATATACTCAAAAATTCCATTCATTTTCTGAGTACCAGTCTATCCCCACCCCACTCCCCAGAAAAGAAAAGAAATTATACTTTAATTTCGTATGAAACTGTCTTTTTTCTTTAACCTGTTTTTGTCAACTTAGCTGTGTAAGTTAGTTGCTTCTTACCCATTAAGCCTAATTGATCAAGGTAGTTCATTTTCTCTGGCTTACTGTCTAGGTTAACATTTTCACCAGGGAACCTAATTACCAAAAATCGTCTTTCCATTTTGTTAAATTAAATACGTCTATCGAGAAGCTTGTGATTGTCAATTTTGCGTTCTACTCCCTCTGAGATGGGGGAAAAGATGAGGAGGCAAACAATAAAAAATCACTAGCCTGCATTTGCCCTGTCCTTCTTTTGTAAGCCAGCTATCATTTCCCTGCCTCATGGCTCCCATGATGAAAGTCTGGATTATTTTTGGAAGTCAGCATTATTTTTTGTTCTGTGTTCTTATTGGTTTTAAGATTGGAGCGGCAGAGAATATGTATTTCAGTAGAAGAGGATAATGGTTAAGTGGTCTTGCCACACTTTTTTTTTTTTTAATTGCTTTACTGTTTTTTTTTAAGGTCACACCATGTGCCATGTGGAATCTTGATTCCTCACCCATGTCTCCCCCCCCATTTGAGAACACAGAGTTTTAACCAGGGGCGCACCATACTTTTAAAAATATAACAGTCTTATATCCAAGGAATATATTTTAATGTAGTTTGGTATTGAGGTATTCGAATTGTAGAGAGAAAGATTTTTTTTTTTTTTTGCTTTTTAATCCAATGTAATTTAAAAAAAAAGGATGAAGCCAGTCCCAGGAATAAAAACTCATTGTTTCCAACATTGCTACATTTCAAATGCTTAACCTACTGTATAGCACATGGAACCCTATTCCATGTTACCTGGCCGCCTGGATAGGAGGGGAGTTTGGAGGGGGAGAATGGATACATGCATATGTATGGCTGAGTCGCTTTGCTGTCCACCTGAAGCTATCACAGCGTTGTTAATCAACTGTAGTCCAATAGAAAATAAATTTTTTTTAAAGCAAACAAAAGAAAAAAAAATCTACCAAAACAAAAAACCAAACGAAACTCACTGTGTTCAAATGGTGTCTTTACAGGAGGGCATGAGTTTGTGGTTTGTTTGTGTTGGCATGCGGGCACATATAGAGGGCAGTTTAAAATACCCTGGCATGTGAGGGAGCAAGGAAATGCTTTTAGTCCTTTAACCCGGTTACTGCTTCTGTTAGAGCATGTGCTCTGTTTTCTTCAGGCAGGCTTGTGTTTATACCATTCCATCTTTGTCCCTCTTCATGGCATGGGGAGAGAGGCTTTATGCTTCCCCACACCTCTCTTCACACAGATGCACAGCCCTTGTGTGCTTTTGCATCAGACTTCTCTTTAATCCTGTCTTTTGTATCTTGCACAAGGAAATTGATCTCATAAAGAATGCTATCAAGTTCATCAACTGGCAAAAGCTGGCATTTAAAAGTCGAAGGAAGAAGCATGAAAAGGATGCCATCGTAAGCTTGACTGTTTCAACAGAGCTCCTCAGCAGAAAATATGAAATCGGCCTGCGTGCCATGAAATCACTCAGGGCATGGCTAGCCAAAGAATTTCACAATGTGGATAACCTCCAGCCCTCTGACTGTATGCAAAGCAGAAGGCCTGAATAAAAGCATTGTGTTAGAAAAACCTTAAGCTGGAGGGAGTCTCAAAAGCCCAATCTCGCTGGTTATTTTGGACATTCAAATGCTGTCTAAGAGAAGAGAACTCATTATGACTCAGTTCCGTTAATTAGACGTAAATTACCATCTTTTGTCTGATACAAAAGAAGGTAAAGGGAACTCAGCGAGACCAGAGGATACAGAAATTCTAATGAGATGAGGGCATGGGCTGGGAACACAAGGAGCCATTCAACTTGAGGCGAGCCCCTAGTAGGGCTTGTGTATGAGCGAAAAAGCAAAAACATACATTTGTAATTGTCCAGATTCATATACTATTTACAGCCGTGGTCAATGCCCCCACAGAACTCATAGGGTCCTGGTTTTGACAGGATATGAGGCTGATCCAGGAGATTCGCTCTTCTTTTCTGTTCCTGATTCCGCTCTGAAGATTTTTGTTGTGTACACAGTCTGTTCTCAGTGGGAGATGAAAGGCCTCAACCGTGATTGAATGATAACTAAATGGACCTTTTAACTTAAGAACAATGAAGGCTTAATAAATCAGGAAATTAGCAAAGTTTGATCCGAAGACTTAAGGAGTTAAACAGAAGGAGAGAAATTGTTTAAGCTTAACAATAACTGGAGAAGTACAGAATTCTGCTGTTGGAAGGGACCGTAGGGTAATTCTGGAACTGAAAAGCTACTTCATTAGGCTAAGAAAATAGTAACCCCATTAATCCTTTCTTTAGAAATGTATAAACACATATTCTTAATTATATCAACTTCTCAGTGGCAAACCAGGTTGTTCCAGAGTAAATTTAGCCTCACTGTTTCTAGCCTGCTAGAAAGTTGAACTCTTCTCCCTTGTGTTAGGGAGAAATTAACGAGGTCTCAAAGGTCCTATAGTCTGGTCACTAAATGTCATTAGTCTGTAGAACAAGTTTAAAATACAGTGGGAAACGTGCTTCCTGGTGGATAATATTTTCATTCCCTTTTGAGATATGGGTGCAGCAGGAGTTTATATCCTGTGTCCTATGTTCTTAACTATAATGCTATGAATTCAAGACTTGAATGCTAATTTTATAGAAAATTATAATATTAGAAGTAATTGCTTAGTTCATTCAGTCAGCCCATTAAGTACATATTAAGTCCCAAACACAGTGTTAAGCAGGAGGGATTCAAGGATTACTGTGAGAAAAAGGATCGCAAGTACAGGACCAAGCTAAGGAGAAAGTTCATCAGATAGAGGTGTCCATGAACATGGCAGGGTCAGTGCTGAGTACATCACTGAACATGGTTTTCTGAAGACAGAGGTTAAGTCTGGGCGCCCAGACTTAATAGGTCCAGATCTAGGGGCGCCCCACCATCCTGTAACGGGTGGATTCATGCAGGATGGGTGAGAAGAATCTTGACTTGGGAATGATGGCCTCAGGGTATTACGATTCAGGGAACAGAGGGAAACAGCAGCCTGGAAAGGAAAATCAAGTCTGTTCAGAGAAGCAGGGCAAAACAGGTAGAGGCAAAGCTTTGATGACTGAGCAGCAGAATGTTTTCTCAGGATGTTTGAGTTAAGGGGGGCATGTGTCTGTCTGTATGCGTGAATTGTGGGAGGGGGTGTGGGAGAAAGGGTCTGCCAAAGTAGAGCCTACAGGTGTGGTAATTAGCCTGCAGAGAAAAACGGCCATTTTGGGAGTAAGTTTATGGCCTGGGTACAGCAAAGTATTAAAAAAAAAAGAGTAGTTGAAAAAAAGGAAGAAAGAGTGACCTATGTCTCGAGGTAAAATTAGGGTCGGGGAAACAATTGGAAGGATAGTCACCAATAGAAAAAGGATTTTCAACTGGAGTTCAGAATGGATGTGAATGCTGATAACTTTACAGGTAGTGAAAATAACAGTGTTAGTCGCTCAGTTGTGTCCAACTCTTGCAACGCTGTGGACTGCATCCCACCAGGCTCCTCTGTCCATGGCATTTCCTAGGCAAGAATGCTGGGTGGGTAGCCATTGCCTTCTCCAGGGATCTTCCTAACCCAGGGATCGAGCCTGGGTCGATTACAGGCAGATTCTTTACTTTTTGAGCCACCAGGGAGCACTGGGGTAGAGGAAAGGTAGAAGGAAGATGAGGGGGAGTTGAATTTTAACCATGGCTCACGCCTCCAACTTCCCAGGAGAGTAGGAGGTAAAGGCACCCATTGGTGGGGTGAGAGTCTAATGGAGGTTCAGTATGGTCCCCGAGGAGGAAGGAGAAACAAATGTTACAAAAAATCCATACCTACTGGTTACCCAGTCAGGACTCAAGGCATGCATTGGCAGAGAAACATAACTGCAAGATTTTTTCCAGGAAGTCTCAGCTTTCTGCATCTGAGTGAGAGGTGGTGCTTTGCTATATTGATCCCAGATTTGAAGTTTTGCTGGGTGGATAAGGTTGAAGGGTTAGGACAAAATGGAACAATTATTTAGCTGACCAATAACCTAGTACGGACAAGGCAATGGCACCCCACTCCAGTACTCTTGCCTGGAAACTCCCATGGACGGAGGAGCCTGGTAGGCTGCAGTCCATGGGGTCGCTGAGTTAGACACAACTGAGCGACTTCCCTTTCACTTTTCACTTTCATGCATTGGAGAAGGAAATGGCAACCCACTCCAGTGTTCTTGCCTGGAGAATCCCAGGGCTGGCGGAGCCCAATGGGCTGCCATCTGTGGGATCGCACAGAGTCGGACACGACTGAAGCAACTTAGCAGCAGGAGCAGCAACCTAGTAAGGGTGGCCTGTTGACCCTGATGGGGTGTGTGTGTGTGTGTGTGTGTGTGTGTGTGACCCTGATGGGCTGTGTGTGTGTGTGACCCTGATGGGCTGTGTGTGTGTATGTGTGTATTCTGTGGATTCTCAGTACCTCTCTGTGAAATGAGTTGATAGTGGCTTGGCGAAGCCAGATAAACAGGGAGATTCTCTGGCCATTTCTCAGATGCTTGACAACAGATGAAGACACAAAAAGCACGTCTAAAGTGTTGGTGATTCTGTCATCATTTAGTACTTTTGAGTCTTCTGTGAAAGCAAAATAACAAAGAAAGAGAGACAAAGGAAATATAAAATTCCTTTTGCTGGTGTGTTTGAGCTCAGTGACTTCTTTTTGCCACATCCACCCCATGGATATCTGTAGAATTCTGAGTAATGTGTTGAATTCTGTCTTCAATATTGCTTGCTAGTTTTCAGGCACTGCTTTTGAGTGATATTAGTAAAGGCTCAGGGGCTAATAGGTATACAGAGAATTAAATCTACAGTTTTCATTTATGCTAGCTTCTAGCCCCGAGTCATGTACCATTGGTATTTGGTAATTTAAATTTGTCAGACAAAAGTCTTCATGGCTGATTTGCTTACTGGCTACCCTGGACAGGCTGCAGATTATATGTGAACTCAGCCGGAGACAGCTCTGTAAATTCTGCAAAATTGTTCTCCTCTGAACTCTGCAAGGCAGCTGGGGAACTAACTAAAGCAAAATATGTACCTTCTCATCCCCAGGTAAAAATCTGAATGTGGGGAGTTGGTAATGGCACCAACCTAGTGTATCTTCCAAACACTGAATTTAGGTGATTATTGCTCACCCTGACTTTGTAATATCTATGCCTGTTCCATTTGCCTTAAAGAAAATCATGGTTGAACTCATTTGACAATAGTGTGTGTGTATATTTTCAGCCTTAAAATTGATCATATCTTTGAGAAATGAGAGAATATATTGAAATCAAGCTTCAGGAGGGTGGGGACTTTGTGAGTCAATCTTGGCTGGAAAGGAAGGAGATCTGGATTCTGCTTTTTGTTCAGCAGCTAACCAGCTTCGTGACCTTGAGTGAGTCACTTATCTCTGGGGTCTCAGTTTCCTCTGCCATAAAGTGATCTTTAAGGTCTTTTCCAGCTCTCAATAATTCGTGATCCTTTCAGCTGTGTTGTAAAAGTATTTTCTTGCTGTTTTCTGCTCAGGTCAATGCGGTCCACCTTTTTTTTCCTGGTACAGCAGGGTTTGTGCTTAACCTGTAGATTATCCAGGCTTTTGTTGGATCAAAGCCTTTTCTTTTCAGATTCTTAGTCTTCTACGTGTCTGTGACTTGCGACAATTTGTCTGTGCATTAGCACCTGGGGCAGAGGTGGATAAGGATGATAAATACGAGATTTAGGCAAGGTAGTGCTATAGGCTTTGTCCTGAGGTTGAACATGAGTTTCTTGGGAGATGTTATCTTTAGTTACTTAATTATACTTTCTGTGTCTCCAGGAACTAAAGAAAGAAATGGCTTTGCAAACAGATCAACAACACGTGTTTTCTAGGACTTCTCCCCTAGGAAGTTCATGGGCAGGAAATTTCATATCAGCATTCTTTTCTGCTGGGGTTGGCATAAATTGTTACTTGCTTTTAGGCTGCTTCAAAGTATTTTTTAGAGCCCTTTAGTTTAGTCCACTGTGAAGAACAACAAATGCTAATCCTGTGGTCATAGACCAGGGTGGGAAAGAACTTTCGAGGTGGTACAGACCAGCCCTGCCTCCACCAGTGCTGAAATGTTTCCATTAGGAGAAGACTCTCATTCTCACCTATGGGTATTGATAGTATTTTTCTTTTCCTTGGTTGTATTTTTAAAACTTAACAACAACAACAAACCCTCAAGTAGCTATGTTCCTTATAATGATACATAGAAAATACTTGGATCAGTCGTTTGATTTTACAATAAGCTTGCAAATAGCTCACAGCAAGATCTTTTTTTTTACCAAGCTGTAAACTTAATTTTGAACTGGGTTATGTTGTGTGAGGAGCTGATATAGAAAAAGGTGCTATTTAAAGAGATGGCAGTGAAAAAAATATGAACCTCTCGCTTTCTGACCTGCGTATGCTATATATTTTGATAAGATGAAATATCCCAGTTCTGAAATGTTTCACCTTTGGGAAACTTTGTTCACATATATTTCATTCCCTTAATGTTAAATTATATGTAAAGGTTCCATAGCCACTAAGCTAACCATTTAACCATGCTGACTTGTGCTGATGATTGTAGCATAGAAAATAATTAATTTTACAAATGCAACATAATCATCATTCAGGGAAGTCTTATGAACCATCCTGAAATTTGATGGTATTTTCCCCAGGAAGCATTGTTACACGTGGTAGGTGAAGTAATACAATGAATGTTGTGCTTAACTCATAGAATGGGGAAAATCTGCTTCTGGAGAATAATCTAAGAAGTAAGATTTATAATATTGCAATTTGAAAAAACATCTTAGCAACTAAATTATTACAACTGGTTTGTAAATAACTTTTAAAAAATAGAGCGTTCATGAGAGATTCCTTATAATATTAAAATGTTTCATAAAAGTAAATTTTGATATCTAGGTATAAGCTGTTTGCTTGAAAGATATTTTCAATGGCTCCATTCTGGGCTTCAGCGAATATTTATCTTTACTAGGACTTTGTCAAATGCTTCAGGATATAAAATGGACCTATCCTAATGGAATAAAATATATCAGGGAGAATTACTAATTTAAATAAATGATTTAAAACCAGTTACATGCTAAATTGTGAGAGTTAAAAGAATCTAGAAGAAGAGAGTTTATCCTGACCTGGGCTGGATCAGATGATGAGAGGAAGTGTAAGTGACTCCAGTGGTCTGTAAGAAGTCCTGCTCATCTCTTTGTGGATGCTAAGACTCAAAACAGCCTTTTCCCAACTAGGAGCCCAAGACTCAGAGCTCAATCACTTCCCCTTTCCTCACAAAGCTGCTTAGTGAGCTGCTTGCTTGGGAGATAAGAAGAGATTCAAGGTGGAAGGAATATTTTAAAAAGGCACCGAAGTAGGCTTAGCTGTGCTTTTCAGAAGTTAGTGAGTACTGTGTGTGTGCTTGCTCAGTCGGTCAGCTGTGTTCGACTCTTTGCGACTTCATGGACTGTAGCCCACCAGGCTTCTCTGCCCACGGAATTTTCCAGCAAGAATACTGGAGTGGGTTGCCATTTCCTACATGATGGGATCTTCCTGTGGGTGCTGAGCTGATGGGAAATCTGTGCAGTACTGGAAATCTGATCTAGATATGAGGGCATGACCCTTTTGAATATCGTTAAATACCTTTCTTGGTATTACAGTTTGTGGTGTATCTTAGGTGCTTAATTATCTGAACTGATGGTGTGTAGGAGAGATGTACCTTTCTCAGTTTACTGTGTAATACATAAATTATGTTGGTCATTGAGTTAAATGTTAACATGAGCATGATTTTACAGATAAGCTGTAAGTATTATGAACAGAATAACTTTTTAAACTCTGTGAACAGAATAACTTTTTAAACTCTATCGAAATTTTCAGTAATTTCTTTCCCCATTCTTCAATAATCAAAGATGTCAGACTATTTTTTTAAGTATTCCCTTTTCCTTTGTTGTCTTGTGCTGTTAATTTTTGAAAGACCTGATTATGACATTTATAAGGTACTGCCTGACAACTTGAAAATTTAGAAAGGGAGGCATCTTTAGAATAAAAACCGATTTGCATTGTAAACTTCTGTCTTAATGTAACTTCTGTATAATTTTGATTTCTTTTTTAATAGGAATGGGATATTTCAAGTTGTCTTATTAAATAGCAAATGAAAAGATTTCTGTATTCCTGTGTTATTCGAGGTTTTCAGAATACCCTTTCAAAGCCTCTGGGCCCATGTCAGATTTCAGGTAGTGACCTTCGAAATTCATGGCTCATTTCTCTGTGGCCTTAGAGTAAGTGTCTTTTGGGTTTTTTTCCTTTGCCTTCAGGGCCTTGTCTTTCTTCTACCTTCTGGTAAATTAATTACCAGAATATTCATTCTCTTCTGAATATCAGCCCTGAGGAATCTGTCACTAGTCACTGAGAACTCCTCAGAGTCCCTGAATTAGACTCTGGGTAAATTCACACTAGAGAACTTCATTGAATATGTTAGATGTAGGAAGATAGTTTTTTGACCTCGTGTTTCCCTTCGCTAAAAGTTTATTTTTTATTATGTCTAAACTAATGAGCCAGCCTTTAAAGATCATTTAAATCTCTGATATCATACGACACATTTACTTTGGAAAAACATAATTCACCTTTTAAAAAGGTTATCTACTGTGTCTGCAAGAGTTAAAGTCTTGATCTTAGGGCATTGCTAAACAGTGCAGGGCTGTGGTTTGGGGGACATGATCTGGTTGACAAAGGTTTTCCTTAAGGATGCAACATCTTGCCTCTGATTTAATAACAAAACTGGAATTAGACCTCTTTTCCACTTTAAGACCTTAACCAGAGCATCTTTTTTTTTTTAAGTAAATTGATCCTACAAAGGGAAAAAAAGAAACATTTATTGGGAGTATGGGATTTAAAGCCATGATCTATTAAAAAGCAGGATAATTTGCATCAAGGGAAAACACACAGCTGTGTTGTTACTGCTGTTGTTGCTCAGTCATGTCCAACTCTTTGAGATCCCATGGACTGCAACATACCAGGCTTCCCTGTGCTTCACCATTTCCCAGAGTTTGCTTCAACTCACGTCCACTGAGTCAGTGATGCCATCCAACCATCTCATTCTCTGTCATCCCCTTCTCCTGCCTTCAATCTTTCACAGCATCAGGCTCTTTTCTAATGAGCTGGCTCTTTATATCAAGTGGCCAAACTATTGGAGCTTCTGTCTCAGCATCAGTCCCTCCAATGAATATTCAGAATTGATTTCCTTTAGGATTGACTGGTTTGTTCTGCTTGCAGTTGAAGGGACTCTCAAGAGTCTTCTCCAACACCAAAGTTCAAAAACATCAGTTCTTCGATGCTCAGCTTTCTTTATAGTCCAGCTCTCACATCCATACATGACCACTGAAAAAACCATAGCTTTGCCTATAAGCACCTTTGTTGGCAAAGTAACGTCTCTGCTTTTTAATACACTGTCTCAGTTAGTTATAGCTTTTCTTCCAAAGAGCAAGCATCTTTTAATTTCATGGCTGCAGTCATCATCTGTGGTGATTTTGGAGCCCAAGAAAATGAAATCTGTCACTGTTTCCATTGTTTGTCCATCTATTTGCCATGAAGTGATGGGACTGGATGCCATGATCTTCATTTTTTGAATGTTGAGCTTGAAGCCAGGTTTTTCACTCTCCTCTTTCACCTTCGTCAAGAGGCTCTTTAGTTCCTCTTTGCTTTCTGCCATAAGGGTGGTGTCATCTGCATATCTGAGGCTATTGGTATTTCTCCCTGCAATCTTGATTCCAGCTTGTGCTTCATTCAGCCCAGCATTTTGCATAATGTACTCTACATAGAAGTTAAATAATCAGGGTGACAGTATACAGCTTTGACATATTCCTTTCCCAGTGTGGAACCTGTCGTTGTTCCATGTCCAATTCTAACTGCTGTCTTGACCTGCATACAGGTTTCTCAGGAGGCAGGTGAGGTGGTCTGGTATTCCCATCTCTTGAAGAATTTTCCACAGTTTGTTGTGATCCACACAGTCAAAGGCTTTAGTGTAGTCAATGAAGCAGACTTCAGTTCCTTCAGTTCAAGAAGGAATTATCAATTCCTTCTTACTTCCTGGAATTCTCTTGCTTTTTCTGTCATTCAGCGGATGTTGGCAATTTGATCTCTGATTCCTCTGCCTTTTGTAAATCCAGCTTGAACATCTGGAAGTTCTTGGTTCACATACTGTTAAAGCCTGGCTTGGAGAATTTTGAGCATTATTTGCTAGCATTTGAGACGGGTGCAGTTGTGTGGTAGTTTGAACATTCTTTGGCATTTCCGTTTTTTGGGATTGGAATAAAAACTGACCTTTTCCAGTCTTGTGGCCATTTTATTGCTGAGTTTTCCAAATTTGCTGGCATATTGAATGCAGCACTTGAACAGCATCATCTTTTAGGATTTGAAATAGCTCAACTGGAATTCCATCACCTCCACTAGCTTTGTTTGTAGTGATAGAACAACAAATAATCAAATTCAGCTGAATATGTATTTGATTTTGTACAAGCAGGACTTTGACCCACACAAGATTGGAAATAATGTAAATCTTTTACTGTGCCTCTATGGTAAAAGTATTATCTTCGGGCTATTTTGTCATATTTTAAGAATTAATGGAGAAATTAAAGAAAGAAATAGGAAGAGTGCTTAGAGAACAAGGGGTTTTATAATGTAGATGATAAATATGGCTCATCTGCACCTATGGAGAAGGAAGAGGTGAATTATTTTTGAACTACATCTTTACCTTGAGAAACTACACCAAGTCTCAACTGAAAAAAATATACAACATAAAAACTGAAAATTATGTGTAAGAAGGAATCTTAATCGTAATGAATGTTAGACTATTTTCATTATTTGTTTTACAAATAGTTGTTGAGCACTTACCATGTTGCTAGATGCCAAGATAAATAAGAAATATTCTTATAGGCTTAAGGAACTGAAAATCCACTAGTAAAACCAGGTAAACAAATAATTACAGCTCAAGGTGGGCTTTATTCTGATTCGTTTGTGGCAGACTGATGAATGAATGTCCAGAGGAAATGCCCCATTCTAAGTTAACCCAGATTTGGTGCTCAGTCCTGTGTGAAATAAGCAGGCTCACAAGGGAAGAGTGAGCAGTGGGCTTTGGAGGCATTTTTATGAGATGAAAGCAGGGGAATGGTGCAGAAAGCTGTGGATGTATGGGAATGTTCTCCTAGGGTCTGGAAAGATGAGTAGGGGTTTCTTCCAAAGGAGAAAGGTGTTTCAGATAGAAAAGCTCCATGTGCAAATGCATGAGACCTTGAAAGAAGACAGTACAGTCAGTTCCCTACATGCACACCTTCAAGTTGCAAACTTTCAAAGATGCGAACTTGTGTTCGTATGCAATGTCCAATTACATATATTAGTTCACATGTCTGGTGTACGGTGTCATGTGTGTGCATCCTCTGCAAGTGGCTGTGTGTTTGTGTGCTTTACTGTACCATGCTGGATAGAGTACTGTAGTACAGTATCTTTATTTCAAGTCCAGGATGTCTAGGAGCAAGCATAAAAGCAGGGATGATACAGCTGGTATTGCCAAGATGTGTCAACTGTTGTACTGTACTACTCTACTTTTCAAGGTACTGCATTGTAAGATTAAAAATGTTTTCTTTATTTTTTGTTATTTATGTAGTATTTGTGTGAGAAGTATTAAAAACCTATCACAATACAGTACTATACCTATTGTGTTAGTCAGATACCTGGGCTGACTTTGTGGACTTATGAACAAATTGGATTTACAGTTGCACTCTCAGAACAGAACATGTTCACATGTAGAGGACTTATTGTACTGGAGGGGAGAATTTTATTAGATGTGAGGGAGGGCGGGGAGCTCAGAGGTGAGGCAGGCAGGTAAGATCAGGAAGCACTCTGACCTGAATCCAGCAGTAACATCTTTCCACTCCCTTACTCCACTGGCCCGGTTAGTCACCAGCGATGGCCTCTACTACCTACACCTATCTTTCCTTAACTCCTTCCTCAATGCTCTTCCTTTCCCACTGCTGAAGCGCAGAAACTCCTCTTTTTTTCCAAGACATTAACGAATCAAGAAATCTATTAATAATTCTGTCTCATTTGTATATGAGCATCGCTGATTTCCATGTACAAATCTTTTTGGCGGGGAGCAAGCTTTATTTTTTCCTAAGTGGTTAGCTGGCTGACCCAGTACTGCTTATTGGGCACACGTACATAAATAGTGAAACACCTCTTTACATTTATTTATTATGATTACACATGTGCTTCCCCAATCCTACTGTAAATGATATTAATTTAGAGGCAGTATTTTCCATCACCCTTTATGAAGTCCTGGTGCGTTTGCCCCTCGTAGTCAGCACCCTGCCACGCTCTGCATCTCCAGGACCCTTGGGAGCATCATCCATGTCTGAACTGAATAAGTGTAGTGTTCGCCCAAGTCAGGGAGCTGAAGACGACCTAGAAAGTTCCTTCAGCGCTGGAGAATCCTTTTAGTTAATCTGGAGAGTTCTGGGGCCCAGAGTGTGTCTTGAGTGGGTCTTGGAAAGCACATCTTTTGAAAACCATGTTTTCATGTCAAGGGGAAATGCAAAAGGAATGTAATGTATTCTGTGTGCAAGAACAGTTTGTGAGTAGTGAAGTATATAAGTCATGGCATGGATGTCTCCTGGTACAAAACTTATATCCAACTTTGGTGTTCTCTGAATGCAAGCTAATCTGTTTTCAACTTGATAACCAATGAGGATCTCCCTTACAGTGGCCACAGATTTGATTTAGTGTCTAGAATTGCAAAGCTTCTCCTTTATAGAAGGAGAATCAATGTTAGTGATAACCAATGTTACTTTTCTTTTAAAACACAATAGTTGTTTGCAACTTGTTCTAAATTTTTTTTCTGTTGAATTTCAGAGGAAGTTAAAAGATAATGATTTTTCCAGGTTTTCAGATAACACTCTGATGGAAGGCTTTAGTATAACAGAAGCAGACATTTTTGGATGTCCTTATACTGATGATTTTCTTTACTAGAGGGACTTATTTCAATCTTGTTTTAATTTCTGGTTTGATAGCTTCTTCCTTTACAAATTTCCATTTTAGTCAATTTGAAGATTCTGAAATCTCTGATTCATTCACTTAATACTTATTCTAAGATTATGACTCCACTGTTAACAAGTAGAATAAAATGTTGTTACTCACTCGTTTTTCCCAGTTTGAACATACTTAGAACAGCAATGTGGCCAATGTACCAGAAAACAATGATTATCTAAAATAAGAAAGATAAAATGAACATTTATTGCCAATTTGGCTACTTAATGCAAATAGCACCCAGGTTTCCTTCTTACAGTAGAAGATGAATAGATGTGTCTATAGGTAATGATGACTGGTGATTACACTAATGATCATAATACAGTGATAATGACAAAACTTTATTACGAAGAGGAGACAGGTACCATATAGAGCATTTCTCATGCATCATCTCATTTAATTTTTCCGGTTCTTTGCTTTTTCTTCTATCAGAGACTGGTAAAGATGTTTGGGTATAATTTTGTGAGTGAGCTGATGAACTCATCGATGCATTTCCTAAAAACACTATTACTCAAGCTTGAAACTTTAAAAGGGGCCTCTTTCACTGAAGATTTAAATTCTATCATTTTAGTTATAACATGTAAAATATGAAACTAGTTAAGTCTTTCTTATAATCCATGGCTCACAAAGGCAAAGTAATTTTAAACCCACACCAGCAAACTAAAAAGCCATTCAAGTTGAAACTGGAATGTTACTTCAGTATCATGGATGATGCCATTTTGTTGAAACTAACATTACACAGAATGTGTCTAAGTAATGCTTGGGCATTTGGTGTTTTCATATATGCACGTGTCATTTATGACAACCAGCTTTCCTCACTCAAACTATTTCAGAACTTCGTACAGCATGGCATAAGAACATTTGACTTTTGCTTGAGAGGAGAGTATCATATGCATATCAAGTCCACCTTTCCATGACTGCTTTGTATCTCTTTGTACATGTGGACACAGATGGGCATCAAATACTCTTGCTAACTTGGTGAATTAAAAACAAATTTAATTTTAAAGTCCTTGTAGAGAGAGAATTTTTAGTTTCCCAGAATTGTTTGGGCACATCTGACTGTCCCTCTATCACCCCCAATAGGCTAAAGAAATTAATACAGTAGAAATCATAAGAGGATGAATGGCTAAGTACTGTGCTAATATAAGCACTATCTCATTGAATCTTGCAGCAACCCTCAGAGCCAGGTCATCTTGTTATCCCTCTTTTGTAGATTACAATGCCATATCTTGGACATATTGAGTATTACCTCTCAAGGTCACATGACTAGTGGCAAATGATTTTTAACTTGGGGACTTTCTTTTTTTCCCAAAAAGTTTAAACGATTTATTTTGTATTGGGGTATAACAATAACATATGTTGTAGTGGTTTCAAGTGAAGGGACTCAGCCATACATATACATGTATCCATTCTCCCCCAGACTCCCCTCTCATCCAGGCTGCCACATAACCTTGAGTAGAGTTCCATGTGCTATACAGTAGGTCCTTGTTGGTTATCTATTTTGATTATAGAGTCTGTAATACCCCCACCAGTAGCTTTATTTCTTTATTAATTCTATAAATACTTATCTTTATGATGCAGGAGGTACCATGTCAAATGCTTCCCATTTATTATAATCTTTACAACAGTCTCAGCAGAGTGGCGCTGTCGTCTGCCTTTGGTAAGCTAAGAAGGCTCAAGGTCAGCCCCCACCTTAAAAGATACAAAGATTTAAAGACTCATTTTCAGGGTCGGTTTTAAAAGCAGGATTTAAAGCGATGTCTTCATTTTCTAGAGCTTCAGGAGCTTGATTTATGCTTTACAAAGAAAAACAATCAACCTAGAGATCCTATATTTATGCTAATTTAAAAAAAATAAAACCTTAAAAGATGTCATTAGAAAACGTGCCTATTAAACTATTTAAAGGAGACCATTGTTTGTGAACCTTAATGAAAGATATGAAGTAAAAGCCTTGTGAAATGAAGTTTTCTACATTAGAAAAACATTTTTGGTCAGAAAATTTTGTGGCAAATTTATCAATGTGGTAAATATTGCATCTACTAATAGGGCTATTTGGGAGAAGACTTGTTTACACTGGAGAACTGAAGGAAATGTAATCCAAATTACAGGGCATAATTGATTCTCATTGATATTCTTATAGTACCCTCTGGCTTATATGCATCTCTAAAATGATTATTTAAAAAATACTCTGCATCACCATCTATATAATTTATGTAAGATTATTGACTTTTAATATACCAACAGCTCTGAAACTAATAGGAACTCTAGGTGAGTATGTGTGTGTGAGTATACATGTGTGTATATAAGTATACACACACATAACCCTGTGTGTAACCCATGAATCCAACTGGAGTTCACTTGCTTTTGCACATTGAATTTTAATTTTGAATTACTGATACCACTCATGTTCAAATATGACTTTGCACAGAGCAGAAATTACTGCCTTGGGAACAAACAATTTTTTGAGTTTTCTTTTTTTAAGTATAGTTAACTTATGTTGTTCCTGCCTAGCTCAGTTGGTAAAGAACCTGCCTGTGATGCTGGAGACCTGGGTTCAATTTATGGGTCAGGAAGATCCCCTGGAGAAGGAAATGGCAACCCACTCCAGTATTCTTGCTTAGAAAATTCCATGGACAGAGGAGCCTGGCAAGCTACAGTCCATTGGTCAAGAGTCGGGCACGACTTAGCACTATCTTTCTTTTCTTTTCTAATTTACGTTAGTTTCTGATGTACAGCAAAGTGATTCAGTTATATATATATATATATATATATATATATTCATTTTTTCCATTATATGTTATTACAATATACTGATAGAGTTTGTGCTACACAGTAGAACTTTGTTGTTTATTTTCTCTACACTAATTTGTATCTGCTAATCCCAAACTCCTGATTTATTTTTCTCCTACTGTTTCCTTGGGTAACTGTAAGTTTGTTGTCTACGTCTGTGAGTCTCTTTCAACTTTGTAAGGAAGTTCATTTGTATCATATTTTAGATTCCACCTATACATGATCATTTGATCTGTCTTTCTCTGTTTCACTAACTTTACTTAATATGATAATCTCTAGGTCCATCCATATGACTGCAAATTGCATTCTTTTTTATAGTTGAGTGGTATTCCATTGTAAACTCTTAATTCGACAAGATACATGCACCTCAGTGTTCATAGCAGCCCTATTTACAATAATCAAGACATGGAAGCATCCTAAATGTCTATCAATACATGACTGGATAAAAATATAATATTTATGGTCTTCTAATTGATCACTTCTGCTTGAAGGATGATACACTGTGATGGAAAATATAAAGTTCAGAAAGGTTCTCCTCATACTACATGTAAGTTTTATGGAAAACTATTATTTTGGTTTGGTTTTAGTCTCTTTCATTTAGATATGACCTTCTCATCTGTTCAGAACTCTTTCCTGGTTACTTACTAAATTCCAGAGGAGTCTGATGCTTAACTAGAGGGATGGAGTCTCTGACCTGGTGGAAATGGTGAGTTAGACAGACAGTTAACAAGTCATGATCCCAAACTGTGATGAGGATGGAGGAGAAGACTTGTGACAGGTTGAGTTTCCAAGGTTGAGCAGGTCTTTGTCAGCTCGCAAAGGAAAGAGGGTCACGTGGATGCAGACTCTGCGTAGAAACTGGAAGGTATGTAATATGGAGGTTACATAAGTTAGCCCAGGAGTCATTAGCTTGGGCAGGCCAAAGGTTTCTTCTCGTGTATGGATTTGAGAGTTGGCTGAGTGCCCAAGAATTGATGCTTTTGAACTGTGGTGCTGGAGAAGACTCTAGAGAGTCTGTTGGACAGGAAGGAGATCAAACTAGTCAATCCTAAAGGAAATCAACCCTGAATTGGAAGGACTGATGCTGAAGCTGAAGCCCTGATACTTTGGCCACCTGATGTGAAGAGCCAACTCACTGAAAAAGACCCTAATGTTGGGAAAGATTGAGGGCAGGAGGAGACGGGGACAACAAAGGACGAGATAGTTGGATGGCACCATCAACTCAACAGACTTGAGTCTGAGCCAACTCCTAGAGATAGTGAAGGACAGGGAAACCTAGCATGGCACAGTTCATGATCTCAAAGAGCTGGACATGACTTAAGGACTGAACAGCAACAAAGGTGATTCAGCCAGTGTGCTGGGGCACTCCTATATGAAAGAGAGAGAAGAAAGAGATAAGAAAAAGGCAGAAAAGTGGGAGAGGAACTGGAGAAAATTATTAGCCAACACTAGGTTGTGGGTGGGTGGGTGTGAGTTTAAGGTCAAGGGTATAAGGGATTCAAGGTATCATATGTGGCTGTATGTTTCAAGACAAGCTCTCTAAAGAGTCATTTACTTCAGCAATTAAGTGGTCATTGGTGACTTTATCAAAAGCAGTATCATAATCCCTATTGTCTAGTGAATTTCTAGAATCTTCAGTTCAGTTCAGTCACTCAGTTCATGCTCAACTCTGCAACCCCATGGACTGCAGCACGCCAGGCTTCCCTGTCCATCACCAACTCCCAGAGCTTGCTAAAACTCATGTCCATTGAGTCGGTGGTGCCATCCAACCATCTCATCCTTTGTCATCCCCTTCTCCTCCTGCCTTCAGTCTTTCCCAGCATTAGGATCTTTTTTAATGAGTCAGTTCTTCACATCAGGTGGCCAAACTATTGGACCTTCAGCTTCGGCATCAGTCTTTCCCATGAATATTCAGGATCGAATCTAGAATCTTAGAAGGGGAATTGACAGAAAGCTGAATAAAACTAGTCCATTTTTCTAATGATGGTGGAACTACCATAGGCATCTTTCTTACCACCTTTAGGGTTACTAGTAAAGTCCCCGAGATGAAAAGGGAGAACAAGGGGAGAAAGCCTTCTTCAAACTACTTCAAGGAAATGGATAGTGTACATAGGCTCATCTCAAATTTTTAAGTGGTAGGATTTATCTTAAGTAGCTTATAATCAAAATTACTCGAGTTGGTTGCTGATTAAGAAAATGCACACCAGCTTGTCAGAATGCCAGCGCTTTCTTAATTATTTAACAGTAAAAGAGGTTTAATTCCTTGCCTGCTTTCAAGCTAATGGGAGCATAAAGGGAGGGTGAGTCAGGGTCCTGCAGTCCCAGGAAGGTGAGGTGGCCTTCAGTCCCCAGTGTTCTGTTGTGAAGGCATTGATGATGGAGGGATGGTTACAGACAGACATGTTTCTGTCTGTCCCTGTTTCTTTTGCTCGTTCTCTTGCCCTTGTTAAGTTTCTGCTTCATTCTCCTGGGAGCAGAGATGACCTTCCAGGTTGTACACACCTGCTTTTTTTGCTCACTAGCACATTTTTAGTCTGTTCCTTTAGGAACTGGGAAATGCATATTTTCCCCCAAAAGGGAGGAAGGGGGAGGGAGCAAAAATTGGCAGAAGACCCTGCAAGAAAATGAGTTTGACAGATTTGTTCGGTTCTGGATTTCTGTCTTCCTGTTTCCTAAATCTGTCAGAAAAAGCTCAAGCCCTGCCCCCACGATGAATAAAATCCCTAAGGCCACTGTCTGAAAAGAGAGGAGACACACATTATTTTCTCTCCAAATTATCAGATGAAGATCCATGCAGACATAACCAAGACACAAATCATTATCTTCAAATTATTGGCGGGAAATCAAATTAATGCTGGAGGCTTTAAGATGGGTGGGCTAATGTGGAGGAGGGAAAAAAAAATAATTGGAAAACAGAATGTCTAATGAATAATAAATAATGTAAAATCTAGTTGTAATTTAATCTGAATTCTACCACTAATGGATTGCTCATGATTAGCGGCGTGGCATGCTTTTTGACCATTTCCTGAAATTTCACCTCTTTACCTATGCCCTCTCTCCTGAAACCTTTATCTTAGGATGTTTAATTGCTTGTTTACACTTAGTTGTCTCCAGTTAGGCCAGGAGCGCTGTGAAAGCTGAGATCAGGTATACACCCACAGTAGATGTTCCAGAAGATTCCTTCGTGCATCAGAAAAGTCAAGCCTTTTTAATTTTGCAGAGGTTGATCTAGTGAGGGATCCAGCTTTAGAACGGAGGCTGGACTAGTGGAGTTCTCTTCGCAGATGCCCTGACTCCATGCTTTGCTCTCTGCATTTGGGCCATGGCTGCTACGAGGGCTGGTGGAGCTTATCTTTTGCTGCAGGATGGAATGACACCTTGACTGGAGAGGGGGGTGGTGGTCAGTGAACCCCCACTGCAAAGCCCACCTCTGTGCCAACACGCAAGAACCTTAGCAACTTTTATACACTTTTTCCAGCCTTAACAACTGAGTAGGGTAATTATACCTACCTCCCTTGGCTGGTAATAAGACTCAAAATAATTACTATGAAACCACTTTATAAATGATGAAGGAAGCAGTTATAGTTGGGGTTGTAAGAGGGCAGAACAATAGCTGCAAATACTATACTTCGTGTGCAGTGTGTACTCTTGGCGAGGGGCCTTATATAGAGAAGGTTATAGATAGATGAAAGATAGGTACAGAGAAAGTAAAAGTGAAAGCGTTAGCTGCTCACTTGTGTCTGACTCTTTGCAACTCCATGGACTGTAGCCCGACAGACTCCTCTGTCCATGGGATTTTTCACTCCTCTGTCCATGGGATTTTTCAAGCAAGAATACTGGAGTGGGTTGCCATTACCTTCTCCAGGGGATCTTTCCAACCCAGGGATCAAACTCAGATCTCCTGCATTGCAGGCAGATTCTTTACCATCTGAGCCACCAGGGAAGATAAAGAGGTTATAGATAAATAGATTATAGATAGATAGATATAGATAGATGTAGTGTAAATTTTCTTGATCTTCAGAGTTTCTGCCTAATTCAAAGCCACGTCCCCCAATCACACCTCAATTTTCCCATCTCTGATCCTGTGTGCATGGAATTAACTGTGTGGCTGGTCACTGTTTCTTGTCCTCTGCTCTACCCCCACCCCCCCATCCCTTCACCCCCACCTTGCCTCCTGGCTTCCTGTGGTTGGGGATGCACTGGAGGCTTTAAACTAGACCTTCACTTTTTTGCATTATTCCCTACTGGGACACTGCTTGTGTATCACATTTTTTAATAGAGCCTCGAGGGAAATGAAACCTTCAGGCAATTTCAAGGTCAAATGGAGAGTGAGGTACCTCATTCTCCAGGTGCATCCAGATACCGCCATGAAAGATGGTCATTGCCTGCATGTATCTCACATTCTGGTGGGGCAGCTTATTCTTCATGTGTATGCTGTGCTGAACTGTACTGTGCTTAGTTACTCAGTTGTGTCCAGCACTTTGGGACCCAATGGACTGGGCAGGCTCCTCTGTTCATGGGGATTCTCCAGGCAAGAATACTGGAGTGGGTTGCCATGCCCTCCTCCAGGGGATCCTACCAAACTAGGGATTGAACCCAGGTCTACCACATTGTGGGTGGATTCTTTACCATCTGAGCCACCAGGGAAGCCCAAGAATACTAGAGTGGGTAGCCTATCCCTCCTCCAGGGGATCTTCCCCACCCAGGAATCCAACTGGGGTCTCCTGCATTACAGGCAGATCCTTTACCAGCTGAGCTACCAGGGAATCCCCATGTAGCGTACTAACAGATAACAAGCTTATGGAAGCTCAGGGACTGAGAACCACTCAATTTCAGATAAGATATTGGATGTCTTTTATTCTTAGGATCTTAAGGAGGAGTGCTTAAGGCTGTCCACCTGAAAGATACCCTGGAAAGTAAGATTAAAATGAATTGGTTGTCAATGGGTCTCTTGGTTTTGGACATTTGGAATGAAAAAATAGGATTACTATTGCACATGGAGGACAAAATGAGGAAGATAGTTCCTTTGGGAAGAATGAAATTCAGTTTCCATTGTGTGGGAGTAATATTGAAGGTTCGGAAAAAAACTGACTCTTTTTTACACTGAAAGAATAATCCTATAGACCTTTTTTAAATTGTTGTCTTGAAAAAAGTCTAAGGAGCATGTCAAATTCTACATTAAGAAGACAAGCAAAGGGTAGCATTACAGTGTCAGTGTTATCAAATTTCCAAAATTGAAAATACTTACTGTAAAGATATATAGAGAAATTTTTGCATAAATTCTGAAATAATGTGCATCTTCCCAAGTAAAAATATGTGTCAAGATTACTATAATTTCAGAATGATTGTTCTGAGTGAGCTTTCATTGTGCTTCTACTTCATATGGTAAACAGAAGTAATTCAATCATTTATCAGACTTAGTCTCAGAATTAAAGCAGTATCCAGGAATATGCCCCTTGAGTAATATATGACTGTTCTCCAAAAATAGTAAGAGAGAGGAAAAATAAAGATGATTTATTATATGGTAGGGAATGACTTGTCATTTTCTAATTTAATGTAAGTTTTTTATGTTATTAAATAGATTTCAGTTTGAATAGCCTTTCACCAGCCTGGTGCCTATTGGATTGTGTCAAATTAGTCACTAGTTAATGGAACAGCCTGGGATGTAGTTCACCATGATGAGTTAGTTCTTGGCTCTACAGCTCTGTAGCTAGAGGGCATTTCTTGTCAACCTTTTTAAGACCAAGTTTAGTTTTAAAGCTTCTGCTACTGATTGATGGTAGCTAATGTCATTGTCCTCATGTATGAACATTAGGTGTCATAACCTTGCCACAAGACTTAATGAAGCTATTTTGGTCATGCTGTTAACACTTCTGCTTTTAATACCAAGTGTCTGCATTATCGGCTGTATGAGTAAAGTCGGTTTATTTTTAATTGTTGATAAGTTTTGTGCTGGTTGAGAACATTTATCTGAGTGTTCCTTCTCAGATTGTTCAAAGTGGTCATGATGGTGACATTACGAGTGTTTATATGTGTGTACTTGTTAATTTCACTTACTTGGAGCCTCAGAAATGCACACTGACTACTTATCATTTGGACTCTCTGGAACATTCTTTGTGTTTATAAATAACCACCATCTTTGCTCATAATGTTGACAACTTACAGCAAGCAACTCTGATATTTTTGCTTCCTCTTCTGCTCTTAGCTTTCAAAATTTGAAATGCTGTGTGAAGTGCTTGGGGACAAGGGATCTTCTCTTCACTCCTCCAGATCTATTCTAACCAAACCAATGGGGCTCCTTTGTCCTCTGTTTCTGGATGCATTTAGCCAATGAAATCCTTGGCAGAGAATCAATTTCTACATTCCTAAAACTCGAACCTCAGAAGTGATTTTTATTTCACCATCGTTTCATAAATGAGAAAACTGAGGCCAGTATAAGGTGGATCAGTCAGTCAGTTCAGTCGCTCCGTCAGTTCAGTCGCTCAGTCCTGTCTGACTGTTTGTGACCCCATGGACTGCTGCACACTAGGCTTCCCTGTCCATCACCAACTCCTGGAGCTTGTTCAAACTCATGTCCATCGAGTCAGTGATGCCATCCAATCATCTCATCCTCTGTTGTCCCCTTCTCTTCCTGCCTTCAATCTTCCTCAGCATCAAGGTCTTTTCCAGTGAGTCCAATAAGGTGGATAGTCTTGCTTGTAACTATTACACCTAGATTCTCAGGGACATTTAGTACGTTGACCATAATCGTGAACAGAAAGTAAATTATTTTACTTTATGGACAGGATGCTTTATAGAGCTTGATAGGATGAATATCATTAGTCAAGAAAGTAAAACAAGGTAAGAGTTACTATTTTTTTTTTAATTTTATTTTTTTATTTTTTAATTTTTTTATGCTTTAGATGCTTTATTTTTTTTTCTTTTATAAATTTATTTATTTATTTTTTAATTTAACTTTACAATACTCTATTGGGTTTGCCATACATCGACATGAATCCACCACAGGTGTACACAAGCTCCCAATCCCGAATACCCCTCCCACCTCTCACCCCACAACGTCTCTCTGGATCATCCCCGTACACCAGCCCCAAGCATCCTGCATCCTGTATCAAACATAGACTGGTGATTCGTTTCTTACATAATAGTATATATGCTTCAGTGCCATTCTCCCAGATCATCCCGCCCTCTCCTACTCCCTCTGAGGCCAAAAGTCCATTGTCTATGTCTGTGTCCTTTTGTTGTCACACATACAGGGTCATCATTACTATCTTTCTAAATTCCATATATATGTGTCAGTATGCTGTATTGGTGTTTTTCTTTCTGGCTTACTTCACTCTGTATAATAGGCTCCAGTTTCATCCATCTCATTAGAACTGATTCAAATTTATTCTTTTTAATGGCAGAGTAATACTCCATTGTGTATATATGCCACAGCTTGCTTATCCATTCATCTGTTGATGGACATCTAGGTTGTTTCCATGTCCTGGCTATTATAAACAGTGCTGCAATGAACATTGGGGTACATGTGTCTCTTTCAATTCTGGTTTCCTTGGTGTGTATGCCCAGCAGTGGGATTGCTGGGTCATAAGGCAGTGGACCCTCTTACACTGTTGGTGGGAATGTAAACTAGTACAGCCACTGTGGAAAACAGTGTGGAGATTCCTTAAAAAATTGCAAAAAGAGTTACTATTTTAAAACGTAGTCAGTTGGAAGTAGTCCAGATGTCTACCAGGTGATGAATGGGTCAGTAAAGTGTGGTATAACCATCTAAAATAATACCATTCAGCCACAAAAAGAAATGAAGTTCTATTAACTATATAGCCTGGATGAATCTTGAGAACATTATGCTAAGTAAAGGAAACCAGTCACAAAGGACCTTATATTTCATTTATATGAAGGTTTCTGAGTGAGGTAGACCTATAGAGGCAGAGAGTAGATCAGTAGATGGCCTAGGGTTGGGTGGTAGAGTTGGGCTGAGGGTGATAGGGAGGTGATGGCCAAGAGGTGCAGTTTCTTTTTGGATAATTTTTTTTTTTTTAATTGATTGCAGTGGGACTTCACTGATAGTCCAGTGGTTGAGACTTCACCTTCCATTGCACGGGGTGTGGGTTTGATCCCTGGTTGGCGAGCAGAGATCCCACATGCGTTGTGGCCAAAAAACCAAAACATAAAACAGAAACAATATTGTAACAAACTCAATAAAGACTTTAAAAATGGTCCATATCAAAAAAATCTTAAAAAAAAATAAAATTGATTGTGATAATGTAAGTACAACTCTGTGAATAAAACAAAGTCCATTGTACTGTATACTTTAAATGGGTGAATAGTATAATGTGTGAATTATATCACAATAAAGATATGAAAAAATGTCAGTGTCACTAGAAATAAGGAACAAAGAAAACCAAAAATATAAACATTATGTCATTATGAGTTTACTAAGACTTGCTTTCAGAGTCTGTGAATTTTTAAAATAAATTTCTGATTATTATCGTTACCAGGAAATATATAAATCCATGAAATCTACTTGTTAGTACATTTATAGAGTTTGTTTTCCCCTCCAGTTTATGAGGTTTTGTTTTTATAAGTTTGCTGGTTCATGAGAAGAAAGATCCGAGTTGGAAACTAAATTTCTATAATGCTTTTATTTTAAGA
This sequence comes from Neotragus pygmaeus, assembly GCA_006410875.1. Taxonomy (NCBI): domain Eukaryota; kingdom Metazoa; phylum Chordata; class Mammalia; order Artiodactyla; family Bovidae; genus Neotragus; species Neotragus pygmaeus. The sequence goes on from SJYV01047052.1 coordinate 725,835, forward strand.
CTTTTATTTCAAGTGTTAGTTGAAATTTACTTCGTTTTTTTATATTTTGTGAGCGTTGGCAGTTCTTTTATATTGGAGGAGCATGTATATAAATGCTGCAAGTGTTGAACCTTCTGAATGCTAAATTTGTTCATGTTGTAGATTTCATAATCTGACAATAAACATTTTTGTAACTTACAGATTGCTTTTTTTTTTTTTTTCCATCTGATCCAGTGGTAAAACTTATCCCTTGTACTATTCGGATTCAAGTTGACTGTAATAGAAATCATTATTCAAACAGCAGAGTAGCACCAGTCTTTCAGTGGCACCTAAATTGAAAAGAGAATTAATAAAATGGTTTTAATTACATGCTTGTCTGTTTGATAGGCAGTAAAAAAAAAAAAAGAGAGAGAGAGAGAGTTTTGCCTTTGAAAAGTGAAAGGGGTCTATTTGGAAAAGGGGGTTGTCAATACGATTCCATGCATTGCGATCAGGAATTTTTCTGAAAACTGTTGATGCATTAAACATAAGAGCCTTTGTTTGAACTCTTGCTCTAAAGGTGGCAACCTTACAATCTAAAAATACTCTGATTAGGAATAAAAGTATTACTTTAAATCATGTGAAATCAGTGTTTCTCTTTATGACATTATCTCATTTTGACATTCATTTGTAACTAGTTTTAAAGATAAAATTATTTTATATTTAGTATCTTCTTTGGCTATGTCTTTTCTTTTTCCTGTGTGCTGCTAAAGTAGGTCATTCAGTTCAATTCAGTTGCGTTATGACTTTTCAGATGAACATTTTGAACTTAAGAATAATTCTTTTAAAGCCAGTGATTAAGTACTTTCAAACTGTTATCATAGGGAGTTGTGGCAGAAATTGACATGTAAATCTTGAAATATAGCAGACTCTCAAATATGTGATGAAGAAGTAGAGAAAGTGGAGGGGGGCTTTGTAGCTCCAAACCTTCCCACCTCCCACCACTACTTTAACCAGAAAGCTCCAGAATGCCCCCTTCCTGAGATTTACTGTGTGTCTGAAGGAATAATCATCAGAGCCTATGGAGAGTGAAATTAAACTTTCTGATCTTTTTCAAACACCCATACAGCATTCAAGTCTGGCATTGCCTATAAGAAATAAAGAGCTTCCCTGGTGGCTCAGCATTAAAGAATCTGCCTGCGATGCAGGAGCCACAGGAGACAAAGGTTCAATCCCTGGGTTGGGAAGATCCCCTGAAGGAGAAAATGGCAACTCACTCCAGTATTCTTGCCTGGAAAATCCCATGGACAGAGGGGCCTGGTGGGCTACGGTCCATGGGTCACAGAGTCAGACACGACTGAAGTGACTTAGCTTGCACACACGCATAAGAAATAAATGCTCGTCATGGTCCTTTTCTGAGGCATTAATCACCTCATTACCCAGGGAACTGACTGAGGTCTCCCTATACCTCTAAGATGCCCTTGCTTATGGTCTCCTGCAGAATTTGATATTGTAGAATTGGATGGGATGATAATGATGATGATGACAATGACTGCCATGGAGATATTGATGTAATATCTCTTACAATGTCAGCACTCTGGAAAAACAAGGAACCAGTTCTGTAGTAAGTGACCATGGATTTCCTTGGAGGTTGACAATGACGGGATTATCAGTGTAGCCAGCATTCTTAGCACTTGAGCCAGTGTCTGAGAATGTAGAACAGTAATCCCTCTTCCATATTAGGAGAGGGAAGCATTTATATTTGAAAATAGCAGTCCTTTCAAAGGATTTCTCTATGACATTTGCTCTGAGATGGATTCTTTTTATCATATAATTCGAGTGCCTTTCTGGGTAACACATCTTCTGTTATTAAAACATTGTTTTGGATACCCTTTAATGAGCATATTACCTGCATCATGATGTCTGGGTGTTATGTTGTATAGATTCTCAATTGTGATGTCTAATACAGTTGAGACCCTGGTTTGGTCTTGGCTTAGATCTTATCATGTCTCTGAACAGTGAATTATCAACAGGAGATAAATCCCTTAGTGGCTGAGTGTCTGGCTCCCCTCACAAGAACTCCCTTTCTGAGCGAGACTGTGGAGTGTTGAAATGAACTACAAATGGAGGTCACTGTAATTTATAGGTTTTTACTAGCCACCAAGCATAGCACTTGAGTTGTAGCACAACACCATTTGTGACATTCGTGGGTCTGAAAAATCTGATGATGGTAGGCAGCTGCTAACTAAGAAGGGACCTGAAAATTCATGGTTCTTAAACAGAAGAAACCGAGGGAGTAGGAAACCGCAGAGGCAGGTTCATCACAAAACTAAGGAAGCTGGAAGTTCAAGGCCCCTCACTTTTAGACCCTGAGTGGAATTTATTGGGAGTCATTCCAAAGTATCCTCTGAGGGGATGAGAAGCTAGCTTGTAATCTGAATACATTTCTTGTAAACGGTTTGAAAAAAAGAAAACCAATAAATGAATATGGTAGCTGTGCCAGAAGTATTCAGAAACCTGAAGCTTTGTTTAACGAAAACACAAAGTATAAGATAAAGTGAATATTTACTTAACATGAGAAAAATAAATCTCCAAACTTCATGGAGCCTTGAGAGATTCAGGTCTCTTTCTTCTGAGATATCTCAGAACTAGGGGAAGTGGCCCTATTTATTCCTGTTTTCCTACTTTAGGCTTCCCTGGTGGCTCAGACAGTTAAGAATCAGCCTACAATGCAGGACACCTGGGTTCGACACCTGGGTTCAATCCCTGGGTGGGAAAGATCCCCTAGAGAAGGGAATGACAACCCACTCCAGTATACTTGCCTGGAGAATTCCATGGACAGAGGAGCCTGGCGGGCTACAGTCCAGGGGGGTCTCAAAGAATCAGACCCGACTGAGCAACTAACACTTTGACTTTCTTTCTACTTTAGTTTCTAAATGTTTTCTTCTTTCTTTTCTTTTCTTTCTTCCTTTCTTGCTTTCCCCCTCTTCCTTTTTTCTCCTTCCTTTCTTCTTTCATTTCTTCCTCTTCCTCTTTTTCACCCTTACTTCCTTATTTTCTTCTTCATTATACTCTGGTATATCCCCGTAAGCTCTGGCTGGTATTTCATGGAAAAATTTCTCTCTTGGGAAGCCAGTGAAAGGAAAAGACTGGGGAAAACTATTCTAATTCCAAGGAATCACTTCCATACAAATTCCAGATTCAGCAGCGAGTCTCCTTTTGAGACTGGAGAGAAACAATCTCCCTCCCCCTCTTTACAGAATTCTTAGTTTTAAGAGATTTCCAGATGTTTCTCATCCAGACATGTCTAGAGAAATAAATGAAAGACAGCATATATTTTAACTTGTTTTGGCTGTTAACACCTCTCAGGCAGGCAATAAATATTATATTACTTTTTCCTTTGACCAAGTCCCTCTTAATGATAGCATACCTTGGGGCTGGCGGTAGGCAGTCTAATGTGTTGTTAGTGATTTTTGAAGATTGGAGAATATCAATGATTACCAATACTAATAGGAGGCTCCTTTAGGAAGAAAACGTAGAAAAGCCCGTTAATGCTTTTTGAAACATGAAAGAAGATAGTTTTGTCTACAAATCCAGGGGCGTGTAGCTTAAATGGTGTGAAGTTTTACACATAGACAGTTCTGCTGTCAGATCTGTCCTAGCCAAGGGGATTTGTCTCAGTAGACACCCTGCTGCAAGTTGTTACTGGGTTCAGGCTTCACTTTATGGCTTTCTGGAGCTATAGGCCTCCTGCTGGCTTCTAGTTTTGCATGTAGATGAGAAAGGAACCCTTGTGCAAAGTTTTTATTAGGATGTTTTAATGATGCTTTCCTGCTCCATCATGGAGGAGAGGGATCTGCCAGAGTGTTGGATGTGCGCCCCCATAAATAACTTGCCGGAAGTTCCGATTTCTGTTTATTTCAGATGAGAATGACTGCTTCTCCTCCCACCCCCCCAAAACAATGGAGTGTTCTTCTGCCCTTGGTCCACATACTCCCTCCCTAGTTGTTGGGTCCTGACTCCCTGCCCACTTTTATAAAAAAAAATGTTTTGACATCAAATAGTGACTGTGTGATGGGTTAGTTCTTCAGTCATGTCCAGCTCTTTGCGACCCCATGGACTGTAGCCCTCCTGGCTCCTCTATCCATGGTATTCTCCAGGCAAAAAGACTGGCATGGGTAGCCATTCCCTTCTCCAGGGGATCTTCCTGACCCGGGGGTTGACCCTGGGTCTCCTGTGTTACAGGCAGACTCTTTACCATCTGAGCCACTTACAGTTAGTAGTGAAATATTCAGTAGAATCGTTGAGATTCAAATGGTAAGAAAAGTAGTGTCAACATTTCTATCGCCCTATAACAGTTTGAGGGTGTGGTTTTTGTCCAAATCCTTTTTCATGAAACAAGTGGAATTTTACAAAGCTATATGCTTTTATTTTGTAGAAAATCACCATTAAAATGACTGACTTAAAAGGGAATGGCTACTTTTTAAAGCACTGCATTTTTTTTTTACGATATTGTGATATAGTCTGAAAAATTTGCTAACCTGTTAGACTTTTATGAAACATGCATTTCACAATTTGTGATGATCCATTCTGTTTTTTTGCTTAATGTTTTATCATTAAAATTTGGAAAGTTTTCATATACATAGTCACTTGATTTCATGTGAATGTGGTATCTGTTTGCATTGTTCACTGCCTGGTGTGGGTTACCTGACTGACAGTATTGAGGGCTGTTTTAAAAATAGTTTTATAATTTAAAGAAAGCCTCAGAATTATAAGAATTTTCATCTGTAGTCTGCTGTAAAAACAATGAAGGCACACAAAACTGAGACTCCATTGTTGACTCAAGTTGAATATTTTAGATTATAAATTGTGGTCAATTAGTTGAATGTTCTGTAGTTTTTGTTGAAAACATCTCTAGATCCTTTCATTTAGTGGACAAGTGCATGAAAAGTTGCCAGGAGCCTGCCCTATTCTATTCTGTTCCCTTCCTTTTGAAACAATGTTAGCCACTTTTTTAAAATTAAAAGAGAAATAAATGGCTAGAAAAAAAAAGATTAAATATCTCACAAATCTATTGCAAGAAACAAAGCTGCTCATTGCAGCTGTCTGTAAAATTTAAAGACAGGAACAAACCAAATGACTCTTAAGTTGGGGGCTGGTTGAATAGATTATAGTACATGCATCTGAGCAAGTACTTTGTGGCTATAAAAGGGATGAGGGCTGTCTATAAATTTCTTTGGAGAGATCTCTTGAATAAAAGAAGTGGAAACAGCACTGCCCAGGAAAGTATACTTAAATAAATAGTGTTACTGCTTATCNTATCTAGGAGGGGACGGGGGTGGGGGGCGGGGTGGGGGAGATTTATGTTTTTGACTACAAAAATGTGTCTATATTTTACATAAGTATAAAACAAAATCGATAAAATGGAAACAACTCTTATACAAGAAATAAATGGACTCATTGTATACCTGGTTGGTTGTCTAACTAGTCAGAGACAAATCATTTCAAATGATACAAAACCAGAGAAGTTTGACTCTACACCCTCAGCTGATTATACTCTAAGATCTTCAAAAAAACAAGAAGGAGGGGTGCAAAAGAAAATTTCAATGTTTTCACAATCTTATTTAGTAGCAGTGTTAGTTTGGGAACTGTTGGGCATATCATTGTGGGTAGAGCAAATAAGAGACCATGGTTTTGATCAGGAGAAAGAAAATAGAGGTGTGAGATCAGTATGATTGTATAAGAAGTCCTGACACTCTGAATTGAATCAGAAATATCAAAATGAATTTATTTTTTTTAATTTTTAAATTTATATTTTAATTGAAGGATAATTGCTTTACAGAATTGTGTTGGTTTCTGCTAAACAACAATAAATATCAGCCATAGGTATACATATGTTCCCTCCCTCTTGAACCTCCCTCCCATCTCCCTCCCCATCTCACCCCTCTAGGTTGTCGCAGAGACCCTGTTTGAGTTCCCTGAGTCATACAGCAAATTCCCATTGGCTATCTTTTTTATATATGGCCATGTAAGTTTCCATGTTACTCTCTCCATACATCCCACCCTCTCCCTCCTCACCCTATCCTGTGTCTAGAAGTCTGTTCTCTATGTCTGTGTCTCCATTGCTGCCTTACAAATAATTTCATCAGTAGTATCTTTCTAGATTCAATATATATGTATTAGTGTATGATAATTGTCTTGATGTGGACCATTTATAAAGTCTTTTTTGAATTTGTTATAATATTACTTCTGTTTTATGTTTTGGTTTTTTGGCCGTGGTGCATGTGGGGTCTGTCCCCAACTAGAAATTGAATCTACACCCCCTGCATTGGAAGGACAGCCAAGGAAGTCTCCAAATGAATTTATTTTTAAAATGCTGATTTCTTAAATTCATCCTTTAAAAGTACCTAAAAAGAATGTTCATCCATCTAAGTAACCAAGAGTACACCTGGAGTCCATATTGAGGTTTACTGGAAGGAACCACTTTGAAGGAATGGCTGATTTCACCTGTATGGCAAGAAGTGTGTTGACTGAAAAAAAAATGCACAACTTAGTACTTGAGAATTATGTTTTAGTCAGTGGATATACTAAGGACTTAAGCCATCGTCTAGTCAAAGCTATGGTTTTCCCAGTAGTATATATGGATGTGAGAGCTGGACCATAAACAAGGCTGAGTGCCAAAGAATTGATGCTTTCAAAAGCTGTGGTGTTGGAGAAGACTCTTGAGAGTCCCTTGGACTGCATGGAGATCAAACCAGTCAATCCTAAAAGAAATCAACCCTGAATATTCATTGAAAGGACTGATGCTGTAGCTGAAGCTCCAATACTTTGGCCACCTGATTCGAAGAATTGACTCATTGGAAAAGATCCTGATGCTGGGAAAGATTGAGGGCAGGAGGAGAAGGGGGTGACAGAGGATGAGATGGTTGGATGGCATCACCAACTCGATGGATAGGAATTTGAGCCAACTCCAGGAGATGGTGTAGGACAGGGAAACCTGGCGTGCTGTAATCCATGGGGTCCCAAAGAATTGGACACCACCGAGCGACTGAACTGAACTGAACTGATGAGCCTGGAAGACGGCCTTTTAGATATTAATAGCTCTTAGGGGCAGTTGTGAAGAGGTAAGGGCAGAGCCAGGGTAGTTTTTCCATCCAAAACCAGGTAGTTGAAACAACAAAACATTATGTTAATTAAATAAAACCAGGCATCTGAAGTTAATGAATTTAGCGCTTTTCTATGTATGGGAAGATGCAAGAGTCTGAGCTCATTGAAATCATTCCTTGGCTGTGCACCTTAGTTATCTAAGGCCAGTATCCTGGTTTCCTCCAATCTGATTGTCCTCCAGGTACACAGCTGGGGCTGCAGTGGTTGATGGCAGAAACAGCCTATGTTCACTGACATGGTAGATGACATTCTTTATCCACATATATTTGAGATGACTTGGAATATCTTGTTGCCCTACCACACAGCAACATAGCTATCAACAATTACTGGTCTTATCAGAAAGTCTCTCCAAGTTGGGTCAGCTTGAGCATGAACAAGGTTATGGATTGCAGTGGGGGGTGGGGGAGAACTAACCTGTTTTGGTCACTAATTTGAAAATGTTAAATAAAGGAAAAATAATAAAGAATTCATCTTGTTTTTTTCTGTAAGGCTTGATTTCATGGTAATTCTATATATGAATAAGTAACAAGAGTAAGTTCCTTTTTATAGAAGTATGACAGCTAATACATGAAGAAGGAATTATGGGAATCTTTTATCACCATTTGCATCCTTATTGAAATAGTGTTTCTAAGGCAAAGATCACCAATCACTAAAAGAAAGAAAATATGTTATTTCCTTCTCATAGGAATACACAACATCATCTGTGAACTAATCTCCCCTTACCAAAAAAAAAAAAAAAAAAAAATTAATAAGCCTGGATTTGATCAAGCTTCCAGATCTGTCAGCTTGTAAGAAACACAGGAGTCAGAGGATCATGTTACATGATGTTATAGAATTACTACCAGCAAGATCTAGATTGTGGGGAAGTGCTGTATGCCAGATGATCTGGTTTCTTCAACAATAGCAAAAAACTTAAAAGGAAAATGGGAATGGAGACCTTATGAATTAGGGTAGTCCTTTCAGCCAGCCTTACTGAAATCTGATTCAAATAAATGTGTTTGTATGTGTGCAGGCGTATAATAGACATACAAATACATATAAAATCTGTATGTGATATACACATCTACATGCAAATGTTTATGAATATATAGTGGTACTAGTGGTAAAGAGCCCACCTGCCAATTCAGGAGACATAAGAGACATGGGTTCAATCCCTGAGTTGGGAAGATTCCCTGGAGAAAGAAGTGGCAACCCACTCCAGTATTTTTTTTTTAATGTATTTATCTATTTTAATTGGAAGGTAATTCAGTTCAGTTCAGTTCAGTCACTCAGTCGTGTCTGGCTCTTTGGACTGCAGCATGCCAGGCCTCCCTGTCCATCACCAACTCCTGGAGTTCACTCAGACTCACGTCCATTGAGTCAATGATGCCATCCAACCATCTCATCCTGTCGTCCCCTTCTCATCCCACCTTTAGTCTTTCCCAGCATCAAGGTCTTTTAAAGTGAGTCAGTTCTTTGCATCAGGTGGCTAAAGAATTGGAGTTTCAGCTTCAACATCAGTCCTTCCAATGAATATTCAGGACTGATTTCCTTTAGGATGGACTGGTTGGATCTCCTTGCCGTCCAAGGGACTCTCAAGAGTCTTCTCCAACACCACAGTTCAAAAGCATCAATTCTTCGGCACTCAGCTTTCTTTATAATCCAACTCTCACTCACATCCATACATGACTACTGGAAAAACCATAGCCTTGACTAGACGGACCTTTGTTGACAAAGTAACGTCTCTGTTTTTTAATATGCTGTCTAGGTCGGTCATAACTTTTATTCCAAGGAGTAAGCGTCTTTTAATTTCATGGCTGCAGTCACCATCTGCAGTGATTTTGAAGCCCCCCCCCCAAAATAAAGTCTCATACCATTACCACTGTTTCCTCATCTATTTGCCATGAAATGATGGGACCGGATGCTGTGATCTTAGTTTTCTGAATGTTGAGCTTTAAGTCAACTTTTCCACTCTCCTCTTTCACTTTCATCAAAAGGCTAATTCCATCAAGTACGCTAATTACTTTACAAAATTGTAGTGGTTTTTGCCTTACACTGACATGAGTCAGCCATGAATGTACATGTGTCCCCCATCCTAAACCCCCCTGCCTCTTCCCTCCCTACCCATCCCATCCCTCAGGGTCATCCCAGTGCACCAGCCCTGAGTGCCCTGTCTCATGCATCGAACCTGGATGGGCAATCTATTTCACATATGATAATATACATGTTTCAGTGCTGTTCTCTCAAATCATCCCACCCTCACCTTCTCCCACTCCAGTATTCTTGCCTTGAGAATCCCATGGACAGAGGAGCCTGGCGAGCTACAGTCCATAGTGTCGCAAAGAGTCAGACACAACTGAAGCAACTTAGCAGTACGTACGCATAGCTATGTATGTGTGTACGTGACAGGGAAATTTGCTTCCTGACTGAATATTTTTATATATGATGCATATTAATATCTTTACAAATTTAATAGTTATTGAAAAATTAAAGTCATACTAACTTGATTATGAATAGAGTCGATGACTAAGTTTTAGAGTTTTCGACATCACGTAGGATATTTTGTTTGGGCTGTCATAACAAAATACTACAGACTGGCGGGCTTCAGCAACAGAAACTGACTTTCTCATAGGTCTGCAGGCTAGAAGTCCAAGATCAAAGTCTTGGCAGGCTTAGTTTCAACTGAGACTTTTCTTTCTCCCTGGCTTGCAGGCGGCCACCCTTGTGCTGTGTCCTTGCGTGTCCCTTCTGCTATGTATGTGCCTGTCTGTATCCAAATTTCCTCTGATTATAAGGACTCCAGTCATACTAGATAAGTATGTCTTAGCAGTTCGTTTTACCTTCATTACTTCTTTAAAGGTCTCATCTCCAAATACAGTCATTATTTTTATCAAAGGTACTGAGGGTTAGAGCTTCAACTTATGAATTTGGGGGTTGAGGACAAAGTTCATCTCACCCTAGAATATGTTTTAATGATCTGAGGTGAGAGATGTATATCTTTAAGTTCAAAAAACAAGTTAGCTAGTTTCAGTGATCTATTATATATGTGTGTGTGTTTTCTTTTTCATAGTCTTATATAGTTTATTATAGGATATTGACTGTAGTTCCCTGTTCTATACAGTAGAACCTCATTGTTTATTTTAGATATGGTATTGCAGGGAAAAGCCCATCTTAACTCCATGTTGTAACTCTTTCTTTGACTTGCTTTTCATTCTTTTTGTCCTTATAACCATACAGAATGGCCTGCCTCAGAGAATCCTGCCCCTCTGCCAGACTGTTAAACTGAACTGCCTTTGTTCAAAACTCTGTCCACCTGTAGATGGCAGGAAGGATGGAATCAACACATCCCCTGCCTGAGGCTTGCCATTATAAGAGATATTGGCAAGATTAATGGCCTTTTTTGGCTTCTTTCATACCTCAGTTGGTAGAGAATCCTCCTGCAATGCAGGAATCTGCCTACAATGCAGGAAACCTGGATTCGATTCCTGGGTCGGGAAGATCCCCTGGAGAAGGAAATTGCAACCCACTCCAGTTTTCTTGCCTGGGACATCCCATGGACGGAGGAACCTACAGTCCATGGGTTTGCAAGAGTCTAACACAACTCAGTGGTAAACCACAGTGGCCTTTTTGTTTCCTTACCTCCCCCAACCCCTGCTCTATAAAAGAACGTGGCATCCAGACCTGGATAAGATAGTTATTTTGAGACATCAGTGTGCCATTTTTTTTGTCAGTTGGCATAAAGTTGTCTTCCTTGTCTCAACATCTTACCTCCAATTCGCTGGTGAGCAGAGCAAGTGTGGACTTTGTAACAACAGTAGCTTGTATCTACTAATCCCAAACCCTCCCCCTACTTTCCTCTTTGGTAATCATAAATTTGTTTTCTATATCTGTGCTGCTGCTGAAGCTAAGTCACTTCAGTCGTATCCGACTTTGTGCGACCCCATGGACAGCAGCCTACCAGGCTCCTGTGTCCATGGGACTCTCCAGGCAAGAATATGGGAGTGGGTTGCCATTTCCTTCTCCCGTATCCTATATCCTATATCTGTGAGTCTATTCTATTTTGTAAACAAGTTCATTTGTATCATATTTTAGATATCACATATAAGCAATAGGTCCATCCATGTTGCTGCAAATGGCATTATTTCATTCTTTTTATGGCTGGGTAGTATTCCATTGTGTGTATATATATACACACACATACAATGGAGAAGGAAATGGCAACCCACTCTAGTATTCTAGCCTGGGAAATCCCATGGGCAGAAGAGCCTGGTGGACTACAGTCCATGGGGTTGCAAAGAGTTGGACACGACTGAGTGACTAACAAACACAAACTCTCTCTCTCTCTCTCTCTCTCTATATATATATATATATATATACCACATCTTTATCCACTCATCCATTGATGCACGGGTTGCTTCCATGTCTTGGCTATTTTAAGTAATATTGTATTTAGGTAATACTGCTGTAAACATTGGCGTGCCTGTATCTTTTCGAATTAGAGCTTTCCCCAGATATATGCTCAGGAATGTGAATGCTGAATCATGTGTCAACTCTGATTTTTTTAAGGAACCTCCATACTGTTTTCCATAGCGGCTATACTAATTTACATTACCCCCAACAGTGCAGGGGCATTCCTTTTTCTTCACACCCTCTTCAGCATTTATTATTTCAATGACCTGTTTCCTGATGTCCAAGCAGAAGCCCGTGGGAACACCTAGCCACTGAGTCATGGTACACAGTTTCACTTCCAATCATTTGACAGTTTTCTGCTTTGTTCCCATGCTGGTTCCCTTCTCTTTTGATACTTTTGCAACACTGAAGTTAGAGCCTCATCTAATCACATGAAAACAGTTCTCTACAGTTTTTGGAATTTTCTTCCCTTTGCAAACAGTTATGAGTAAGTCCCTGTAGAAAGAGGCAAACCATTAAATATGGTGTTAACTTTTTTCATTTAAAGTAACTTGAGAAAGGATGTTCTTCATAGTTCATGTCTGTAGCCTTTTTTTTAATTGGAAGATAATTGCTTTACACTTGTTATGCTGGTTTCTTACTGTACAACAATGTGAATCAGCCATAACTGTATATATGTATATATATCCCCTCCCTCTTGAGCCT